>JAYRBT010000082.1:71047045-71089493 GCA_036023395.1 Myiotriccus ornatus
TCCTTGTATCTCCTCTTCGGGGCTCCTCTCTTGCGGCAGCCAGTGGCAAGTTCCCCATAGAGCACGATCTTAGGGAGAACAAAGAGTTATAGCCTTCTATTTAAAGACAAATGCACATGACTGATTGGTTGAAAACAAAGTTGTAATTCCATAGATATATCTCAAAGTCTGTTTTTCTTCATTAGAATTTTCAGTTTAGTCAAGCTTATTTCTTGCCCAAATCTTCTAGGTCATTCTTTCTATTCATTATTACTTGTTCAAGAGCTTCCAAGGTACTTTCTGAGTACTTTACTAAATAAATGTTTATGAAATTTACAATGCAGTGATCCAAGAATTACATTTTACGCACTGCATACCTCCACAAAAAAACCTCTGAAAATTTAGGCTAACAATAACATCTATTCATTTGACTTTTGCAGTTATCAACTGTTAACTGTCCTGACCGTCTTCCTTACATAATTTTTAACACCACCACTTATTTTCTGAGCTTACTGGAATCTATATACATAATGTCCCATGTAAAAATGAACCACTGGAGAGGAAAATTAAATATTTCCTTATTCTTCCTGAAACAAAAGCAAATGCAGCCAGAAAAAAAAAGCCCGTGAACTTCTTTAAGACCACATCTGCTAATATTTAAATGCTTATTCTCTCACGCACAACTGTTTCCAGAGACAGGGGTTGAATGTCATATCCACCATAACTGCCAAATTTACTCCTCAGTAACTATTTCAAAATTTCTGTTGCAGCATCTAAGAGTTGCGCTTGTATATCTGTGGGAAAACTTGGAGCAGAGGAAGCTGCATCCAACCTATAGTAAAAGATTTTTGATTTTTGATTTTTTTTGCTTTCCAGCTCATCTGTTGTAAACAGCCACTGAGGGTTGAGAATCAAAATGTAAAAAAAAGTGGAAGCAAATGAGTGAGAAGTTCAAATTAAGCTGAGAAATAACACAACACATTTGCAAGGCAGCCCAGAATGCCAAAGCTTTTATATCAGCATGGAATATGTATCCAAAGAAGGTGGAGCATTATGAGAAATTAAATTAGGAGGTGCAACATTAAAGAATTGGTTTAGCAAAGTTCAAAGAGGAAGCTAGATAATCTCAATAGGATTTGAAAAATAAGTCTTAGGAAGTCAATGAAATGACTGAATCTGTTTTATGTTTTCAAAGGATTTACTATTGCTGCATATTTAGACAAAGAAGGGTCACAAGAGGGAGAAAATGAAGTCTGAGAACATGCTAGGGTGAAGGTAACAAGGGTGGCATGGCTTGAAAGGAGAATTATATTTAGAAAGTTGTGAAAAATATAAAGTGACATAAAAGATCATGTAATCTGATGGGAACATTAAGAAAATACAAATCATGTGGGATAATATCTGCTTTCAAAAAGGATCCAAATGCCTATTAGAGATGCATAAATAAAACCTCCTGCTGAAGACTTGCATTCTCAAATAAAGGAGTTTGAATGTCTGAGAATGGAATTAAAAGCTGGCAACATCTGTTACTATAATTTTTGCTTATTACCTATATTACAGTAGTGCCTCAGGCTCCAATTAAAGTCCATTCCCCATTATGCCAAATACTTATATGACAAAAATCAGAATCCAAAGACTATCGAAGGAAGTAGACAAATGGAGGAAGAATTGTGATCTCTCTTACATGCTTAAGGATTGAAGGAGCAGATGTTGACTGCTTACTACATGTTGAAAAGTAGGATTTAGATGCCTAAATTACTGAAGTGCTTAAGAAAAATTTACCCATGGTTGCAAATGAGGAAACAGCAATATACAGGGGAAAAATTATTCACTGTGATTTATTTTCCAAATGCTGAGACTGTATTAATGTGGTGGTTGGATTTTTCTATTTTACTTCAGAGAGAAAGATTACTAAGTATTTCCCTGCTGATTGTGAATTGGGTCACCAAAGGAAGAAGGGGTCAGGTTTAAAATATCCTTATGTATGGGGAATTAAAATAAGGGTATTACCCTTGTGTATGACAAGAATTCTAGGTGCACAAGAGGCAAGTTTGCCACAAGACTTTCATGGAGCCTTAAAAATTTGAGGGAAAGTGTAATTTAATAATAAGTAAGTACAGCTATTAAAGAGGCCTTTATGTAAACCAACTTGGATAAATTTCCAAAACCAAGAGAATGAAATTAGTCTTCACTTACCCCCATCACAACAGATCATTGTGCAGCATAACAGGTAATGTAGAGGAGCTCCATCAACTCAGATAGCAAATAGAAATTATCTAGAAATTATCCACAAATACTGCTATTACTTGGAAGCAGTTGCCAAAAGAAACATTTTTTAAGAAGTATCCCATCAGCTCCTAAAAGGGGAGAATTTTTTAAAAGTAGGAAGGAAGAAAAGTTAATTTTGGAGAAAAATAAAATTTACGTTTCCTAAAGCAACTAATTTTAATTTAATTTTGGAAGTGTCTAAGTGTTTTTAAAATGCCAGTGCTCTTTTTTAAGCAACAACCACATTGGTAACTAGAAGCCTAAAATCTCTTTTAAATAAGACCATAGAAAGTGATTGGACACTAACTGAGATTTTTGGTGTACTATGACTCTTAATTTGATCAGGGACACTTATAACCTAAATATAAACATCCTAGGTTCTTTCTGCATTTCTAACAAGCCAAGGCAAAGCTCTCAGATCCTCTAAAAGAAATATATGCATTGATTATGGGTCAATTATTTTTTTCTTCCAGACCTGTCAAGGGAGTTCATGAACCAGGGCTGGATGCCACAGTACTATGAACAGAGATATGGGTTCCCAGCAGTAGAATTCACAGTAATTATCTTCATAAACAGTGAAATGCATGGGCAAGCCAACAAAAAATTCACGGACAGAGATGATCTGCGATGTTGCCTCCCTCTTCTAAGTGCCTAAATGCAGCCAAAATTATGTGCTTATGTGAAAGGGGGATTCAGAACCTGGAATCCTGCCTGCACTTGAACTCCTTTGATTATGGAAAATTGGTTCACTCTTTTCCCTTAAAATATGTCTGTCAAAGGAGGAGGAGGAGAAATGAGTGTTAAAATAGACTAGAGATTACAGCAGTTTCTAAGGAAACCGAAGTCAATGCCCTCCTCATGCAAAATGAGCTGAAATTCATACCTCTCACCTCCCACAGGAGTGTCCCCTTCACTATTCACCTAGGGCTAGGCCTAAGGCTAAGACACACATCAAATACAGCAAGTACAAAGCAGATGCTGTATTGTAAATGTCCAGGTACATACCCTCTAATCCCATTATAAAATCCTTTGAGTCTGTAATCCTATCACTTTGAGGTAATCATTTGAGAAAAAGCTATATCTGCTACTGTTGTAACAGTCATTTTCAAATTAAAGCAAAGATTAAGGAAAGGCTAACAACACACAAAAATGGATCAAACAGCAGGGAAAAAGTGGGAATGCTGCATGCACCCAGTAAAATCACTTCAATAGCATGAGAGCTGTAACTGTCATGCTGTTCTTAGAAGATCATGCAGACTAAAAAATGAAAAAAAAAAAGGAAAAAAAAGTTAAAAAAATAGAACCATGACAAATAAGAATAAAACTTTTTTTGCCAGAAACAAAAATGAAGCATTTGTGACCCTCTTTCAAAATAAGAATCTATGCTTATAGAGTCATTTACTGAATAATTAACAACTGAGAAACTGAAGCTGGAACAATGCTAGAAAACCTTACATTATAGTGTAGGCTTATTAAACATTCTTTTATCAAAACCTAAATTACATAATTAATATAGAAAATCAGTTTTTAAAAGAGTTGAGATGAACATGTCTACTTTTAAAGAAAGGCTTCTGTTGCGACTGCACATACCCTGTACAGGTTTGATCTAAAAATTAATTTCTGAAACAGCGGCAGAAGAAATACACATGTCCAAGTTAAATGATGCAAAACAGGAACAGATGTTCCAAGATGCTGGGCATACAAAGAAGTATTAAGCAGAGGGGGAGACCATGAGGGTGTTGAAAATACCAAGTGCTAGAAAAGAAATGAAATAAAGCAAGGTATGAGAGCAGTACAGAATACAGGGAAAAAAATGCGGAAACAGAATCCTAAAAGCTAAGTGTAATGGTAACTAACAGGCCTCTGTGATTGATGGTAAATTCATATCCCTACAAGTATCAGTAGCTATGCATTAATAGTTGCTGGTCTCAAAAAGTAGGCAAATGCTATAATGCTAACACCCCAAATAAATAAAATTAACATTTCAGCCTGAATGAAACTTAAAACAGATTATTTACAGCATCTTGGGGGAACACGTGGGGACTGGAGCCTGAGGAAGGCACTCAGTCTCTGTACATTGGCCCAGAATGAGAGTTGCACATCTGTACATGGCTGCACTAAATGCTGGTTTTGCTTCTCAGGCATGGAGTGTTTGAGCATTAAAACTGGAACCAAAAACTGAAACAGAATTTGCTGCAAGACAGTGTTGCTTAGATACAAGTAGGGTCACTAGTTCTGTAGCAGTCACCAAGTGTGGACTAGAACCTACTGAAATTCACTGAACGTCTCACTTTTATCCTATTTACTGTGGTATGTCAGCTGCAGGTCTGTTCTGTTGCCTCAGAAATTTTCTTACATTCCTTCGAAAGCAACCTATTTCCTAAGCAAACCAGCTTATCAGTACATGTCTCTAATGACTAGGCTTTTAAATACAAAACTAGCAGGGACTGTAAATAGCATCTGCCAGTCATTAAGTGATAAGATGTTGCATATAAAGCAAAGGAAAGTTCAATGGAAACTTTCTGAGAGTCAGGAAATACATTTTTAAGCAAGAGAGAAACATAGTTTTCTATTTTCCTAGTATTTGGCACCAGATCTGCATTTGCTTAGAATGTGTTGAAGTATGACAAACTGCCTTATGGAAACAGCCACACATAAAAGACCTTCAGTAATTATAACATGCAAACTGTGCCTAGAAGCTTCTGATTAATAATCACATTAGTGTGTTACATTTTGTTTTCAAAGCTAATTTGCCAGCATTGTTACACTGCTTACTGTACATTGTTGAATGCTGATTGCTGGGTTAATCCATATCATGGTAACCTGACATCTGAAACACCCTGACAACAGCTGCACCAATACCCATTAACTGGCTTGCATTTGCAGTTTTCTATAATAACCAAGAAGATACAGTTCAAGGTCACTACTGTTACTGAAACCACAGAGAGGAAATAAAAAATAATGATTCAAAAACAACGAAGAGTGCAGTGAATAATATAGTTAAATGTAAAATAAACAAAGGTTTATTCTAATACTACATGAAGGTAGTTTATATTGTTAAATATTATACCTAGCTTAATAAATGATTAAATCTCTGCCTTACTATGGACTGTGGGTGTCTGAGTTATTGAGAATGTTTATTTTGGCATCTTTAACTTTAAGGAAGCTTCAAGGTGGTACCTGGTACTTCTAATAGAGAAGCAAGCAGGTGTACAAGATCTGCATGAGTGTATTTGCCCAGGCAGACATAGAAAAGGATAAGTGATCTCCACATTCAGGCTATGTAATATTAGTAATAATACCTAAGTAATATTAGGTACCCTGCCAGTTTGTGTCCTGGCTGCTTGAAATGTTGCTTCAAAAAGACACAAATCTTTTCTGCTTTTAGCAGAACAGGCATTCCCCTAGGAACACTGAGAACCTTCCTCACCCAACCCAAAATGAAAGGTTATTTTCTGGTTGCCTTAGAAAAAAAGGATTAGTAACCCAAATGTTATACAGTGTTGTTTATACCAAGAAACTACAAAAACCTACTCATTAATATGAATGCTCATTGAAACCAGGCATATCTCTCTAGATCTTTATCCCAGTGTCTCCATCCTCACTTATTTTATATGCTCTAAATTTATTTAATAATATCAATAAGAAATCACTAAAGCAGAAGGAAGATCTTGTATTTCAATAGGAATATTTATAAGGTTCTTGAAGAGATATTAGTGCTATAATACTAGCAAGATGGATGTTTTTCAGTTTCAGGGCATTTTGAAGTTATTCCTCATGTTCACCAGTTTAATTTCATTTACAATTAATGTAATATCTATGAACTATTTAGGTAAGAAAATAATTGTTTTGCCCTTTTTAGATCTTATTATGAAAAAATATTGCTGAAGAACATAGATGGGTCTACTAAAAGATCAAAATAAAGCAGCAAATCAGACACTAAATCTGGAGGTTTAAAATCATCATCTTGTATAAAAGTTAGTGTTTCTGATTAAGCTTCTAAGGTTACAGTAATGAATACACATTAAGAAACTTTGTTTCAAAATCTTATATGATACTGTGTAGTATAGAGACCAAGATCTAGTTAAATAACTAACAGAAAAAAAAAAGGTAGAAAAAAAATCAAAAAGTGCATAATCCTTGGGAAAAAAATGAGACAAAACATTAAACAGAAATCTTTAGTTTCCAAGAAGAAATCCAGAAAATCCTTAATATGTTGCAGTGAGAGCTGGCTAAGATAGTATCATCAGAGTTTTCTTTTGTGAATTTCTTATTATTCTGAGCAAAAAATTTTTCAGTAAGATTTAATATTTAACTAAACACCTATCAAGAAAATTTCAAGTTTACGATTGAGATTTTCCACCAAAAGTTCAACAATCAAAAACCCTTAATTGCTTATCACATTCCTCAAATGGAATATTTGAGACCTAATATGCATGAAACCTAAAGAGTATTTCATGGCTAGGCTTCGCAAACGAAGATTCTAGAGTATTTACATCTACCCCTGCCACTCGCAGGTAACTGTTTTGAAAATACAAGTTATTTTGGACAGAGCTCTGTTTTATGATAAAATGTTTGTAAGGATTTCTCCAAGTAAGGAGGACAAGAAAAAAAAAAAATCAAAGAGTTTTGATTGATGTGAAAACCAGCTTTTATCTAATACTAATTGCACCAATAGACATTTTCTATGGCTTCTTGAATTTTTTTCTCCCAGATAGTTAAGAGTTATATTTGTTATCTCGAACAGAAATGTACTTAATTATTTTTTTAATCTCAGTTTCCTCAGATGGAATTTAAAATCAACCCCTACCCCTCTGTTATGCTGCCCAGTTTTTACTTGATGCAGCATTTTCTGGATAAAACATTTTTAACCAAAAAAAAGTTGCAAAACTGTCTGGAGTGCTGCCTATGAAATGGTACTGCTGCCTCCCTCTAGACTATTCCAGCTTTTTATCCTAGAATCATAGAATTAACTGGGTTGGAAGAGACCTCTGAGATCATCAAGTCCAACCCTTGATCCTATGAAATTATTTACCTTCCATTGCACATTATTATTGGCCCTATAGAGTAGAGTGTTGCTTTGCAAAGAGGAGTATCCAGAGGTACTGTGTTTTCTTGGGCAGTTGAAAAATCAGAATTCTGAGAGTACACACCAGACCCTACACACCTCTTCTATACCACGCACATGCTTTGTTCCTTCCCTAGTGTTCAACAAATAAGGGGTCCTGTAAAAATGATGGCTTAGCCTGCTTCTAAGGCTGTTGCAGTGGTACCCTACAGATTTGTGTCCTGAAAGATCTGCATAGCAACTTTCAACTGCTTTGAGAGGATAAAACATAGTAAGTTTTCTGCAGCTTTTCTGACCTTCTCTGTCCATTCCTTCTGTGCAAACAATTCATCTTCTTCAGTGCAGTCTGCAAGCAGAACTCTATCAAGACAGTTGATTGGTGTCAGGGATTTCCCTAGCTGTCTACCCCTTTGCTCTTACCTCTGTGCTGTCACAGCAGAGAAATGACTCCATGGCAAGCTAAAGATGATATTTTGTGATAAAAGGTACAAATTGTGTAGGAATGAAAAAAAAAGATAGCGTGTTTGAGTGTAGATTTGGGGAGGGGGAAACTCTGACTGCAACATATAAAGTGTCAACGTAAGCTCTCATTTCTGTGCTGTGCAAATTAAATGTTTTTCTATACCCCAAAGTATTCTATAGATTGGATTATTACAATCTTTGAAAAAATTGTGTGTGTCTGTGGTCCTTGCAAGGTTTTAAAAAGATTATAAAACTGTTTTTTCAACAAAATTAGATTGCCTTTTTTGTGCAGTATGTTATTATAGCTTTTGGTGAAATATGCTGAATGTTACAAAGACAGAAAATCTTTAAAGAAAGTATATTAGTTACATCAGATATAAAAGGTGGTTGAATCTGGGACCAAATCAACTCTCAGTTTAAAGAGGAATAGACTGAAAGAGTCATGTCACTGCAGCTGGGGCTCAGTACTGTTCCCCATAACTCCTTGCTCTATCTTTTTGTAATATTAAACAATGCGTATATACATGTGTGATGGTTTTAGTCTAGGCCTTCCTGGCAACCATCTCATAACCAAGGAAGTGTCCATGTTCCCAGTATTCCATACTATTTTTATGTAAACCAGGGTTTAGATTAGAGACCTCGCTCTCTTCTCTTCCGGTGAGGTTCGGAGCAGTGGGTCCTTGCGTTGGTCTCGCTTATCTAAGGCTGAGACCCACAGTGATCGCTGCTCTGCCATGCGGGAGGTTGGAGAGTGCTGGCCGTGTCTGGCGATCTTGCTTTTCTGAGGGATGTGGTAAGATTTCGTTTTGCTAGTTCTTTATTTTGCTAGTTCTTGGGTTTGATTGTGTTTATCTGTTCTGTTTTTGTCCCTTTTTGTCCCTTTTTCCCCTTTCCCTTTCCCTCCGGTGGGTGTTTCAGAGTCCTTTTGTTGTGTACATAGTATTTTAATGGTACATAACTGTTATATATGTAAAAATATATATATATTGATATAATTCGATTGGTTTTGGGTTCTTTAATTTTTATAGTGTTTTTCTTTGCCCTAAGGGAAGAAGGGAGGGGGAAGGGGTTGTTACTGTGGGTTCGGCCATTCACCAGGGAGCCAGATCCGAACCATCACAACATGCTATGGATATGTAAATTAATATATGTATATCTGCTATCCAATGAGTAAATATTATCTAATAATATTAGGCACTGACTTCTAATGATGCAGACCGGATCAGGACACAGCAGCACCACCACAGGCATACACTGTATGTTCGACTGTGTTGACTCGCTGTGCTGGAGGTGTATCACAGTTCATCTGTCCTGTACGTGCACTGACCAGGGTAGGTGGCAAGAAGTGCAGGATCTGAGGAGGATCAAGTTGGCAAAGCCACAGTCAGCAGCATGAATCCGAAGGACAGTGTCATACAGTATCAGACTGGTAGCAGTCAGGTGCAATAGCCCATCAGTAAGCATCAGACAGGGTGAAGCATCAGGGTGTAGCAAGGTCCCAGACAGTACAAGACAAGAAGAACTGGCTGTCAGGACTTGCAAAGTTCAGGAACAGTGGATTAATTAAAATGACTAAGGAATGAAGCACTATCCATTAAACCCTCCTAATGATGTTTAAGAATGGAAATGCAAAACAACAACGATCACCCACGTTAATTCAGTATCTTAACCATTGACATTCTGCCAATGAATCAAAGATTTCAAGCTGATGGAAAATATACATCATTTTCCCCCCATGAAATTCAAATTTATATGGAGATTTATAAGATCATATTTATTACTTTAATGATATGTCTAAATTAGACTGAGCCTAGAAAAATATTTTATTAAACTGAGCATCATAAAACTGAAAATGCTGTACAATCAGATGGATAAACATACAGCTAATCTGGCTGCAAACTAAGGGTAAATTCTAGGAGATATATTTTGAAAAATTTTAACATGAGTAGGATTGCAAATAAAATATGAGGGACAGACACCAGCAAGTCCACATTTCATGCCCATAACCAGTGGGACAGGTTTATATTTTCTTCAGTGGAATTACCTTAAGCTGTCTTTGCCAACACTCTGTCACTTCTCTCTGCACTCCAGAATGCCACCGACACAGTTTTTCCAATACAGCAGCTTGTAGAGCACTCTTCAAATACAGTCACTGAAATAATTTTGTGGAACTTGCACACACACATGCACACACAAACACAAACACACTATCAAAAAACATCTTGTGGATTTACTTTTAACTTGGTACATTTTAGTGATCTCCTTTGCGGCACAGCCCCACAAACAGCTACAAGGGGAAAAAGCAGAGGGATGGCAAAAAGTAAATGTGGAAGGAAAGAGTAGTCCTGACTCAGAGTTGGGGTAGGAATTCCTTTTTTTCTTTAAAGATTTTTTTTATCCAAGTTTATCACCAAAAAACACAAAATACATAACTATATTTTGAAAATGTATGCTTGTAATCATGCAACAATTAGATATACTAGGGGGAAAATCCACTAACTCTATCAAGCCCAGGAAGTGCAACATCAGGTGTTTGAAAAGAGGAGTAGTGGATTCAAATAACACCTTTTCTTTCCCCATCTCATACTCTGTTTGTCAACTTCAGCAGTATTTTATATAGAAGTGTATTGTTATTATTATCTTTTGAAATATTTTCAGCACTGGATCTTAAAATGCTTATACTTTTGTTTAACATTATGTGCTATGAAAAAAAGCTTGGTTAATATCTATGTCATTATGTAGAGATTAAAATACAATGGAAAGAAAATCTCTCCAGTAAAGAATTTGTTCAATCTGCAGGATGAGGCCTCAACCCCAGAACAGTGAGCTTTGATCAAAGGACCAGAGCAATGTGCAGTTTTCTGCTGTAAGTTAAGGAAGACTACCTGACAAGGGAATTGTGTATACAGCTGGAACGGCTCCTCTGTCAATCCTTATGCAGCATATGTACCGTGGGTGGTCCTGTGTCATATAACATTAAAAAGGTATGAAGTTGTGTCAATTCACCAGCTCAGCCTAAAAGAATGATACAGCTCAGACTGGCTGTCTGGACCATCCATGTTATACTTCTGCCCCCAAGCTGCAGACGCCATTCATTAGTATTAAAAGGGAACAAAATTATATTAATTCCTATATATTTGGACCTTTTCAGCAGAAGATGACAAATAAAGGCAAGGTGAAAGATTGAATCTCATTTAAAGTAACATGGTCAACTAGATCTTCAAAAAGTTTCATTTACACACCAAACAGATTCTATTACTAGCCACAGCTTCTTGGCCTTGCCCTGACATTCACAAGATTACAGAAATAGCATGTTTCATCTTATGTCACTCACCAGATAAAACAACCTAACACTCTTAGTGTCCTGGATCTACAGCTCTACGAAGAAGTGTAGCCCAGCTGAAATGAAAAGTATAAACAGAAATACAAGTTTATAAATGACTAAAATTTAGTGATTGCAGAAATTTATGGATATATTAAATAACAACTAAATCCTCAAAATATTAACAATTACCGCATCAATACACCACTGTTTTCTTAAACATAATGCCATGTAAAAATTCTTTTTTTTTTTTTTTGCCACCTGTGTTTTACTGTTAGAGTTTTGTCTATTAAAGAAACATAAATTCCAGTCTTCAGCATTCTAATGAGGAGAAACAGCGGGGCAGTTACTTAACTCTTCAATCTTGTGACCAGTGACAGGGCTTAAGGAAGCGGCATCAAGTTGTGTCAGGGGAGGTTTAGGTTGGATATTAAGAAACTGTTTTTCACCCAGAGGGTGGTTGAGCACTGGAACAGGCTTCCCAGGGAAGTGATCACAACACCAAGCTTCGCAGCATTCAAGAAGCATTTGAACAACTCTCCAAGGTACATGGTGTGACTCAAGGTGTCCTGTGTAGGGCCAGGAGTTGGGCTCCATGATCCTGGTGGGTCCCTTCCAACTCAGCACAGTCTATGATTCTATTCTATAAGTGGACAATCATTATCTTGGAAATTTAACATCATAAAGTATTTTTAAGTGATCAAACATTATTATCCTTCACTTGTGCTACTACAAGCCTTTTATGTGGTTTACTAAGGCAATCTGGAAGTAAGATATTCAATAAATGATTATAATTATATCTCTTGCCTTGAAGTGTATTTGTTCTCTTTGTGCAAATTTTATCGTGAGGTGTCTGTTATAGCACCATCCTCAATTACAACAGATGTATTTGGGATGTAAGTTAAGTGAAAGAAAACTAGCTACCAGCTATGCTTTAGGAAGAATGTGGAAATTAATGTCTCTCTCTTAAAGGGCAAATGGATGATTTATAGATAATTAATTAGAAAATAGCAAGGGAGACAGTATAAAACAGGGTGAGAAAGAACTAATAAAATGCCCACTACTAGCAGGAAATTCTTAACATGGACAGTTTTCCTTTTACGGTTAACTTAATTTTCTAGGTATTTTCTCAAAATACTTACTTCCAACATTTTTGATTTTTAATCTAAAGATTAGAGGTCAGAGCAAATATTTTTTTCTTAAATAAATTAAATAAATACATAACGAATGAATACACATACTGCATTTCATAATGTGTGCAATTTTAAAGTACGTTTACTTACATTTAAAACAATAGAAATGAGTTTGTAGATTCAGCTTTTTAAAGTTTATCATTAATCATTTTGAAAAATAAACACATTATAGTTCCATGTTATTATTTTTTCCCTGGAAAGATACATGATACATTTGTGGAGTAGTTGGTATGCAAATACATCTGTCTAATTTTGTTTTCTTAAGTCCAATGAAAAACGGGAAAAAATTATTTTTATTATCTCTATTCACTTTCTGTCCATCTTCAGAACTAAATCTGATGCACCTGTCCATCATAGTAGAGGATAATAAGAAACACGCTATCAGATTTCTGTTTATTAAAGACCCTAAAAGATACAGTGCTATTATGTAATCAGTGAAATACTGTCCGTTTTTAATGAATCACACCTTCCTGAAGCAAGACTAGATGTTTCAAGAAAAGGAACAAAATGCTGTCCATATAAGTATGTCATTGCCCCTTAGATTTTTTCCTGTTGATTTCTCATCCTCACTTTTATGCTTTACTCTTTCATTCAGCTTACACTGACTTGCCTTCAAAACTATATTAACAAACTCCAACTGGAGATATCTGACTGCAGTTTCTAACTTGACAGTCAACATTTCTTTTTAAAATAGGAGCTAGGGATTGTTCCCTCATAGAATGTGGTTAGTAGACTAAACATTTTTGTTTTGTTGTAAGAACAGAGTCTTGATGTAATGATCACATTTGATTGCATATTTTCAATATAAACCAGATCTCAATCCACCAAGTCCTTAAGCATACAGTTAGGCACCGTCCCTCATTCCACTGCTTGCCAGTTAAGCATGTGATTAAATAAGTCACTAAGTATAGCCAAAGTGGCAGCTGGAACGTTGCAAGTAACTAAGAGTCACAAATGAAATCAAGAATTTTCCAAGAGATAAAGCCAACTCAATTCTGCTTGTGACTGCTTCACCAAATAACTTAAGTGTCTTTACAAAATATAGTACACATCAGTTTGGTCTTTACTCACTAAATGAAAACAGCAGGAAAAGCCAAATGCCACAAAAATAAGGATTCCATTTTAAGTCAACAATATAATATTTCGAAATTTTAGTCAGGTTCAATACAACTTCTGCCAAACTTCATCTGAAAGCTCAAAAATAATTTAAAACTATTTGCAACATTGAATTTTTTCTGTTAGAATTAGTAAGTTTAACATACCAGAAGAGTCATATGCAGTTGTATCAGAAAAGATATGACTAAATCATTTTTCATCCAAAACTCCAGTCCTATCAGTATTAAAATATATTGATAAATTGGCT
This sequence comes from Myiotriccus ornatus, assembly GCA_036023395.1. Lineage (NCBI taxonomy): Eukaryota > Metazoa > Chordata > Aves > Passeriformes > Tyrannidae > Myiotriccus > Myiotriccus ornatus. The sequence continues at coordinate 71,060,701 of JAYRBT010000082.1, forward strand.
TCTTTAACAGTCTTTTGGACATGAAGCAAATTCTGAAAACATAGAATCAATTATTTTTTTGAGAGTTAGTAAAATTACCTTTTTTATAATTTTTCTGTGTTTGTATTAAGCTATTTCAAAATAATAATAATGAAAATATTAAGATAAGAAAACCAGTAAATTTTGGTTGATCTAATATTACACTTTTTCCACATGACAGGAAATACAGAAACATTAATGTTTTTTGCTCTTATTTAAGTTTTGAAATCCCAAAATTTGTACCTTTTTTAAATTTTAATAAAATTTACTTTTCACAGGTGCCAAATTCAATTTTTCAGGATGCTTCATCATTCTTTTTTTCATGCATTCTTTTTAAAATTTCTATAAGTTGTAGAAATTTTGATGTACCAATTTCTTCTTTTTCAAGACATCTCAGTACCTGAAGATTTTCTGATATTCCAGGAAACGACTTGCCAGGAAAATTCTTTGTAAACATTTTTCAAAATTCCTGATATAATTTTTTACAGCTCCTAAAACATGTCATAAGTTATTACAGAGTGTAAGAAACTGTAATGCTGTGCTTGAGAAAAAATAATTAAACAGCTCCAATAAAAATGAGGATTACTTGAGCTTGATGAGATTTCCTTTGATGCTGCAAAAAGCTAGGGTCATTTTTGCTTTTTCCTTTTGCATAAGATTTAATTTGTATTTTCCTCTATAATTTCTGATCCAAGTGGAATAGAAATATCAAATATAATGATAAAGTGTTACAGTGGTATCTCTGACCTCTGAGAAAAAAGCCCCAGAAATTTCATTAACCTCTCTGTTCTTGTGAGATTTAAATTCCACATCAAGAAGTGTAGATAGTTCGGATAATCATCTTGTTCTCAAGGTGATATTTGAACTGAAATTCCTACCATTTTGAAGATTATACAATGAGCAACATGAAAAAAAAAATTCATGCTGCAAAATAATCAGAGTTAATTTGAGATCTGAGTGATTGAATATGCAAGCTCTTTGTTGTTTACACATTTTTCTACAATACTTTATCCTTTGAGGAAAAAAAATATTTTTATGGCAGTGCAAAAACAGGTTCATGAGCAAACCCATGTTCAGAACTTAGAAGGAAAATGCTATGGGATAACTGACCAAAACTCTTCTGAAGATGTACACTGGCCCCGTATCTTGTAACATCTCTGCTTATCATTCAAAGAGTTTCTTGTGAGTTTGCAGGGGAAGGAAGAGGGTGGGTGTTTGTTATTGTTTTTTCCTAGCAAGATTGTTTAGGTCATCTGGAGGAGGGGGGTAAGTAAAGAAAAAAAAAAAAAAAGAAGAAGTGATTGCAATGTCCTAGTTCTTCTTGAAAAGCTGTAGTTTGCAAAACCAAGTTTGCTTTTAAATTGTCCCCTAGGTTATATGTTCACATTCGTTTTTATTTTACAAGTGAAATCAACAGTCCTTCAGAATATTTCCCATGTTCAAACCAGTATCTTTTATTTATTTATATACTTACAGTGGAAACTATCTAAATTATATCTATTATTTTTATGATCTCTATATAATACCTGATTAATAATTCTGCAAGAAGTGGTACATGGATGTAGCTGTAAACTGGATCAGGACCCTTATACAATATTGCTCCAAATATACCGCTTTCAAGAACAGTATAAACTATATTCTGAAAAAAGCAGTCAATAAAAAATATCATCTTACATTAACATGGTAATATGCATGTTGCAAAAACAAGGCAGTTTCCTTGGTTTACTTTTTTTTTTTTTCCCAATACATGCTTTGCAAAAGACACAGTAAATACACACAGTGTATTTACCAAAAGCATGGCATATCCAGTGTTTGATTGTTGAGTTGGACATACAGTCTCAAGAAATTTGTTCAGTTTTTTATATCAGAAACTTAGGGAATAAGATAGAGAACATTTTTTGTGGATTCCTGTTAATGCTCTATGTCTGATTCAGTTCACAGATTCACAAGTCTAATTTGCATTGGATTAGAGCCGTATGAATTTTTAAGTTGTTATGACATTTATTTAAAACTCACGAAGCCTGTTTGAGAACCCTAATATCTTTCTGTATCTTATTCAATTTTCTCTCTTTCTTTTACTTTTTTACTTTTTTCTTCTCTATTCCTACCCTCCCAAACTGTAGAACACTAGATTTTCACTCTCTAGCTTCAGTTAGAGAACTCAGAGGAGCCCAATAGACCTTTCCATGTTCACCATAAACCACACTATCTGAATTTCTAATTTGTTTCCCAGGAAATTCAAAAGTCTCATTTCATTACTGAGTCCCAAGAAGAGTAAATTCCCAATGCTGTACTAGCCCTGCACCAGCAAGGAGAATTTTAACTAGCTTCAGTGAAATCCCATGCGCTTTAAAGCTCAGCTAAAGTAGAATAACCTGTCTCTTCCTTTGACTGGTTAGAGCTGATCTGAAACTGTTTATAGAATATGCCAAAGTTACACTTAATGATACTAGGATGTTTAATAGAAAATGGAGGTCTTGTAATTTAGGAATTGTAATTTAGGAATTTATTTTCCAAATATCTGGGTATTGAAGGAAAAAACTCTACTTGATAACCCAGTGGAAGTGAGATTACTTTTATACTTATTTCTGTCAATTTTTTTTCAAGATGCAACTGATATTCCTAATGCATTTAAACTGATTGTTAATTCCTACCATGGAAAAAGGGGAAAGCAAAGCAACAGCTACTTCAGTTGCATCAGAGAAGAGCTAAGATATTGGTAGCTATCCAAGTAGAGACTGTTTACCAAATAGAACACAGACTAAAAATGTGTTTTCCATTCTAGATGAACTCATAGCAAGAAAATAGAATAGCCTATTCCCTCCTCTGTTCCTAGAGTGAATTAGATAATTTATAATTATTGCTTATATGTTTTTGATACTGTGCAAAACCTGAGTTTTAGATCTATTTGCAGCATTCAAATCACTGATTCATGCTTCCTGGCTGCATGCAAGCTACTGCACTCATTACTCCCCATCCTATAAAACTGCAGGTAAATATGCAATACCAAAGTCACCAGCAGCCAAGCTATGACAGATTTAGTGCCATGTTGCTTTTAGCACACATATTAAGTGAGCTTAGACTCAAAGCTACAAAGTAGAGAGAATTGTGAAGGGAATACAAGCAAATATGAGCTTAGTTCATATTGTTATGTACTACTACTGAATTTGCACCAGGCTGCTCAGTCTCATTTATGTTAACAAGATACATACTGAGGTTTTCTTGTGTAGTGTATAATATCTCTTTGTTTTGAGCATACAAAGAGTGTGAGGGAAATCTTGTAATTCCAGAGGTTTTTCTCTATATGAGCCTTGACTACTCTATAATTAATCCTCTAGGCAGACATAAAATCAGTGAATAGCACTGCTGCACTATAGAGCAAAACCTGTAATCTATTTTATTTTTTGAAAACTTGTCAAACAAACAGTATCTTTTGGAGTTGATGTGGCTTCTATTTGCCCTTCTGGCTGCTTTTTTAGAGGTAATTGTTAATATCCGGATCCTCTTAGAGAAATGTGATAGAACTTTGCAGAGGGATGAGAAAGGTAAATAAACCATGGGGGAAGAACAGAAAAACAAAGATGTTGATTTTTGAAAACTTGCAGTCAAGAATTTTCAGATATCTGGTTTGATGGACTTAAAAGATCAAAACCAAACCTACAACATGGTTGAAAAACAGAGCTGCTAGAAACAGCTTGGCAGTAGTGGAGAACATCTCACTGAGTGACATCCATGCTGTGTGATAGAGAATAATTATCTCCTGATGCTGAAACAAAAAATACACCAAACCAAACTCCAGAGCATCAGGTAACAAAAGAATAAGCTGACTTTCATTGTTTGGAATTATTATTTTAATATTCTTGTGCGCTGGGGAATTACACTATTATTAAAGAAAGTGAAAAGAGGCAATCTCAATCTACTCAAATCTGGAAATGGTCAGATTTATGAGTGACATTTGTTAAAAGATGGCTTTAAAATCTGGAATGCAGTGCTAGAAGCAATTACCTGTAATAATAATTTTTCCTAGACACAATTGTATTTTAATGTTTGCTTACTTGAAAAGGAAATTAAAAACACTGCATCACCAAAATGAAAAGAAACTAAAAATCAGTCTAATTGTTATCTACTTGGAACCAACTGTTCAGAACAGATGGAAGCAAACCTTTTAAAAGAGGTGTTCTGAAGTGGGGAATGAAAAAAAAACCTTAAAAGTTTTTCTGTAGCAAAATATTCTACCTAGAATTAACCAAAAATTTCACACTAAAAAATATACTCAACATTTTTATTAATGATGAATAGATATCTGGCCAAGCCAAAACAACATTGCTAGTTCCCATAAATGTGGCAGTCAGAGGAAATCGATTTGCAATAAAAGCTTTCTTTATTTAGGATGCCAAGCAATTCCTCAGTTTTCTATTTTTTTCATAACTTTCTGCCTGAAAGGTGACAGTTTTTGTGCACACCTCTCTCTCAGGCCATGTCACTCATTCTTTAACTGAGGTGGGCATGAAAGTCTTAACTGTCCCTCCTATAAATTTGTGAAGAAGCGCAGCATTCTCATCTTGCTTGGCACCTGATGCCACAGATGTCATTCTGATTTTGCAATGCTTGAGTCCCTGGAAATAAAAATAATAACAACCCATTCCCCTTATCTTAAAACAAAATTAAATACATCTTGGAAAGATTCTTCTCTAGTGCAAGTCCTATGCTCTTGCTGACCTCCCCTCTGTAATCATAATTCCTTTCTCACAGTGGTGATAGATGAAAAATGGTGGAAATAGATCACAGAATCATAGAATAGATGATAATTTCTTTCTTCACTATACTTTCCTTAGCATCTTCTCAGTGTTTAAGCTATATATCTGATATATCTCTTTGCTGTGGGAATAATCTGTAACAGCGTTTGGAAGCAAAATAAAAAAAAAAAAAATCATAAGAAATTGTGCAGTTCTGATATTGGAAGTACAACATAGTTGTTTCTGTCTCTAGATCAAGCAAAACTTTAAAAGTCAAAGCAATATTGTGTACGGAATTATAAGTGAGGGAATAAAAAAACTCAACAATCAAAAATCTCTTCGAAATCCTTTAACAAAAGTCCCAGAATTAATATTTTAAATAATAAAGAAATAATTTTGTTTCAAAATTTTTTTTTTGGCAGGAAATATCAACAATTTCAAATGTTGCCTCAGAAAAGTAATTTATTTTGACCCATCAATTTTTTTGTAATGAATCAAAAGTTTTTGATTTCCATCTCTAACTTGCAGTACACAAAGAAGCAATTACAACACAGACATTTACAACTGCATTTCAGTTGCCATTTGCTTTTTTTTTCTTTTTCATTGTCACAAATCTCATTTTTATTGTACTGCATTTCTAGCCATATCATCTACACTGTGTCATTTGTCTTTACAGGTTCCTAGTAATAAAACATGTTCAAGTGGAACCTTTGACACCATGGAGGGTTTAAAATCTGAAAAGAATTATAGGCATGATCATTCCAAAACTTCTTAAGGGAAAGTTAATTACAAACTGTCAAGAAGCATGTTTATGCAATGCAGTTTGATTTATTTATTGGTCAACTCATTTGGAAGCCAAGTTATTCTTGGTTAGTTTGGTAATTAATTAGGTTTACCATCGGTATATCTTCTATAAATACCACATAATCTTATCTATACATTGTTTCTTTTTCTGCTAACCTTAGACACAGTTTACAACATCCATAAGCTTCTATTTTGATTCATGTGCAAAACATAGTCTCACAGCTGGTTTTATTTTCCACCTGCAGTGCTCTCAGAACACTTGCAATTTTCCAAGTTTTAAAAAGTAACTACTTCATTGCTATGGGATAGACATCAATAGCCAAGTTCAAGCCAATAAGTTCAAGCTACCCTACTGTCTACAGCAACAAAAATATACTAACATTTTGAAGCATAGAAATCTATGGGAAGATACATCTTTTGTGTTATTTCTATTATATATGTATTTATATTTTTAAAAAGGCAGTTGCCAAGCTGTCTCTCTCTCTATCTCTGCCTGTTAATGTATTAATAAAGTATTAAGATGCACACATGGATACACACAACAGCACAGTATATGCATGAAATTACTGCTGAAATTGTTGATTGAAAAAAAGGCAGCAGTCCAGAAAGCTTTCTGAAGTGATTGAGTAGTTTCAACTTTTCATTTATCACTGCAAATAAAATTTTCTGAAAGTGAATGTCTTGTAACTGTTCGAGATCACTTTCAATTGCTACATTGCGGAGCTTGCACAGTTAAAAATACATAATTGTATCATTAAAAACTTCATCCCTCTGCTCCATTTCTCTGCTGAATAAATTATCCAACTGTTAGAGAAGGTGCAAGTTCATGTATTATAGTTCTGTGAAATTAAAAAATTTAAGTGAGGTGTAAAGATTTGGCAGGAAAAATAAGGAAAATAAGGGATACCATCACATAGAGCACTAACAACCCTTTGTTTTGAATACTATGTGAGTTATAACCTCTGTAGGAAAAGGAAGCAAATAGAAGTAGAAAAAGACTAAAGACAAAAAGTACACTGAGAAATGTGGAATAAACCCATATAGGAAAGAGTAAATAGAATTTGAAATTTTTTAGAAAAGAGATTGGAAAAGGAATGATGGAGGTCTCCAAAGTAATGAATGAGTGGGAGAATGTACATAAAAGAAGATGTTTCCTTTGACCTTCCTTTGATCACTTAATTTGATGTAACCTATATGCAGTAAAAGAAACAATAACACAAACAAACCAACATAATCCTTGCTTACCATCCCATTAACAATTATTTTCATGTTTGCCTACTGTATGGCTTCTTTCCAACACCATGAAAACTCAGTCTAGAGTGTCTTAACCTACTCAGTCCTAATGGATTAGGAAAATAATTATTGTCTTCAAATATCTCCTTATCTCAGAGCCCTGAATCCTCCATTTTTGAAATGATTTAGTTTGGGGAGTTTTATTGGTTTGATTTGGTTGGTTGGTTTAGGTTTTTTTTAATTATTATTTGTTTGGGGTTGATTTTTTTTCTTTTTTTTTTTTTTTTTTCCCCCGAGTTTTTTGATGGTGGGTTAGTTTGGGTTTGTTTTTTTGGTTTGTTTTTTTTTTCAGATAGGGAAGAAATCAAAATTACAAAAAGTATTCAAGATATGAACAAATACTACTGTGTTCTGTTTTGTTTTCTGTCTGTACATTAATAATTTGTAAAATGCTCTATTTGTTCACTTTCTTGTACTCTTTTCTCTAGCATCTTCCAGTGAGCAGAGAAGCACTCCATCTAACTGATAGAGAGAGAGTACAGAGCTGGATGAGCCTTTGATCTGGTACAGCATATTATGCACATTCAGACAGTGAAAATATAAATTATTACTAGCTATTTAAAAAGCTGAGATCACTGAGAAACAGTGGCAAAGATAAATCCTATGAAACTATAAGAAATCCTTCACTTCAATTATGACATTGACAAAGGGGAACTAAACATCTACATGGAGCAATTTCACTCCAGAAAAACTGCTTATTGTTCTGAATATTTGAAAATTAATAAGACAAGGGTTTTTTTTTGCTGGATTTATTAAGTCTATCATCCCAAGGATTCCCCAAGCTAAGACATTTTAAATTGATTCAAGAAGTAAACAGTAAATATTAGGGCAATTAAAGGAATCAACTATCCTTTGTGCATCTTAATTCTGCTGTGCAAGTAACAGTCTTACCTTATAATAAACCGTCCTTCTTATAATTACAAGAAAGAGTTTCAGGGAGAATGTAGGTGAGGTGAAGAATGGTAAGTGAAACCTTCAATATGTAAAATACATTTTGTTTTTAAATTGCCACTAAGAGTAAAGAGCTTGCTTTATTCTTTTCTGAGATGAACAGAAAGTCAGGATACACATAATTCATATGTTCATAGAAATCATGGGTAGATACCCATTTGGCATAGGATGTGCCATTCTGAAAACCATATTCTATAACAAAAAGGCAAAACCATATGATAATTTATTTATTTTTTAACTTTGAAAACACTTATTATATGTCAAGTATCTATTTTAGAAGATGGACAGTGAAGCTGAACTTCCTGTGCAGAAACCTACATTGTATTCATAGAATTATTTAGGTTCAAAAAAAAGGTCATTGAGTCCAACCATAAACCCAGCACTGCCAAGTCCACCGCTAAGCCATGTCCCTAAGTGCCACCTGTACACATCTTTTAGATACCTCTAGGATGGTGACTTCACCACTTCCCTGAGCAGCCTGTTCCAATGCTTGACAACCCTTTCTCTGAAGAAATTTTCCCTAATATCCAATCTAAACCTCCCCTGGTGCGATTTGTGGCCATTTTCTCTCATCCTGTCACTTGTTACCTCAGAAAAGAGACTGACCCCCACCTTGCTGCAATCTCCACGAGGCAGTTGTAAAGAGGTATAAGATCCCCCTGAGCGTCCTTTTCTCCAGGCTAAACAACCCCAGATCCTGCAGCCACTTCTCATCAGACATGCTCCAGACCCTTCACCAGCTTTGTTTCCCTCCTCTGGACACGCTCCAGCACCTCAATGTCTGTCTTTCAGTGAAAGGCCTAAAACTGGACACACAATTCTAGGTGTGGCTTCACCTGTGCCAAATAACAGGGGGACAATCACTGCCCAAGTCCTGCTGGTTACACTATTTCTGATACAAGCCAGTATATCACTGGCCTTCTTGGCCACCTGGGCACTCTGCTGGCTCACATTCAACCAGCACTGAAATTGCAATAATAATACCACTGAAGTCGCAATACGATTGTCACCTTCTACTTTGTCTTCACATCAAGGATCACCTTTACTCATTTCCTAAGTTATCTGGCACAATACACTTAAGGATACCACATCCCTTTTAAAACCACCATTTTTCTCTCCTTCATCCCACAGTCCTTTTCCTAGGCAACAGTGTAGGAATTTGTGCTGGTTTTCTGTAAACTCTGAATAATAATCTGGGATTTATGAAGATAAAAGTGGGCAAGGTTTTTAAGCAAGATTTCTCTGCAGATTTAGAATCCTACCAATTTTTGTAATCTGTAACTTCTACTGGCAATTATTTTATTTGTACTTCCAAACTATTAACAAAAATAACATGCTGAAAATGGGTTTCTGATTAGCCTGCCAAGATCCTCTGGCTGAATAATGATTCCTTACATGTTTCTATTTTCAGATCTATTTATTAGATTAAAAAATAACTATTAAACATATATATCATTTTATGGTGATTAAGTTCATTGTTTTTAATCAGAATGCCACATAGTACTTAACTAAATACTTCATAAGCCAAGAAAAATGCATGTAAACAGAAAAACTGAAGAAAAGAAATTGTAATTCAGTAAAGAAAAACACTGAATTTGTTCTCCATGCTTAAAATTTACTGACATTATGAAATATTATTTTTTAATTCCCTCTGAAAATCAATTTGTATGTCTTATTGCCTCAATGTTATGTATATACATGCCAGTTAAATGAAATTATACTATTAATTGTTCTCCTAGATTTTGCAGATCATAAGATTCATGGCTCAATCCCTAAGTTTGTAAAAAAAATAATCTTTACCTGATTTTCATAACAGTGGAATAGGAACTATTTTTTATTATTATTATAATAAAAGCCCATTAAAAGGCAGATGAGCTTTTCATGTTTAGTGGAAAGATTTAATATTTACTGGACTATGCAGTTATTATTACTATGCATACATAATTATTTTTACAAGTCTTTTCTGGAGGCTGTGAATATGGAGTAAATTCAACTGATTTGCAGCTCACCAACATTCATATGGAAACACAGATATTTATTATTCAGCATGCTTCATGTACATTTCAGCTCTTGCATGCTGTGCTCTGCTAAACCTCTAGAAATCATCTGTCTACCCTTTCTGTGGAAATCTGTCATCCAACAGGCTGAACACCCGCTCCTTGACAGAAGCTGTGCGCTAATCAGCTTGTCATTACAAAGGCCACAGAGGTTACAGCGCAATTCTCTGCCATAGTTAACATGAGGAATCGCTGCTGGGAAAGGCAGTTGTCCCAAGTAGTCACGGTGGAGTGCTGGTTAGGAAGAGGCACAGCAGTTTAAGACAGTGGACAGACAAAGATCATGCCGATAAAGACATTTAACATAAAAAGAGAGCTGGATGAAAAATGACTGATTGGATAAACTCCTTTCCACATGGAAAACAGAGAATGTGTCACGTCTCAACAACAGCACTGAAAATACTGTCCTTCTGGCACCTGCTGGCACAACTACAGAACCTGGAATTATCTATACAAGTTCTTATCAATGAGAAGTTAGAGGTGTGTATGGATGTTACAAACAAACTGAACACAGAAAATTACATTCAATTCCTTTGTAACTTTTTTTTAGGAAATTGGAATAAAAAGGGGATGAATAGGGCAAAACATAGTAATGCATTAAAAAATAGGTTAGCTACAACCTCTGAATTTAACTCCATATTTATAACCTTGGCCTTCAAATGTTGCTAAATATTTTTATCTATTGTTACTAAGTCTTCATACTTGTGATATTTTGGGATGACTAAAGGTAGTTAAGACCATTTTTTACTTTAATTACTTTATTTGTAGTCACCAGGAGTTAAGGCTTGTTTTTAATTTGGATTTGAAATCTGCCATAACATCTAAAAGCTACTCTGTGGTGCAGAGGTTCACCTTTTCCTACAGTAAAATTCAAATGTTCTTCTGATACTTTTGCCTGGTCCTGTTTTGAAAATAAAAGGAAGAAAACCATTAATATGAAAAAAAGAAGGGGAAAAACAGACAAACAAACAATGTTTTAAATTGACCCATTTTTCTGCAAGGGAGTTCATTAGGAGATTTTTTTTGTGCATGTGGTTTAAACTTTCACAGCTCCATTGGCTGTGGAAGGTGTAGCACTGGTCAAGTGTAAATCTCCAGAGTAATACATCTTCAAGGAAAGTTATATCTATCAGCACAGAGAATGCTCTAATCTCACTGGTAAGACGAGTTGCTGTTTCAAATTACTTCCTGACTTTTGAATGTAAAGATTGGGTTTCTGCTTTGTATTATCTAGTGTGTGTGTTTGCATTTGTTTATGCAGTTATGTATATATACCTGTGGACATTGAAAATAAGTGGGTGTGTACGGTGAGTGACAAGAGAAATGGGTGTATTTTTTTTTAATATGGATTATTCAAATAATTTGATGATTCCTCTTGGTGAAAGTGAAGATGTATTTCCAATTTCCTCCTATTGCATTAGTAAATGGGTTATGCTGCCAACTAAAAGTTTGAGGAAGTGATGGGAGGGGATGTTTCATTTCGCTCTCTGAGAGAGAGGACAGAGACAATCACTGTTTTAATGTTGTTTGTTCACTTGCTTCACATAGTTTAGAAGTAAAAAAACAAAATAACTTTTAGCTGTTAAGCACCAAATTTGAAATTACACAAAAAAATTACTGCTTAGGACTCCACAAAGGCAAGTGAATATATTGCTGCAAGTACAACTATGAGTGAACAATTATATGTCTGTTACTATTCTTTCCATTTGGCATTTCATGTGCCACTGAGAAATGACACTCATGAGACACTCTCTGAGAAATGAGAAATGCAGCACTACTTGGCATATAAACCACAAATACATACTCTAATATACCACTTCATTTCCTGTGCCAAAGGAAAAAGAAAAATTATTGCTGTTTTGTACATTACACCCATTGATAGCAATATAGCTGATAAAATACTCCAGCTTTAGCAACAGCATGCAAATGCAAATAATGTCATCCCGAGGCTGGAAGTGCTTTAGAAAGACAGGCAAGCATTTATTTCCATTTTGAACACAAGCAAGCAAAGACCAAATGTATTAAGCAGTCCATGTAATGTCACAGAATCAGTCATAGAATCTGGGCTTGTGACTTCTAATCATATACTTATTCATTAGCTCATGGATTTCTTGTCAGTGTCTTGAACTTCTAAAGTATTCATCCTTTCCCTACCACTCCACACCTCCATTTTTTATGCCGTAATCCTATCCGTTTTCATTATCCTACAGTGTGACATGTCAACTTTCAGATTAAAATTCTTTAAAAAAAGGATTACGAAGTATTTCTTGCTGATTTAGCTCTTTTCTGCTCTTTTTAGACAAGAGGGTTTTTTCATAAATATATGCTTGCAATAAATCTTTCTTCTTTTAGCTGTGATTATTCTTTACATTTTGTCCTATTCTGTGCTAGATTGCTGTTGAGTTACCTTCTTCCAGAGGTGGCTGTTTCTCAAATGCTGACCCCACACTTACATAAAGTTTAGAAATCTTTCAATATGCAACTTTTAATAAGTTACATCTGAGAGGGATATTATTTCTCACAGGGAGAGTCATTTCAGCAGAGAATTTTAAAAATGCAAGTGTTACTTGGCATTCATTATTTATATTATTTATTATTCTAAATGAACATTTTATCTTTCTCATATCTTAAAGTCCAAAGACAACCAAAAACTTGGAAGACCACAAAGTTTGGAATTAAATTTTCAGCCATTAGATGTGAAAGAGTTGCTATGAATAAAATTTCTGTTTGTGATGCTGTACATGTTTTCAGAAGAGCAAAAAGGTGTAGCAATTAGCAAAAGTGTTTTTAAACAAAAAGCAGATACAGAACACAGAAAGGCAAAGAAAAAAAAAAGAGATTTTTTAAATTAAAACCCCCAATGAATTACATTAAATGTAAATAAGTTTATCTTTTTAAATTAAACTTATGACAATTATTTTCATCAAGAGAAAACCATTAGTATAATGAAATAGCTTTTTCAGTGCATTTTTAGAAAGGAACCTAAATATTATGAATCAGTATACTAAGTATGACTGGAACAGACAAAATGTTTCAAAATAAAGATATCAGCACCCATTATAAGGAGATTCACTACATCACTATTTTTTGATTTTTAGAAAATATATGAAATTGTCTGCCTATTTGGCTTATAATGAAATATTTAGCTCATCCTTTGATTTCATGGACACACAGAAGCAGAAATGTTTATAAGATAAGGTCAGTTGCATAATGTATCATGCTGACAACTGTTAATCATGATAACTCCTGCTCTTTCAGGTCCTTTTAGAAAGAAATTGAAATGTAGTCAATAAGCCAATACAGAACTGGAAGGTCTAGTGTTCTTTCACAGAATTACTAAACCGTCCACAGCTTCTATAACACTTAATGTGAAGCAGCACCTCAACAGGATTCAAACTCTGCAAATATCTATGGAATACAACCCTTTAGAAGTGATTTTAAATTCCATAGTAATTATCAATAAATTGTGCCAGTGTTCAGTAACTGATTGTAGTGTCTTTTTATATTTCGACACTCATATCTACCTACCTTTTTTCTTTGTTACATGGAAAATTTAAGACTTTTTTTAAAGCATTTTATGTATTTACAGCAATTAAACTTCGAAAAAAGAAAAGGTTATACACTGATAGGTAGAAAGCAATGATGCAAACTAGGCTGTAGATGCAGTCATTATTCTTACTAGTGGAGAAAGGATGCAAAAAAAAAATCTACATAAATTCATAACTTAATTGAGAAAAGAGTTGAGATTTTATAATAACTTTGCAAGGCAGAATTTCACTGCATGGATTCAATTTAGTAAGTTACTTTTTTTAAGATGCATTCCTTAATGTTTACCACTTTATTATATACCCCTTTTGGAAAGAGTCTTAGCTATGAATCTTAAAAGTATTGAAATACTTTCTATAATCACATATTCCAAGTACCCTGTAGATACTGGGATTTAACACACCATGCCCCAAAAGAGGATAACAACTAAAGTAAATTTTTCAGGATAGGTCTGGAGAGACAAGTAGATTAAAAACAGAGCTCAAAACTGAGATTCATGATTAAAGGAAAAGTTTTTGGATAGAAGCGAGTCAATAGTTACTTAATTCAACACTTAATACTACAAAATCATTAATTAATATAGGAATAATTGGTTCTGATTTACTCAGAAATGTACCTTACTGTAAAGAAGATCTGTTAGGGTTAATGATCTATAGAGTTCACATATTGGAGTTAAGACAATTTTTTCTTAGAAAACATTGTCTATTGACAGCCACAGAGTCACTTTGGATTACTGAAGAACAAAGACAAGCACATGACCCATTTACATGCCCCTATTGGTCTTTCCTGCTTGACATGTCCCCAGGGAGGTTTCATTATCCACTGTTCAAGCCTCTGTTTTCCTGAATGGTCTCTAACTAACCTGTGGTTTCTGACAGACTGAGAAGTAGGGTCTCTGAGCAGACAGTGAGCCCAATGAAGGATTAGTCAGTCTGTTACAGAACACCCTGTGAGAATGCAGGATCAGAAAAGAGAAACTGGCATCATACGTACAGAAAATTTATACATACAGTACAGAAAATGTAATACCATCTCTGCCTCAACATATTGCTGTAAAATGCTCAATTTAGTTTTCAACCTTGTATTGGGAACAAATTTTTCTTTGATCACCAAGTATTCACCGAAGTAGTAAATTATAGTTCACAATGTCACGTGTATATATATATGTACACAATGGTATCTACATATATATACAAGGTATCTACAACGGATTCAAGCAGAAATCTAGGATGTCTGAGTTTTTTTTTCAGAAATATTTACAAATGAGTTGATATAAAACATTCAAACAGGTTCCTTAAACTATCTAAAGTTCCAAATATTCGCTTCAATTTACCTTGGTTTTACCCTGAACTTTCACAAAATCACACTATAAACTGCACACTTAAATAAATGCACTGAATAGCGAATCTCTATTTCAAATGGACTGCATGAAGTGCATAGATTTACCTTATTATGCAGAATAAATGATTACAACCAACAGATTATAAACTGTTGCGAATTCTAAATGTTTGCAGTATATAGGTTCAAGTCTTCTCTGACTTAAAAGCTGAAAAGCACACTTGATAACTTCATATAGAAGGTGACTTGGAACTTCAAACATAAGAAAGTTGCTGAGTAACGGGGGGACTCATGAGAATATTAAAAAAAGAGTTAGGGTAGGGTGGCTCATTTGCTGCAAGAGGAGCCAATTACTCACTTAAGCTTTATTTTATTTATTATAATTATTATTTACTGTTAAACCTAAAAAACAATTTACTATAGATAGTGTGAGACAGTTTATAAAATATGGCTTAATGAATGTGTACCAAATGTGTCTTTGGGACGTGTAATTAAGAGTCCTCTATTTCCAAGACCAGTGACAGAAAAGTTTGTTTCTATAAGATAAAGAAGTGTCATATATTCTTTTCATTTACAAAGACATGAAAACCTTCCTATTTCCCTTTATGATTTCTCCACGGAATAAAACAATGTCAAACTCCTCCTTAGTACATAAGATATATCTCAGCTATATCCAATGAATTTAGAGGAGCAAATCCTGAAGCAGTTCAGCAGAACTTATGCTGCTGAGTTAGATGTCACCGAAAGTCCAGTAGCTGAGCCCAGCTAGGAAATGGACTTTAAGTTGCTGTAAACTCTCACAACCAAACACAAAGAGAACTGGACTAGTGGTAGCAATAGGTTATACATATCAGAGATTTTAAAATAGTAAGATACAGATGCCTTAATGTCACACACTGAAGACAAACAAAAGCATTCAAAGGTAATGACTTCCTAATTTCAAAGGATATGGAGAAATCTAGGATCTAAAGAGTCATCCTGCATTTAATGTCTTTAAAGGAAGGGGACTGAAAATTGCTCTGTCCGAAAAGAAAAAACAATTACATTTGTGTAACAGTAAAGACTCTATCTGTTTCGATGCCCTATGTAGATTTTTGATCTCTAAAAACACAAAACAAATGAAAAAAACAAACAAAAATCCCACAATCATCAACAATGAAAAGGAAAATAAATAGAAATTGTGTCCTTGTCTTAATAGCTTACCTACAAAAATAAGGGGTTTTTTTCCAGTCTTAAATAACAAAAGCTCTCAGTCACTACACTATATATAAATTTAGTGTTTCCTAATAACAGCTCCAGAGGACGGAAAAGGAAAGCCACCCCTGGTAACCTCCAGTCATCCATCTCCTACAGCAAAGAAAAACAGAACTTCCAAATAAAAAAGCAAATATTCATCAAACACCAGCACTCTAATTCTGCAGAGATTTAAGACTATATCCTTAACGTCATTATGTTGAAGGAATAGTCCTAATTTTTTTAATAATCACAGGTTTGAAATATACTTTACAATACAATAGAAGAATGAGGCTGCAGTAATGCTAGAGCAATATCTTTGTCTCAATCTAGTTGATAATGCAGATTCTAGTATATTAAAAAACAAAGTCAACACATCCATCAATGTAGGACACAAAATAAGGAGATAGTTTTTTGCTGCTACTGGCAGCTAGTCACAAAGGGCAAAACCAGAAAGGTCTTACAGTAAATTTGTCTGTGGGAGATTCTGCCTCCTATTACACAACTCAGTAAGGGCATGTCACAAGAAAAGAAAGATAACATATCTCTTATTTTTGTTTGGTAGATTGATTCGGCCTGGAAAGACATTGAAATGTTCAATGCACTCTCCACATGTCATTGCCAGGGTCATGTGCCATTGTCACTCTCATGTGTTCTCCTGGCCACAATACTTTGTTATATCAGATAACTTACATTTATATTAGGGTTGACTAAAGTTCTTTTCTGTGAATTTAAGGCTCTGCTCCATGACAGTATCTGAACCACTCACATTATCCTTTAGGAACTGTCTTGTGTTGCTCAACACCAGAAAACTCAAGTAGCTACTGATGATAGAAAATGTGGGTTTGTGTTCTACATTAAAAAGGGATGCAATTACTTGGTGAGCTATAGGTACCATTTCTTTCACTTTCTCTCTCTAAATCAGTAAATTAATTCATACTTCATCAAGCAGTTCCAATGAGAAAGCTTAGTCTTTACACAGACCTGTTAAGAAACAAGGTTCCCACCTGAGGTAAGGATTTAACATCCTTTCAAACTGTGACAGTTTGTGTTCGATTTCTCAGGCAAGTAGCAACGACTTGGCTGCATGCAATTAGCAGTTCTAGTCTACCCTACTGCCTGCTTATACCTAGATCACTAATAAGTCATTTTAACCATATAAATTAATTCGGTCTTGAAATGCAGATAATAGGAGTGGAATATAAGGGGTTTTTTACTCAGAATCTCTTCTGGGGGATACCTAACTGCCCTAAATCTGACTTTTAATCTAAAAACTGAGAATCTAATGTTTACCAGTGACTCTGCTCTGGAAACCACCTGCTGCCCTGCCTTAACACTGACATACCCAAACCCTGTGGTAGAAGCATTATAATAAACAAAGAGTACTAAGTGGTTTTGTTCTGATTGCATCAAAAATGTGATATACCAGAAATCTCTACTAACTGGGGATAAGGCTATTAAATGTCCCACTAAAACACAGACTGTTGTGGTAACTCAAAAAATACTGAATAGGAAAAATAAAACCCATTCTTTCTAAAACTACTCTATTGTATCACAGATCCCTTTATTTTACAGCTTCCTCTAAGGTGGTTAGGAGTAACCTGTGTGGTAACAGTTCTACTGTTCTTCAAAGGACTTAACAAGCCGACTGCCTCTTTTGGATGCAGCTATGTTGCATGTTTGCAGACACAATTACCAATCCTTTTAGTGAATTGCTACTCATTTCACCACTATACAAGCTTTGTTTTGTAGAATCTAGTATGTAAAGTTTTGCAAAAGACAGTTTTTTCACATGACTTTCTGTATAGATACTAATAGGTCTAGAGAATGTCTTTGGCAGAGCAGGTCAGACTTTTGTTTTCCATGCTGCAGTGCCTGGGTTGAAATCTGTAATTACACAATGACCTTAACCCAATTCCTCTCCCATTCAGATGAGCAGCTTAAATTTGAAATTGTTTCATCTTCTCATAGCAATCAGGCAGTCATGCCTGTTGTACCCACTCCTTTTTAGGATGTGCAATTAAATCACCCACCATTATGCAATAAAGCAATTCAAGTACACAAAATGTAAAAGAGTGGGTATGGTACAGAGTAGAAGTTCAGCCCTTGTAGGCCACACACAGATCAATTTGTCTTTAAGGATAAAGATAAAGAAAAGAAGTGCTGCTATCTAAAGTAGTTTTCAAGACAAAAAAATAATAATAGTAATACAACTACTACCAATAAAAGAATATGCTGCTTGAATCTTCTGCTATTCAGGAAACTAATGAAAAAAAGCCAATAATAGAAAAGCAATCTGTAAATTGTCTTGTGATGGCTGAATTTCTTAAAATGACCTTTTTCTCTTTCCTGAGAAAAATACCTGCCCTTAAAATAAATGTATCTTAGAAACTTTTATTAGAAACTTATCTGCCTTGTTTAGCTATGTCTCTATCAAAAAGCCCAGTCATCTAGGTCTAAATTACCACTTTTAAAAATTAGATACAACATTCATACATATCATATACACAGGTGAATGGGTGGATGGGATAAATATGTTAGCTATCCAGAACTCTTTTTAAAGCCTTGACATCCCATGAATCCAATCCTAGGGCAGAACCTTTTTATCTTATATAATGAGCAAACAAAACCCATCAGTACTCACAATGTCTGCCAGAGACAAGCAGCCTAATTTGTTCTTTGGCTTCAACATCACTTTTGAATAATGAAGTCCATCAGGAATTTTAAGTGTTTCATATAAAGTTGACCTGAGGAGAACTGAAATATCCACTGGAAAATATATTTCATATTCTTATACATACAAGCAGTTATTACCATGAACTGTAAGTGACATAGCTGGAGCTTTTTGAATAGATTTCCTACTAAAACCTTTGTATGCCTTTCAATAGCCTTTCTACTTTTTTCTATGTGTATTTTAACATAGGAAGAGAAAAGGTCAAGGGAGAGGATCCTGCCGCTCTGCTCAGACCTAGTGGGGCCATATCTGGAGTAGTATATCCTATTCTGGGCTCCCCAGTACAAGAGAGACATGGAGATCCTGGAGCAAGTCCAGCAAAGCTCTACGAATGTGATTAGGGGACTGGAGCACTTCATTTATGAGGAAAGGCTGAGGGAGCCTGTTCATTCTCAAGAAGAAATGATTGAGAAAGAACTAATGAATTCAGCAGTATCTGAAGGGAGGGTATCAAGAAGATGGAGTCAGGCTCTTCTTGGTGGTGGCATGTGATAGGACAAGAGGCAATAAGGGGAGAAACTGAAACACAGGAAGTTCACCCTGAATATGAGGAAGAACTTCTTTGCAGATGCCTGAGTGCTTCTGAGAGTGGTTGTGGAACGAATATCTCCTTCCCTGGAGAGATTCAAAAACTGTCTGGACACAATCTTGAGTAGCATGCACTGAGGTACCCTGCCTGAGCAGGAGGATTGGAATGGAAAAATATATGCATTAGAGTCCTCATAAAAGCTGAATTCCTAAACTATTACGTCCAATTGCTTTACTCTGTAGATTGTTGAAGAGGCGAGAAATGCAAAGAAAAGTTGCACTTTAGAAAGTTCAACTTCGATCTAAGTCCTCAAAACCAACCTTAGAGATCAAATTTAGTCTTTTAGGTTAGGGTAGGAAGAAAGTAATACCTACTATATTTGTTGTGCAAATGTTTTGTAATCCAGAGGAATACTTAAGTTCGTCATATACTGGGCAAGTTTTTTTTTGTTTTACAGCAATGGTTATACCTATCCTTATTTCCTTCTTTGCTGAGAAAAAATGAACTAAGACCTATTAAAAAAAAATAAAAAATAATACAGACATAACATAATTAAGAACACAAATTTTTAGAGGGTAATTTTTGAAAGACTTCAAGAAATAATGGTATTCATGCTATCCTTGCACAATTAACATGCTTTGTGTGTTTATAGAACCTTCCACTTTTAAAAAGCAGACAATGTGCTAATTCTGCTGATTTGAAATCGAGAGGCTGCCCTGTTTAAACTATGTAAATTACTAACCTAAAACAATTACTGCATCTTATTGTCATCACATCACTAATTCTCTACAGGTTAAACAAATTTGGATTCATATTTGCAACTTCAGCAGCTCTTCCAGCATATTATTTTAAGATTAATTAAGAAAACACAATATTATAATTTGACTAAAAAATGTATTTTTGAATAGAGAAAGAATTGATGATATTGCCACTGAGTTATAATATACTGCCCAAGATACTAATGTACATCTTAAATATTTAATTTTTAAGTCATTACGTTCAAACTGATAACATCTATGCAAATAATACAGACGGCAAAACATCCAAAGCCATATGATTGCACCAGGAATGTCTCCTAGACTTACGTGTTCCTGGATTTTACATACTAATTTTGAATTTTACAATTAATTTAGAATGTCCGTCTATCACCTAATATATAAAACATGGACAAGCACCATGTCTGCTACAATTCAATCTGCTTGCTTGAAATGCTGAAAATTTGTATTACAAGAAAAATGCACACAGGTAGAAATGAGATCTAAAATGTTGAAAGAATAGAATGGACTCTGGATCATAAGATTGTGGTGAGAACTGGATACTGAGCTGAGGCTTGTTTGTGTATCTCCTTTTAGCTAAAAATCTGACAGGGTATTTGTCCTCACATTTCACGCTTAGAAACTACATGCCACTTTGTTTGTCTATATCCTCTTCACCTGCTCAGATCTACTTTGCAAACAGTCTGAACACTGCCTAGCTTCATTTTTTTTTTTTTTTTAATAATAAAAAAAAAAAGAGGTTAGAAAATAGATTACACAGTCTGTGGTAGTTCGGTTTGACTAAATGGGATTAGACAAAGCTGTAAATTTTGACAGCAGAACAGTGAAAGGCCATGCAGGTGGGCTGAAGTCCACAATTTGTTCAGCTGATAATATGGCTGCCTGAAGAAGATATTAAACCAAAATTTAAGAATACATAAACTTCAGAGCAGAAGAGGAAAACACTGTAGCCTTGCCTTACTCTTTAACACTGCAGTGCAGCCCACAGATGAGCACCATTCAAGTGCAACACACTGGAAGAGTGACATACTGGAGGATGGGAGTTTACCTCCTAAGGTACTCATGCTCTTCATAAAATGTGAATAAACTAATTGTACAGCAGGGCTACTTGGATAACTTGTACCACGTTGTGTTATCAATCTATATTCTTCTCATCCTCTGTCTTGAAATACAAAGCATAAATTTTAATTTCTAAACTATCATTGAGAAAAATAATAAAAGACTGCTTTCAATTTTTTTAGCTTTTTACTTTTCTCATACATTCAGTCATCACCAATTCTATCTGCAACAGTACTTCTAAAATTTTCTTTAAAATCTGTTTTTATACTCACATTTTCACAGATAAAAGAGCTTTCTAATTTTCTAATAATGAGTAAGGTTTGCTTTGCTAATCTGAGTTCATGAGAATATAATTTCTCAATATAATGAGAAGACTCCTTTATTAATATTCAACTTTAGAGCAAATACATCACTTTTAAAAGACAGATCTTTTACAGAATATATTTGTACTAAAGATACCTCTTTTTGGTACTATAATCACATCTGCTCTGTTTTAGGAACTACCATTTTCTCTAGTAGAAGTTTTTGATCCTTGTGTCAAGCAAAACAACAATTCCAGAAACAGAAATCAGTTCATTCCCTACTTCTTTCTGCCTACATATGACATCTTTCAGGTTGCTGAATAGAAGTAGAAAATATATCTTTTATGATAGAATGTGAAAATAAAATAAAATAGATGTCAGGAATCCTCATAATTCCACTTAATTCCTAGATGGATGTAAAAAAGTGCCATGTTGAATTATATGCTGCTTCTGAGGTGAGAAAATGAAGGAATCTTGCAGTTATATGAGGGAATCACCAAAACAAAACCTAACAAATATTCATAGTGCTAGTCTGAGATGTCATTGAATGCTCAGTTCATCTTAGTAACACGATATTTAATATTAATTTTTATCCTCCATCGAAGACAATTCATGACATTTCATATTGTAAAAGGTAATTTAAAGGCGCAGCACCAATTTGACACACAAAAATATCCACTTCCCCAAACTCTGGGTCACTTTACATAGTTTAGGCTTCATTACAGAAATATTGCCTTTGGCCATCATAGATGATGAGTTTCATCCATACACACTGATCCACTGAATAACTAATGACAAAGCATAACAACCAAAAAACTTTTTGGCTTTGTAGTCCTATAATATTAGTTTGACCCCTCCCTATACCCCTGCAAAAAAAAAAAGTTTAAATATACAAATATAATTAAAACAGAAGATGACATTTTCCCCTTACTTTCTTTCCTTTTTAATCCAACTTCTGATATTATGTAGGTTGCAAGTCTGGAAACAGAAAGACAAGTAATTTGGCACGCTTTCTTTTTCTTAAAATGAAGAGCATTATAAAATTTTATTCAGCTATTCAAGGTGGCAATGCACTAGATGCAGGACAATAGGAATATCATTTAAAATCTTCAGATGATATAAGACAATTATTTGGTCACTTTACTACATCAGCCTTTCTAAAACTACTTAAATCACATGTCCCAGTATGATGCATGTAAGTAATTTTGAGATTTATGTGTCATATAATCCTTCAAATATTCACACAGTTGATCCAATGAAGATTCATTTCAGGATGAAATTTTAATTTGAGTCTCCTATAAGAATTCTTTTCATCTTAGATCTTTGAAAAATCCTAGAATAGTGTCTGATCTTAGCACAGAGCAAATTTAGTAGCACCAGTGACATAATTAAAAAATATTTGTAACAAAGCTGTAAACCAGCTTATTTCAGTTGTTGTGACAAAGTCAAGACCTTTAATTTAATTAATCTCTAAATAAGGTTTTGATCAGGATAAATCATTTGCTATTTAAATTTGACCGTTTACATCCTGCAAAAAGATACCAGTTTTTGCAAGATCAGCATTCCTTTTTAGTAATTCCCTGCATTTAATTTCAAATTCTTATAGGACTGTAAAATGGACACATTTCTTATTCATATTTTTAGTTCAAAAATAGAACTTATCCCAGGGCAATTGCAAACTTTTACAAGTTCTTCAGATAAAGTTAACATTCCATTGCACATACAAAGCAAATGTACAAATGATTTTTAGAAAGCTACTCAAAAGCAGAATATCCAATGTTTGTCTAAAGTGTACCCATTTTATTCTATGACAGACATCAGGTACACCCAAATTAACAGCAAAAGTATTTTACAAAGTTTCTGATCACTTGAGATTTTTTGGGCTCACAGAACAGTGCATGGAAGGCCATGGATTTTATAAACAAAACTTTAACTGGATGAGGTATGGATTTCAGATAGTAAGTTAGTAGCAAAATGTCTTTCTAGCAGTCCCTTTAGATAGATTTTCAGACATATGACAGGCATAATAGGCTTATGACACTGTAAATACATTATGGTTCAATATCTAGCTCTGAATTTTGTGGAAAAATTTACCCCAACAAACCCTACTTATTTCTCCTTCTACCATTATATAATTATCACATTTGGTGAAAGAAGAAATGTACCTATCTTTTTTGGGAAGCTAATGTCAAAAGTGCAATCAAATTAAAAAGTAGAATGCAGGTGGAACGTAAAAACTCTTTTCAACCACCCACTGATCAAATAATTACTAGGCAAGTGCTGTTATTATCGTTGTTGGGTGAGGGGTTTTTAATAAAATAGGAAGGCTAAAACCTCAGGTGATTATTAAATTTGTACATCTACAAGCCCTATAACAGAGTAGACAGATGATACATTTCTGATCTACCTGTTGTTACTCTTTAGATTACAAATTTCTCCTAATCTCTACAACTGTATAAACTGTGGAGGAGTGAGGTCTAAGATGTTTAATATTTTTCCTGTGAAAGGGCATTGTTTCAAAGAAAAGAATATATTGTGATTCAAATGGAAGAATATTTTTTGAAGAGTGTTTCAAAACATTTAGATGAGAGAATTAATTAAGGAAACACAATATATATATAACCAGGTTGTCCTCCCATTCACTTAATTTCATAGCAGTAGAATCCCATAATCTTTCATAGAATATCTCCCAATTTACCATTGTCATAAGAAGTGTGGTGAATATAATAAAGTATTACAGTTCAGGTAGCATTATACTACCAAAAGAATGGGATGCTGAATGAAACCGATTCACAAAAGTATCCACAACGGAGGGAAACACTTTTGTTCTCTGGAAACTCTCACTATCAAACACCATTGCTGTTAGGAGACAAGTACATTGAAAAAAATCTCAGCAGCACTAGCTAAAAGATTCCAAAGTTGTAATATTAATCCAAGACCAAATTTTTATTTCTTTTTACATAGTCATTTTAATGTCTAAAAGCTGAAGAAATATAATCATTCGAGATTATAATTCTCCTACTAACTTCTTATTTCCGCAGGTATGGTACAGTCAACAATAAAGGTATTATGTGGTTTATTCTATTCCATATACAGTAACAGTGTCCTTAATAACAACAGACCATGTTCTAGCAGTACTTTAGTTGACCTGAAATTAATGGAGGGACTGAGTATAAAGAGACGCAGTCCAAGTAGTTCACCAAATTCATGGCTACGAGGAAGAAGTAGATTCTACAGGCAGTACCTGAGAAGAATTATATAGTTTTGGATTCATGAAGCAAGCTATGAACAGACAGAGAAGTTCCTAGTTGTTAACTATTTAACAAAAGACTTTCTGTATTCTTGGAATAGAAATTGGTTTAGAGTAGAAGGCTATAATTGTTTAGTCCCAGCCAGCAGCCAAGCACCACGCAGCCACTCTCCCAGTCTCCCACCAGCAGGATCAGGGAGAGAATCAGAAGGGTAAAAGCCAGAAAACTTGTGAGCTGAAATAAATGCATATAGTTTCTGTAAGAATAAAAATGCAAATAGGAAAAGAATATAAGAAGCTGTGAATAGTACGGTGATTTTATGTCCTTCTTTATGTTTTCACTTTAAAAGTTACACAGGGCAGGAAGCTTCATGGGCTTATTTGTGCGTACTTCAGAGCTGGTTACAAATATAAGATGTACAACTCCAACCAGAGTCCAAGTCATGGTAAGGGCTATCATGAAGGTCATTGTGTGTGTTCTCAAGGAATGTCTTGCAGATCACAAGATCCCTACTCAGAATATAAGCTGCAAAAAAACAGTTAAAAAATACTAAGGAAAGCTTCCATAAATTAAAGGTAAAGAATTGTTCCTCTCTTTTCATGCAAAATCACTGTGAGATGCCTCATTTATTCTGGCTTGTCTGTGTTACTTTCCTTACATAAAAAACAGAGATAACATTAGCCTCCCAAGGTGCATAAGGGGAGAATATGGTGATAGATAGACAGTTATTTAACATTCCTGAAACACTATCTACGTGTTAAAATATTCTAAGATAAATGGAAATAAATAGAATAGGCTGTCAATTGTCATAATAGAGAAATGTCATAGTTTTTAACCCACAGTTCAAACTATTTGTTTACACTCTGTGATGTAGGATATACAGTAACGTTGTAAAATTAGATAATGACATCTGTCTTCTAAATTAGTGAAGTCCAGAGGAACAAAAAAATATGATTCAATTTTTCAGCGCTATGCAGACTAAAATAATGCAATTCACGCTGTGAAAATTTATATGAGTCACATTTTATTGTTGAGTTTTAAATTAACTCTGTCTACTCGGGCTAAGGTCTTGACATACCACTGCAAGCTGGCACACCAAGAACATTAATAGTGTTGAAATAGCTAAAATAGAAATAGCATCAAAATGATAAAGAGGGTGAAGAAATGGACAGAAAATAATGGAAAATATTTTGCTGGAGGAATATCAATTACATTCCTTCGAATATTACTGTGTTCCATTCTATATACTCCATCTCAAAGTGAAGTACTGCAAAAGCTTGGAGGGCTGCAGGTGGGTTTGGAAACACCTCCAGAGGTAGGTAAAGAATAATTTATAAATTAAAGCCTTACTCTTTGCAGAGTCATATGAAAAGATTAAAGGCATTTAATGAGTGTCAAAGAAAGCAGAGCCAGGCCAACTCAACCATCTTTATTTCGAAAATCCAGCTCAGCAAAGACTGAATAGAAAGAAATGTGACACTTAATAATGTAAATATTTTACAAAATGCTATTATGAAAGCCAGAGTTCAGAGACACAGTAGAATTCAGAAAAGAATAAAGATTTAGATAAAGGGATCCACCATAGATATGGTAAATTTTGTATTACAGTGATACAGTTCTCCCTTCAGCTTTAAATGTTAGTCAATTTCTAATTATTAACAGTAAAAATTAATTGTATTTCGGTGCTTTTTAATGTGCAGTTGTTCATTATAGATTTTAAGAAGCTTTGAAAATACCTTCTCAGCTTCACAACTACAATGACTTGTTATGGTTCCTAATATTTTAATTTTTTAAAATTAATTTCTCTAAAATGTAAAGTAATATGTCCATCTGAATCTAAGCATTCATTCAAATAAAAAATTAATCACTTTAGAGTCTTTCTTTTCCATGTGGTAGCAGAAAATCATGTGAGGGTAAAGAAAGTAGTAGTGGGATCCCTCAATCTGCTCCATGAGTTTTTGGCTACAAAGAACCACACTTGAAATATTTCTATACCAATGCACGCATTTCTATACCAATGCATACAACATGAGGAACAAGAAAGAGAAGCTCTAAGTTTTGGCCAAGTCCTACAGATTTGACATCAGTGGCATAAGTGAAATCTGGTGAGATGAGTCCCTTGACTGGAGTGCTGTGTTAGATGGTTGCAGGCTCTTCAGGGCAGACAGGCAGGCTGGGTGATGTGGGGAGGTTGATATTGTCTGTAATGCAGGGGCTGGAATGAATGGAGCTTAAGATGGCAACAGCACAGTTGAAAGCCTCTGGGTAAGGATTAAAGGACAAACAAATAATGCAGATGTCATCATGGAAGTCTACCACAGATCACCTCACTAGGATGATGATGGCAATGAATTATTCTTCGAAGAACCAAGGGACACCTCCAAATCAACTCCCCTTGTCCTTATGGGGAATGCAACTTGCCGGATGTTAAGTGGGAAAATAACATAGCTGGCACAAACAGGTCCAGAAGATTCCTGAAACACCTGGATGATAACTTCATGGTACAAGTACTAAGGGATCAGACTAGGAAAGCTGTCCTCCTTGATTTGTTGCTTGTTAACAGAGAGGGTCTCATCAGTGAAGTGGTGATTGGTGGCTGTCTTCGCCAGAGTGACCACAAAACATTCAGGTTTAAAATCTCTGTTGACAGGAGGAAAAGTGCCAGGAAAATTTCAGCCCTGGACATGAGGAGAGCAGACTTCAGGCAGAAGGTCAGTTTGATTGAGCAGGGGTCTTCTTCTGGAGCTAAGGCAAAGAAAGGAAGGTGTATGCCACATGGAAGCAAGGCCAGGTGATGTGGGAGCAATACAGAAATCCTGCTTGCCACTGTAGGGAGAAAATTGGTGTGGTCAAAGCTCAATTGCAGTTGAAGATGACCAGAACTACGGGGGACAATAAAATAATTATTTTTTAAATTAGTAGCAAAAGTCAGTAGAGAAATAACTTTATCCCGTTACAAGTTGAAGATGGTCAACTCTCAAACAGGGACAGAGGTAAGTCAGAGGTATTTAATGCTTTCTTTGCCTCTGTCTTCAACATAGATGATGGGCTAAGAGGGTCCCAATGCCCTAAACTGGAGGACCATGGCTGTGAGAATGAAAAACTCCCAGTCAACCCTGAACTTGCGTGGGATCTGCTGCTCCCTCTGGATTCCTGTAAATCCAAAGGACCTGATTGGATTTACCCAAAAATACTCAAAGAGCTGGTTGATATTGACATGAGGCCTCTCAATGATTTTTCAGTGAATGGTCTTGGGAATCTGGAGATATCCCAGTTGACTAAAAGTTGGATAATGCTGTCCCAATTTTCAAGAAGAGCAAGAAGGAGGACTCCAGAAACTATAGGCCTGCCAGTTTCACTTCAGTGACTGGTAAAGTTATGGAGAAAATTATTCTGGAAAGTATTGAAAAACACCTGAAAGACAACACAGTCATCTGTCACAGCCAGCACGGCTTCACGAGAGGGAAGTCCTACTTATCAAATCTTATTTCCTTCTATGACAAGGTAACCCACCTAGGTGATCAAAGGGAGCCAGCTGGTGTCATCTTTTTGGATTTATGTAGAGCCGATACTGTCTCTCACAGTATCCTTGGACAAAATAAATGCATCATGTGTTGGGTGAGCAGTTGGCTCATGGGTTGAGCACAGAGGGTAACAGTGAATGGGGTAATATCAGATTGGTGACCTGTCACTAGTGGGGTGCCACAGGGCTCCATCTTAGGCCCTGTGCTCTTCGACATCTTTGTAAATGACTTGGATGTAGAACTGGAAGGGATACCAAGCAAGTTTGCCCAAAACTGGGAGGAGCTGTTGACTCTCTCAAAGGCAGGGAGGCCCTGCAGAGAGATCTCAACAAAATAGATAATTGGGCAATCACCAACTATATGAACTTCGACAAAGGAAAGTGCTGGATTCTGCACCTAAAATGGGGCAACCCTGGATGTTTGTACAGACTGGAGAATGAGATGCTGGAAAGCACTGCCACAGAAAGGGACCTGGGGGTCCTGGTCGATGTCAAATTGAATATGAGTCAGCAGTGCCCTGGCAACCGTGTCCTGGGGGCATCAGGCAAAGCATCAGCAGCCAGTAGAGGGAGGGGATTGTCCTGCTCTGCTCTGCACTGGTGTGGCCTCACCTTGAATATTGTGTGCAGTTTTGGGCACCAC
>JAYRBT010000082.1:71113877-71130457 GCA_036023395.1 Myiotriccus ornatus
TACGTCATAGGTGCCCGCCCTCAGCAGCCGAAACCTTGCAGCATACTAACTCACAGCAGGGTTTAAAGGACCCCCGTTGCTGGTTCGATCCTTTCCCTGGACCACGAAACCGCGACTGCAAAGATACTTCTATACATTACTAAACACTACTTACTGCTATTTAAGTTCTCAAAAGAAGTTCAGAATGCTGAAATATACCATTATTCATTTAGGTACACTCAGAGTACATTTAGTTTGCCACTGACCCAACTTGCAGGAGCAAAGAAACCCTGTAGATCCCAATCACACAATCATATCCCTTTGTAGCTCTGTATAGATGGAGAAATACAATTGATATAGATTTGAAATGTTTACCTTCGTCATTGAGCTCTACTCCTCCAAATAGAAGACTTTTGTTACTACCAAGACAGAGTTTCTGGGTATAACTACTTAAGAGCTTAAAGGAAGGAAACACTGGTAACTAGGTTGCTTAAAAGCAAACACCAAAAAAAAATGCAGAAGCTTTATGATACTTGTAAAACCTTCTTGTAAGATATTTCCAAATATCCACTGCCCCCCCTTCGTTTCCTACCCACCAAAAAACTAGGCAGAGTAAAGCCAGTTGGATGACTTATGCTTTCCTGTTTTCCAGAGTGGAAATGCAGGCACCATAAACTCAAAAACTCTATGAAGCACTGGACCTCTACTACCTGAGCATTTGCTTTTCATTATATATAAACTAGGAAAGGTACACAGAAATGGTTACTAGATGCAGCACTCTCACCACTTTAAGGAATTGTGCTCTCTGCTGATGTAAGAGGACACATCAAACATGCTAACTTCAGGCCTTTGTGGGTGACACTGATGGGAGTTGGGATCTCCTCAGACAGATAATATCCCTCACTAGTGGATAACCTTCAGCCATTTGGCCAAAAGTACAACTCAAGAATTCCTCCAGCTTTATAAAAATAAGGCACAGATATACAGATGTTATGGATATACACAAAACAGTAGTAAAGGGAAAAAAAAAATTTCTTTATTCCTCTAGAAAACCTGTCTTGCGGTTAAAAAAAGTACTATATAGCTTTAGATGTAAGTGAACTTCCTTAATTCCCACCAGGCCTCATTAAATATCAATTCCAGGGCAGTTTTTGCTTCTTAAAAGAAAAAAAAAAAAATAATCTTTTGCTTAGATATTTTCCTTGATCTTTTCATGTCTCTCCTGTCGGAGATGAAATGGCAGTACTTTCTCTCCTTTGTATTTGTATTCTCCCACTAAGTGAAAGCATACACGTGGCTCATTGCCTGTAGTTTGGGGAGACTGGACGCTATAACCAACCAGATCCCTGTAGTCCAATGTTCTGTCTTCTAGCCACTGAACATATCATTAGCTCAATTACAGGGAAAGTTTATAAATGAATATTGCTAAATTTGTTGTTCACTGGATGAAACAAAAGCCCTGATGACTAATATGTATCAGCAGGAGAAGGACTGACTTGAAATCCAAGAGTATCAATACTATTTGACTTGATTCTTTTCAACACCATATCTTAAATATATATCTATGTCTATCTATATATATATCTTGGAAAGGTTTCTAAAGAATAGAGAGATGAGGGGTTGCTTAGTTTCAGGTGTCCTTTAGTCTAAAATGGGTCTAATTCTGACAGAGCCTGAAGGTAGATTATCCTGTCAAGCCATTGTCTTAAATAACTTTCAGAAAATATTATCATCTGGAAAGAAATCTGTGAAATTCATTGTTTATCATTCCCTTGCCCATTATAAACACTTCAGGCTTGGAAATTAACATGGTAACAAAATTTCACTATTCACAAGCAGGATTCCTTAAAAATTAAGATTACATAGTCTTGCTGTATGAATAGGCTAAAGACATTATTAATTTCTGTACTTTTTTTTTTTTTTTTTACTAATTTTATTCAAGATATACATGTTTTCAGATCCACATCTTAAATCCTGTTCCAGCTGTCCAAAACCTCATAACATTAGTGTCTGGTAAAATAAAATGTTTTACACAGGCACTAGGGACACCTGGCATAATGAGGCAGTGATTTAAAATAAAGTCTGCCAAAATAGCTACAAAAATTGCGGAAAATCTCGAAATAAGCATTCTCAAGAGAGCAGGAGAGCAGTGAGCTCTGTGAGCTAAAATTTAAATCTGACAGAGGTCAAAAATAAAGCAATTTTGTTATGCCTGATTATCATAGGTCCCTTATTACACTCTACCGTGTAAAACATGTCTTGGCTATGATCAAGCTTGCAACTGAATCCAGAAAGATAGAGCTCTTGAATACTGTGTTGTTTTGCTGTTACGAGACTCACATTTACAGCTTCTCAAAATGCTCTGAATTCACCTTAGAAAAAGTACCATCTGGCTATTACTGGCTGCAAATTACCAGCTGTGAAATATTACTATATTAAGAATGTCAGCCAAAACAACAGCTGACCTTTTGTGCAATAGAAATGCTGTGTATAAACCTCACAACATTTTGATCCAGATTTCAACTTACAAACAAAACTTATGCTAATTTTGTCTTTTCACAGAAGGGTGTATTTTCTTCAATGTTTTAAGGTTAAAAAAAAACCAAAAAAGTCAAATGACTGATTTTTGAGTAAGTTTAACTCTGATATTTCCTCATTATCACTGAAATTAATGAAGGATTTTTCTTCATCACAGATTTGAAGATAAACGCTATACTGTAATTTAGGGCATTTTCTCAATATTCATTCCTCTACATTATTTTTCATTGCAGAAAACTTTATTACTGATCTTTCAACAAGAACTGTAAATTATCTTGGGGGTGGAGGGGTGGTTGTTTGTTTTGTTTGTAGTGGTTTTTTTTTGTTTGGGGTTTTTTGTTTGTTTGTGGTTTTGTTGTTGCATTTTGGGGTTTTTTTTGTTTTGTTTTTTATGAAACTAATATTCATATGAGCAGAAAATAGTTTTCAGGAAAGGAAATGTTTTGAATGGATGATCTTGGAGATTTGAGGGGGGAGCTTGTGTTGTTTTCTGCTTGTTTTCTCCATTTATTTGTTAAGTATTTCACAGATGTATGGATAAAAAAACTTTTTGGGAAAAGTGCTATAAATACTAGTATGATTTTCTATGGCAGGAAGAACTGGTATATATTAAGACTGGGTTTTCTTCAGATTATATTAGCTGGTGCAACAGAAGATAAAAATCTTTCCCTTCAAACCTTGCCACGATATATCCTAGACCTTTGCAAAAGCAGCAACGTTAGTGACACAAACACAAGAAAAAAAGTGGTGCTGTGCAACAGCTTAGCAGAATATCAGACAGAGAAACTCTTCAATATTTGTCACAATGGAGAGGATATGAACAGTTGTTTAGGATGCTTTGAAAAAACTTACTTTTATCATGCTGTTTATCAACTATGAGATTAATTCTTGCAAGTATTGCTCTTCTTAGAGTATATTATGAAAAATAGATGAAAAAAACATGATGTGGAATTAATAAAGCTGAAATTAAGAAGAAACCCCCATGCTATATAGTGCACATTTCCTTCTCTGTTCCAGAAGTGTTAATTAACAATTAATATTAATGAAATACCATAAAGATTATTAATCCAGATGAGCCGCTTGGTACTGATGGCTTAGTACACAACTGAATAGCCACACGTTAAGTCAACTGCAATAATTGGAAAATATGCATGCTCTTTGCCCAAGGAAGTGTACAAATGATCATTTATTCAGATTTAAATTAGTAGATTCAGAATCTACTAGAAACATTTGGCTAATCATTATGCTTCAGATAACAAGTGGCAACTCATTTTATGCTTTGATAAAACAAGTGCCAATTGCCCACATTTTGTGCTGGTGTTTCTAAACCTGAAAATGTCATACTACCTGCATGGGCCCCGTCCCTGTCTACTAGTTCAGGAGGCCAGTTGTCCCGAGCTGTCTTATTGTTGAAAACTGAGGCAAAGAAAGGTGAAGTACTTCAGCCTTTTCCTCATCTTTGGTAATTGTATTCCCTTTCCTCTTCTTCCCCTCCCACACCCCTCCCACATATCTGACAAAGAATGAAGGTTTTCACTGCCCCTCCTTTCACTGTTAAAAACACATTTTATTATCCTTTACAGAAGTGGCCATATTAAGTTCATATTATGTTTTTGTCTCTCTAATTTTCTTTCTGCATGACCTAACTGCATCCTTAAACACTTCCTGAGTTGCCTGCCCCTTTTTCCAAAGGTAATACACCCTCTTTTTTTTCCCCTGTTTCTGCAAAAGCTTCCTGTCTAGCCATACCAGTCATCTTCCTTACCAGCTCGTCTTTTGGCACATAGGGACAGCCTGCTCCTGTGCCTTCAAGATTTCTTTCTTGAAGTATGTCCAAGGTACTCTCTGAATCAGCATACTAAATAGGCCAAAATCTGCCCTCCAGAATTCCAGGGTAGATGGTTTTGTTGATCCCTCTCCTTGCTTCACCGAGCATTGAAAACTCTTATCGTTTCACGGTCACTGTAATCTAGACAGCCTCCGAGTACCACATCTCCCACCAGCCCTTCTCTGTTTGTAATCAGTAGATCAAGCAGTGCCCCAGCCCTGGTAGGCTTGCTTGCCAGCTGTGACAAGAAGCTATCCTCCATATACTCCAGGAACCTCCTAAACTGCCTCTTGTCTGCTGTGTTGCACTCCCAGCAGACATCTGGCAGGTTAGTGTCTCCAACAAGAATGAGGGCTGGTGATCTTGAAAGCAGCTGCTTATAGAATAATTTCTCTAGCTCTTCATCCTGTTTAGGTGATCTGTGACAGACTCTCAGCAGAATGTTGGCCTTATTGTCCTTCCCCCTGATTCTTACCCAAAGACACTCAACCTTATCGTCACTAACCTCAAGTTCTATAGAGTCAAGAGATGTCCTAATTTACAGAGCCTTACCTCCAACTCTCCTACCTCAACTGTCTTTTCTGAAGTTACCTCAAAGGAATACCTGGGTTGAAAGGAGCTCAGCACTGTTGCCCTCTTCAAAATATTTTTCCTGGGTTTTATACTCTGTACTGGGCTGAGCCATGAATTCACTCCGTTCTGGTTTGTCTAACTCAGGCAGACATTTACACCTCCAATTAATCCACTTTACTGATCTCCATTTAAAACAAAATGCACTCTCTGGTCCCTTTTAAGTGAAGGCAAAAGGTGAAGTACTGATGATGCTTGTTTGCATCATACTCTGGGCTTCACGAGCTCATCAGCCTTGACAACCTCCACTGACTATTCTTCTAACACAAGGTTTTAGTCAGTCACACCATGGTAATTTACTTCCTTACTTCCTGGATTTTCTTTATGCACATTATACTGCATTCACAGAAGCATTACACACGTAATGTGAGGCATTCCCTCCCTCTACACAAACCATATTGACTCTCAGACAGCATTTATATACGTGTTTGTATTTGTTATTATATTTTCTGCCATCTTATCAGAGGTATACACCAGCTTCATTGCTCTGTAGCTGACAGGATGTCTTCCAGAGCCCTGTTAAAGGTAGGATTGTAGCAGCTATATACCATTCCTGCTGCACAGCTCCTATTTGTAATGTTAGGCTGCAGACCAAGGTCAGTAATTTCACGTCTGAATTCCTTGGGAGTTTTCTAGTGAATACCATCCTAGCCTTACTGGATGCAACTTGTCTATCAGATCTAATGTAACCCATATGTTTACTTCAAATTGAATTAGTGTTTCTGCTCTGTCTGTTAAAAAGGATGAGTCACTGGGAATCTCTCCAGTACCTACAACGGCAAAGGCCAATGCCAAGAATTCACCTTACTTTCCTGCGTCTCTGGCTCTTTTGTCACCAAGCAATAGCACCAACTACCTAGCTGATTCCTCCCTTTTGAAGTGTTTAAAGAGCTTCTTCATATGAGCTCAGCTCAGTAGCACAGGTGAGACTATCCTGCAGTTTTCCTGTTAGCCACCTGAAAAAATATCTGTTCCCTAATATGCTTAATTCAGCAGACCCCAGCTAAAGACCACATACCTGTTCACTTCGTACTGGCAGATCCTTGTATTGTGTTGACAAATATAAAATCTGCTCCTTGGATCAGTCATTATACACGCGGCACTTCGCAACAAACTGGGTAAGGCCTGCTCCACCGAGGGTCTCCTGCTGCCTTCTGATTTTTTTTTAGATCTTTTTAAAAAATCTTTGTGAACTAATATCTTTTACTTTCTTTTCTTGATGGGTTGTTTATAGTTATTCCTTTAAGGTAACCACCTATAGGGGAGAGATATTCACAAGCACAAAAAGAAAACAAGGTTCAAGAAAGTTATCAAATACATTTCTCCCTGGTCTGTAACAAAGATAGATGCTAAAAAAACTGCAGACTTTGTTCTCTTCTTTACATCTTGGGAGACTGGCTTTATGGACTTTAACTAACCTTAGCCAGGTATCCTGATGCAACAAGTTTCACATTAAAGACTAGAGCAGCAAAGCTGCACACTCTATTGAATATTTATGAGAAATCTGCTGACTAAGATAGCCATAGCATCCATATCTCATGATGTTCACATTGATTTTCTGTATTTAGATACTAGAAAAAAACAAGTAAGTCAACTCAAAAGCACTGGTTATTAGTTCATATCAGCTTAGATATATACATGTGCACAGAAAGTTACTGAAGCAGGTTCTAAGTACATCAGTAATCAGATCACATGGAATATGCCTCCAGCACCTTTGTCCTGGGCCCGATCCAGAGCTTTAACATGTAAGCATCCCTACCTGCTGCTGTACTGTGCAAATTATCAAGCAGCCATGAACTGTACCTCAGCTGGAGATGACAACTGACAACACGGTAGCAATAAGAAACAGCTTGTTCAGTCATCCATTAGTTTGTACCTGACTGGGTGAACACTTGTCTACCCCAGCAGCCATTTACTTACAATTCATTGAAAGCATCTGTAGCAGTGGATTTTACGGAAAAGGAGTGGCTGCAAATTATAGCAGAGAGACTAATCAAGAAGCTCCTCTTGCTCAGGTGTTTCTTATTGCACTCAGAAATCCATTTCTGCCTCACAATCCAATGTTTTACATGGCACACCATGCTGAATGAGACATCAAGCACATTAGGTGGGACAGACTTCTCGGGTTTTAAGGTTTTCCAAAGAATGAAATTTAATACAGCCTAGGCTTGCTGGCTTAGCAGTACAGCTAGGCAGTGATTTAACCATACAGACAGGTACATAGAAAAGTCAATAATTAGTACAAATCAGTCCCTGTAGCTTTCTTTCAGGAAAAAGGCAAATAGGTCTTAACTTCCAGAACTCCACAGATTAAGTTGCCCTGTTATTTCCAAAAGGTAGCATTAAGTACAGTGGTTCAGTAATCTAGAAGAAAGTTTATAAAGTATGAGGCAGATATGAAGTCTGTGTCCTGATTCTACTCAGCTCTCGTGAGTCCCCACCTGGAGTACTGCATCCAGCTTTGGGGTCCCCAGCACAGGAAGGACACAGACCTGTTAGAGTGAGTCCAGAGCAGGGCCACCAAGATGATTAGATGGATGGGGCAGCATTCCTACAAGAACAGGCTGAGAGAATTGGATTTGTTAAGCCTGGAAAAGAGAAGGCTTCGGGGTGACCTAATTGTGACATTCCAATACCTGAAGGGAGCCTACAAGAAAGATGGAGAGGGACTTTTTACAAGAGCGTGTAGTGACAGGACAAGGGGGAACGGCTTCAAACAGAAAGTGAGTATGTTTAGATTAGATATTAGAAAAAAAAATGTGAGGATGGTGAGGCATTGGAACAGGTTTTCCAGAGAAGCTGTGAATGTCCCATCCCTGGAAGTGTTCAAGGCCAGGCTGGAGGGGCTCTGAGCAACCTGGTCTAATGAATGGTGTCCCTGCCCATAGTAGAGGGGTTGGAACTAGGTGATCTTTAAGGTCTCTTCCAACCCAAACTAATCTGTGATTCATTGCTTTGGTAATTAAAAAAAAAACCAAAAAACAAAAAACGAGTTTTCATTTCGAGAACAATGTCTTTGAAAAGAGGTATATTTAAACAAACAAGAAAAAAGTACTGATCATTGTAATTTTGTCACTGCTTACAAGAAAATGAGAAGCCTGGCTGCGGTGGACTCAATAACAAGTAGCCAATATAAACCCAATAATTTTTAAATAGCCAAGTGGTACACAGATATTTTAAAACATTATCTCTTTTGTGGATTGGTTTCATGATGTCTATCTGTCATGAGCAGCCACTGCTGGGACATATAGAGAAGGATCTAATTTTTGAACAGCCTGAGGGCTCTACGACTTCTATCCAAAATAAAAATAAACTTAACAACTGGTTATGTACTCCCTCTTTTGTTTTGCTCCAAGAGATCTGACTAGTTATCATGTACCCTGACTTAAAAAGAACAGACACTAAGTTTTGCTTTAATAACTGGATCTTATTGCAGAAACTCTTTTAAGGTAAATCAGGACTTGTCATAACTGTGGAACACTTAACTGCAGAATATCAGAAATAACCTGTACAGCACCCCCATTCAAAAGCCCTAGGAAGACAGCTTTGAGGTACTCAAATACTGTCTCATAATACTGTCAAATACTGTCAAAGACAGCTCAGTACTAAGAATTGAGCACTACAGCAGAGAGTGCAACAGCAATCTTCTGCACAAAGTAATAAATGCACACAGTCTGATCTTTTTTTCATGTTCCTGATTCTTTTCTCATTACCATCTCACTACTCGCTACCCCTTCTCAACATTTGTTCGTAATTGTAGACTACTAACAAGCCCCCTCTTCCACTCTGTCATGGTCCTAGTCCTTGTCCCATTCATCGTAGTTTGCTTTTATGAGCATTACTCATCTCAGGAAAATATTAACCAACTCATTAACTTGATTTTCTTTGTTGCCAGGATCCAGAAACTACTGTACACGCACCTTTTACCTTACGTCTAGTTAGTATTTATTACTTTTTTTTTTCCCCCGTGAAAGGCTGTTGCAACTTGCAACAATTCCTATTATACCTGTTTGCCTATTTCTCTGCTGTACTTTTCTGTTCTAGGTTAGCTGCTGTGTCCCATAATTTTTCCATTGGAAAAGAAAAACTGCAATATCAAATAGAACAGCAGTTGCTATGATATGTGTGTTAAAGACATCAAACAGCAACTGCAAATGTCATCTTTTACCTCATTTAAGTTTTGTAAGTAGAAACAGAAAAGTGTCAACATGGTTGCAGAAAACTGCTTTGCTATTGGCACAGAGACACCTCTCATATGAGTCCACATATTCGTCTTGTTGCTCTATGAATTTTTTCAATTATGGGATAATTAGCACACTTGTGTTTTTTTCTTCTTTTAAAGAAGGACAAAGAAATACACTTTATAATGAAAAGAATTAGGATTTTGTTTATTTAAAACATGCCTATAAATATTGTCTGTAAATTAAAATCTTTTTCAGTATTTAAAAAAAATTAAGATCAGAACATCTTGCAGATAAAGTTTCTCCTCTAATATGTTTCAAAACAGATGAGAGGTAAAACAAAACTTTTGAAAGAAGACCAAACAATAACTGCTCTAAGTCTTCGACATTTTACCAGCAAACTGAAAGCTTGCAAAACCAAACAAGTTTGCAACAAATGCAAGAAATGCAATTTCCATTGGAGACAAAGAGTGAGCTACTAAATAGTGTGGGATTTGCCAGTGATACACAGCTTGCTGCTAGACTCTCTTTTAGGGGATAACTAATTCAAAGTTCATCCTAAGATGAAATGCTCTATCTGAACTAGGAAGAGAGGAGAGGACTAAAGAATGTGTTGAGGGTTAAAAAAAAGAGTGACTCTCTAGTGGCTATAGCTAAGTTGGTTTTGTGGGTTTTTTTTAATTATTTGTTTGTGAGTTTGTTTTTTCATTAGATGGGGGTTTTGTTTGTTTTTTGGGTTTTTGTTCTGTTTTTGTTGGGGGGGTGTTGTTTGTTTGTTTTTTGAGCAGCTGTGGTGGACTTGTGTCAATGACACAGCTAGAAGCCAAAAATCTCCCCATGTCAAGACTCCTTGTTCCCTTTCTGACCAGCAGACACTACATGCTCATTAAAGCATAATGCGCACCAATGCTCAAAGCCATAATCTATTAATATAAAATATCAAATTAAAAAAGACAGTAATGCTCTCATTTGCCTGCAAACAAATCTAACCCTACACAGCATGTTTGTTTCAAGAGAATACTATATCCTAAGTAAATTCTTGCAAAGATATAATTATGCAAAAAGCCTCAATATATTTAATGTTAGTGCTTATTATTTTATCTTAATCTAAAGTACTACTACAATTAAAATTTCATAATCAGCTATCAATTGACTCATCCCTGAACATTTTGTAATAATTAAAGAACATCAACCCTCCTCCATTTTTCTCCTTCTCTTGAGTTTCATAAACATGCTATGTGCCTATTTATAACTGAAATACCTAATGGGAGTAATTAAAACTTGAACAAATCAAACATTAGCAAAAAATACAAAACAGCAATCAAAAAAAAGCAACCAGTCAACCTCCTCTCTATCCCTTTTAATATAGTTTCCTTTTAAACTCAATAGCAAAGCTGGGACACATACAGGAAATCAATTAATTTGTTACTGCCTCTTTGCAGGGATTCATTAACAGGCAAAAGAAAAAATAGCAGCAGGTATGGGATATGCAATTGCTGCCTGACTCTCTAACCGGAGGAATTCGAGCTGACAAAGAAAAATCAGATTTTAGCTGGGTTTCCCTACTGGTTTTCTATTCTCGCCTAGTTAACCTTAATAATAGCTAACCAATAGGAAAACAAAACAGCAGGAGGAGGGCACTGCTGTGGGTCAGATCAATCTCCACTGAAGTTATAGCCACTGCCTGCCCCAATCCCAGTTACCACAATGCTCAGGGACTGGGGGAAAAACAACAACAACAACACGAAAACAACCAACAAAAAAACAGTCAACAAAGTTAAAAATCCAATCCAAGTT
Organism: Myiotriccus ornatus; assembly: GCA_036023395.1. Taxonomy (NCBI): domain Eukaryota; kingdom Metazoa; phylum Chordata; class Aves; order Passeriformes; family Tyrannidae; genus Myiotriccus; species Myiotriccus ornatus. Next base: position 71,124,831 of record JAYRBT010000082.1, read on the forward strand.
ATACAGCATATCCAAGAGATTAGTCATGTCTAATCTCTTCTGTTGCTGAAGCATGAGTACTATCCTGCTATCAAAGTAACTTTCATAAACATGAGTTCATATTATTTTAAGTTTCATACTCTAAAGATAAAAACGTCAACCCAGCCTCAGGTTGTTAAATCTCTTAAAATAACTGAAGAATCCTGAAAAACTTTCAAAGAGAGGAATCTGATTGCACTTCATGATTCAATCAGCTCCGTCAATGACTTCTGTATAGCTGAAGTCTCCTGTGGCTTTTGTTTAAAATCTGGTATAATAAGTATCCATTTCTGAGCATGGGATTGGTGTTCAAAGTTGAGATTTTATTGAGCAGAGAAAGAAAAAACAAGCCAAAAAGAAAAATCGACTTCCCCTCAGAATTATCATCTTAACACACAGAATAGTTGGTCATTTTACTTTTGGATTAGCAGTAATAAAAACAAACAAACAACAACAAAAAAGCAACACAAAAGCAACTGTTTACTTAAAAGAAAGAAAAATCTAAGTGGGTGCATAAAAGGAAAAAAATAATCATAATTAAGAACTATTTAAAACTCATAGAGATTGACTCAAAAACATACCCTATCAAAAAACCGCTCAAAAATTCATAGTTACATTGACACAGGGGATATTCAAATTGCTGGTGTAGGAAAGGCTTTTGAGATGTAATGAAGCTATTTTTACTGTTCCAGGAAAGGGCAAAAGGTCTTGGCTAGAAGAAACTGAGACAACATACACCAAATATCCTGCTTTGCTATCCGGCAAACAACAGCTGACATTATTTCTTCCAAGCTCTCCTGTTTCTTTCATGCACACAAGTACAAACAGTGATGGATTACATGTTATTTAGAATTAAACTCTGCATCTGGATTCAGATTAAGATCCTTGACTGTAAGCTTATATGATATTGTGAGTGGTATGGAACAAGTGACTATGAGTCAACCTACAATGATAGATTATCTCTTCAATACAGTAACTTCTGGCAGCTCCCTATTTCAATTCTGTATTTCCATTGCTTTGTTCTTCTTGCATAAAATAAGTTGCTTCACTAGTCTCTTGTTTGGATGTCTAGAAAGGATAGTTGAGTTAAAGTTATTGTTCATTTGAATTTAAGTTTAGAAAACTTCACATAACAAGCAGAAAGGAGTGCAGCTTCTTAGATGAGAACACATAAAGAAGAAACCATTAATTTTTTATACACTTATCCTTGGATGCTGTTGTATTTTGTCTGTAGTAAAGACTTAATGACACTGGATAGGTAACATCAGTTAAAAATATTCACTGAAACAACCTGCTCATTATTTCTGTTTGGTTTGAATCAGGTAGAAACTAGTTATTGCATTATCTTTGGCTTCTACAAGTAGTTTCATTACAGTGACTGTATCTGCCTTTCTCTGTTTCCAATAAATGCAACCAGCATGCTATCTATCCTCTTAATGAGGTTCACTAGACAATATTTCTATCCCATTTTCAGTTGTTTTTTAACTGCATTAATGTTTCCATTGTTCTGGTGAAATTTTCCATGTCGGCAATGTGCCTCGGATAAGCTATTTTAGGAAACGTACGACAAAAATCAGTCAGTCGTGTCTAAAACTGAAAACGGGTGCTACTATTTTCCTCATTTAGAAATAACAAGTCTGTTGAAGTGTGTAGCTTATAGTCTTTAGTATCTCTGCACATCTGTGCAGAAAATAAAAATCTGTCCAATGGAAAAATAAAGAGAGCCCAACAACACTACTTCTGATATTATCATAGATTATATCATAATGTATACACATAACAAGAGAGAATTATTGCTATTTTCATAATGAGGCATCATTTTTTAGATTTTTTCTGGGCTTTTACTGGTTGGCTTAGCAACTTTATTATTATTTAGCATACTGTTTTTTTCTAGTAATTACCTCTTGCTACGAAAATGTTAGGCTTTTCAGTTGGCTTGATTTGGACTTGAAATTGTGGAAAAAAAGCAGCAGGGTTAATCTCAGAGTAATTCATTTATTTACAGCCATATACCCCAAATCCCCTTTCTCTCAACAGCAGTATGAACATGCAAAATGAATGTACTCACAAGGGTCCCAAGCCAACTTTTTCCTCCTCAGCTAGATACACAGTTTTCTGCCTCTTGATCTCCATTCCTTTAAAACAAACAAACAAATCCATAATCCTCCATATTTTTCAGCTTCCATACAGTTTATTAGACTGAAAATCACTCTCTAGTAACTTTCTACTGTATATACAATCAATTCCTGAAACTTGAAGCTCATAATTTGTAAATCTTATAAAAGTAAGATCTACTTTTTCTTTTTAAAAAAGGAATTTTATTAAGTAATTTAAAAACAAGCTGGTAATTTTGATGTGTTTAGCTGAAAACTTGTGGATTTTCTATGTATACACAAAGAGTCTGCTTTGAAAATAGGGTATCTTAAGATGTCTCAGGCTAAACCTTGAAATTAACCTGTTATTTTTAAAATACTTGCCAGCATATAATAACCTTCAGAGTCTTTATCACAGCATTATTGTCAACACAGTTTTGAAAGTTTAGAATGCGGTGAGTTGGAAGACCCAGAAAGACTCATTATAAATCTACAGAGATTTCTCAGGCATCATGTGCTCTCACCTTTTTGGAAAGCTTACATGAAGATTAACAAGAAAATATTTTTTCCATCTCAGATGGCAGCAGGAGCAGAATAATGGTTAAAATGAGCATCAGATGTATTTTTGAAAGGGAAGGTGATAACTGAATAGTACTTCAAGAAACAGAAGCAAGAGACTTAGCAACAAGTTAGTTGGCCAAATTCATTTCTCTCCTCTGCCTAAAGTGGGAAATAACACTTAAGTACTTGAATGATTCTAGTTTCCCTGATAAATCAGATATCTAAACAAATACCCAATTAAATGATTCACTGAGTAAAATATGTCTCTCTTTATTTCCTATTGCTCTCATATTTTATTTTATGGTCTCAGTAACATTTTCAGGTATGTAGTTACTACAGAAGGATTACTACTTCGATCTAATGTCATAACTGAGAACTCATCACTGGGAACCAAGGTGGAACACTTCTGACTGCCAGGGAGCAGGACAGAGCCTGAATTTTTGAGAACCTCTAGCAATATGTACAGATGTCACTCTTCATACAAAGGAAATAGTAGATGAAGTCTCACAATTAGAGCCACCTTAGTAATGAGGCTTTTATTTCCTAAACCTCTCATTGCTTACCTCTCTGGATCATAAAAATGTAATAACTTCTTTGTGTTATTTTTCCTGTTTTTTACTGGTGGCAATGCCTGTACAGCTTAATGGGCTACAGGAGTAGAAGGCATCTCAAGAGCAGTACTTGGTAGGTCCCACTCTACATATGTACTTCTATCTATAAATCACTGGCACTTCATTGCTGCATGACCACCTGACTCAAGATAACTGGAGCTTATGCACTACAGGCACCCTTCCCATTGTTGCCCATGATGTCAGACCCCTTTAAAGGATCCCTCAGTCAATCTGCTTCCACTATATCCCCAGTGTCCCTACAAGACACCTAAACTGGTGTCAGACTTGACAGAGCACATATGTCTGTACCTAATCTGTCCCCAAAGTGATCTAAAATCACCCTGTGGAACAGAACCTACTCAAGGTTTCCTCCTAGAATCATAGAATTAACTGGGTTGGAAGAGACCTCTGGGATCATCAAGTCCAACCCTTGATCCAGCCCCACTGTGATTACTAGATTATGGCACTCAGTGCCACATCCAGCCTCGGCTTAAAAACTTCCAGGGACAGTGAATCCATCACCTCTCTGGGCAGGCCATTCCAATGGATGATCACTCTCTCTGCAAAGAACTTCATTCTAATATCCAAGCTAAACCTCCCCTGGCAGAGCTTAAGCCCGTGCTCTCTTGTCCTGACACAGCTTGTTTCTTACAATGAAGCCTGTGGATGCAGAAAAGCAGGTAAACATTGCAAAAGGTTCAGCAATAGCACTAGTTATTCTGGAAATTTAACTATAACATGGAGAGTGAACAAATACAGAACAAGCATAGTAAGAATGACAGAAGAGAAAAAGTAGCAGTGAGGGAAAGAGATGGAAATATACGTATCTTCAGATACGCAGGGAAAAGAATAGAAGAATTAAGAGATATTAAAAATACATCTCTGACCTGTAGCTAGGCTAAGGAGAGCAGTAACACCCGTAGAACATGAAGTGATGATTTGCACAGATCCAGGGTGATAGAGTAAATATCTGTAAGTTATATTTCTGGTCTATGCATTTCTGATGATAAGGTCAATTATAGCAACCAAGCAAACCACTTATGTATATTTGTGGGAGCATGTGACAAGGGAAATAGAGCATTAAGTCCACAATGTAATACACGTGTATACAAATTTACCTCTAATATTTCAAAAGCTGTTACAATGTTGTACAAACAAACCTTGCCAAGGAACCTAGCTGGCGCTGAACAGCTGTGTTTTTGTTGCCACAGACAGCCATGAGCGAACTCCTAGCAGCAGATTCCCTATCAGTCAGTCACTTTCCATGAGTTTGAACAACAGCACCTGGTCTTGTTGTTGTCACGGCATTATTCCACTGTCAGGCTTGGATCCTGACTGCTTTCAGATCCAAGAGCAATGCAACAGGGCTGTATGGAACTGCAGCCATGAGGTATAATTATTTGCAAAAATTACTTTCTTGATACAAACAGATCTGTACTTCAAACCACAAGCAGTACCTGTCTTCCTGCATCCCTCTCACCAGAGGATTTAACTTTCTTTGAATTTTGTATTCCCACTGCAGCACATCACTTGAATGCAGAAGTCAATTATTATGCCTAATCCCACACACTCTTCCCTACAGGACACAGAATCACAAAAAGAAATGTTCAGAACTTCAAAAACCCCAGAGACATTTTAATCCTTATTTCCCTTCTATGTGTATGTTATGACTCAATTTTTAATTACAAACTACTTATTTTTCACAAGATGTCTGCTTAAATAAGAAACTCAGAAAGGACCACAAATGCTTCCTGGTTGACTAGTCAATATTTTCCTTGCTATTCATCAGTCACTTTGCGACCTCAAACTTTATTTACTACCTGTTGTTCAGGCTCTGCCTTGAAGACAGAATTATTAATTTCCTTATTAGATTTTTCTATAGCTCTCATTCGTCTGGCATCCAAAGACTTCACAAAAAGTACTAATGGCTACAAAATTGTGTGAGACAAAAAAAAAAACCAAAAAAAACTATCCCATTTTGTAGACTTTGAACTGAGGAAAAGAAAAAGTAAGATGTGTGCAACTTCAGACACCTAGGACCAGAGTAACCAATTCCAGTCAGGTATGCATAACTTCGTTGCACCCTGTCTCCCTGTACAGTTACCTTGGACAGTATTACCTCCAACCTTTGCAAGAACAGTACCATTACATGAAGATCAGCTTTACTATTCTAACAACCTTTCTGTATGGCAAAGTAACTGTACCCAATTCAAGTCTAATTCTTATGGTTATTTTTTCTGTAAGGTCTTGAGTGAGACATTATGATATAACTGACGCGGCTTTGCTGTCCTGGAAAGGAGCAGACCAGCGTCAGGGGTTCTTGCGCTAGCCTCCGAGGTGGAGG
>JAYRBT010000082.1:71130557-71140985 GCA_036023395.1 Myiotriccus ornatus
TTTCCCTGGCTCTCCTGCTTCACGACATGTGCTTTCCACAATCCATAGGAGGTTCCTTCCAGGTCACTCCCAACATATAACCTCTCACTGGAAGCACTAGTTAACAATTCCCATCCTAAACTGTACCAGCCACCTACCTCCACAGAATGTGTAAGCCATAAGAGTTCCAGCCTGATGACAAGTTTTTCCTGAATGTTTTAGCAAACTCAGTTTTCAAAATTCAAGAAGTATCTTGAGAAAGAAAAAGTAACCAACTTTATTAGTTTGAAGAATTTACTCTTCTTTCTTATCCCCTTTAAGAAAATGGCAAAAAAAGAGGGAAGCTGTCATAGGTTTACCTGTTCTAAAAAAAACAAGGGGGAATTTTTTTTCTTTCCCCTGCATCACTGTAAAAGAAAGATGTTGAACAAGGGAGAGGGAAGGTGTTTGCCTAGGATGATTGACACACACAAAGAAACCACCTAGCAGACCCACATTTCAGACTGATAGACCTCTGAAGACTGTGGGGAGGGGGGGGAGGTGATGAGTATCCTTTTCTTCTCAGGAAATGACACTTGACTTTTGCCCTGACTGAGGGAGGTTGTGTGTTGGAGGGGTTCGAGGTTCACTTTGTTTTCGGCCTGGTCATCTGGCTGCTTTTGTATCCAGTTTGCCTCCATTTTCCTTCACCCTGTTCTGCCCTTTAGCCCAGACATGTTCAGATTTCATCAGAGGGGCTTGACCCATCCGCAGAGGAACCTTCTGGAGAGGAGGTCACCCTTTCCCTCCTCCACTCTTATGGGCAGTGGCTTGTGCCCATCGATGAAGAGGGGGGGAAAATATTGGCCATAGCCAACTGCAGACAGCGTGAGTGTTTGTGGGTAGAACCCCTTTTCCCCTTCCCCTTCTCGGTGTGTTTGGGGAGATCTCCATTTTCGGCTTCTCGGCACACGGGGGCCCCCACGTGGAGACTGCCAGAGTCCAGCTTCTGACCAACACAGGGCAACCACAGACTCTGCTCCTCCAGAGACCAAACAGCACCCCCTCCTGATCATGGTTAGAATCGCGCCAAAAGGCTGAAAGTACTGAACTGTTTCCCTTTTGAAGGGGACTTCTGAGTACAGGATTGTTTTTCAGTTGTTTTTGTGTTCTTTTGTTGTTCTGCCAATACATATATATTCTTTAATAAAGGGCTGTTGTTTTTCCCTCTCTCCATACTTCCTCAGCTGGAGCCTATTAAATTCGGATTTACAATTGCTTCAAGGGAGGAGCTTGGTCTTCCTCATAACTCATCCTCCTTAGCAAAACACTTCAGTCCCATTAAACTGAGACAGAAGCTAAATACAGCATAAGAAGAGTGCAGAAGCAACTAAACATTGTTACTGAATGGCAAGCAGAACTAACACATCATTTATTAATGTCAGTAAAGATTCCTTTTATTCCCCAAAAGGAATAGCTAAAGACAGTTTTATAGTAAGATATTATTCCTCCCCACTTATTCCGAAAAACAAAAGCATGTTTGAGAAGAAGTGAGTTACATCAAGCATATGGCTACCTCAGTGAATAAAGAGAAGTCAAAGAGGTCACCCGCTACATTCTTTCACCAGCTTCTACTCTTCCTTCATTTTACAGCTAATTTTAGTTCTCTAGATGCCTCACAGTGAATTCATAGATGTCATTGTCTGTAAATAAGGTATCTCACCTCAATCATTTGTACACTATCAAGAGCTGTCAGATTCAAACATCTTATTCAGGACAAGATAGTCAACATCTAGAACTACTTATTCATTGACTACACAGCCCTTAAATCTATACTTCATACCTGAAACACTGAAGACAGAGGAGATGGCCGTGTCAGCTTAACTTCAAAGCATAACCAGTCAGACCACGGGCAAGTCTAAAACATCAGCATCTATATTTCAAGGGAAAAACCCTAGCTAAAAAATGCTGGCATACTCAGAACTACAAAACAAAGCAGACTTCTTTAATCCAGCCAATTTCAGAAAAAAATGTACAGTTCCCAGATAAATTTTCACAGAGCTTTCAAAGGAGATGCCCATTTTAAAAAACAGCTGTTCCTGAGAATTAACCTAGTCACAAGCAATTCATTTTCCCCATCTTTTAGGTTAAAAAACCTTTTCTTCTCTCCATCAAGTCAGCCCTCTCTAGCCTTCTTAAAATAAAGGATACAAATGCCAATAACAGTAGATAAATCCTTTAGGCACTGCAGCAGCAACAAATATAATGATTTCCAGGAGCCTGGTCTGAGCAAAGACCTGTTAAAAATTGGAGAACAGCACAGGTGTGCCAGTAGCAGAGCTAATGAGCAGCACATGTTTTCAGTTAAAACGCTGAATTTAAAGCCTCTTCTAAGCCAGGAAAATCTCAGGAATGGAGATAACACGCAATCAATGACCCTGTCAGCTAAGAAATCAAGACTGGAAGTCAGTTTTATTGCCAGTGTATTGCCAGGCCTGTACTTATGGGCTGTTTCTTATTTATTCCATGGAAAAAAGTGTTGCTTTTGTAGTCACATCATCTAGGAAGAATTTCCAAGAGAAATGACTTTACCTTATACTGTATCTCATTAGCTTATTTTACCCAAAGACTGAGAACAGTATTAGGATAATAGAGACTGAATAAAGTTTGTTTTGCATGTACCTGTTAATTGTCCTATCTTGGATTTAACCTATGCCATTAAGTCCCTTGCCAAAGTGATTACAAGCTTATTCATGTGATCAGAAGAGGTTTGATCTTGTTCCACTGGTGCATAAACAACTAAAAGTCTAGAAGCTTTCTGCACTCTTTCCATACAGCATTTGAAAGGAAAGCATGTTGGCAAATCAGTGTGACATTGCTTTCCAGTTTCTGGAAGGGTGGCTATTTGCAAGGAAAATAGGGACAAATTTAGCATCTAGTGTCAAAGAGTATCATAAATTACAGGAATTACCACCCATGGCGTTATGATCTACGTAGTCAAATATTGAATATAATGGTTGTAGAGGTCAAAATGCTCCTTGAATGAGTTTCTGAAACTTTGATTCCTCTAGAATGGAGGCAACAGATGCAGTATATATGAAAGGGATTGCCTCTCCAGCCTCTGGTTGCTCACCACTGAAGAGATCCCATGACATGTTATGATGCCTCCTGTACTGTGTTAAGCTTATTAGGAACTAGACAGAGACGCTGGCAGATCTGCACTTTGTTTTTTCAGAGTTCCAGTTCTCCTTTTTTTAAAGGGAGCACTTAAAACATACAAAAATTAGTTGCATTTTTGGATCAGAGAAATGCAGGTGACAAGCTTACAAGAAGCTTATGTCTCATAAATATCCGCATTCTGTTTTGAAAAATCTAGTAGATTTTAAAGATCCTGCCTAAGTAAAGATTGAATTTGCATCAATAACTACTCTGTTGATAAATATGTTCTTCCTTAATTCCTGTCTGAATTCTTTTTCATTTTTGTTAATAATTTTATTAGAAATGGACTTTGGAGAATCCTCTGAGGTTGTTTGTTTTGGTCCACAGAAATAAATTGTTTCTGCAAAATGGGGCAGAGATGAATCTATCTTGCAAGTGTGGGAAATTATTTCTCTAGCTTTAATTTTTACATAAACCTGTTTTTAGAAAGATGGATTGCTTTTACGGGATAGCTTCAAAATATATTAAATGTCATAAATCTTTGTCTGTAGAGATCATATTCAGGAGAGATAGTTTCTAAATGAATAGATTTTATTAATGCAAAGGAGTTTAAAACAGTCATGATGAAAGGTCTTTAGAAGTGGCTGCAAACGAAATGTTTATGCCAAACTTTTCTCCTGCCCCCCCCTCCCCCACCATACACCAAATCCTTATTCAACCCCACTTATTAGAAATTGAAGGGTTTGCTTTCTCCAAATCACAGGATTTTTCAGATATTAAACTTTTTTTCAGAGTATTAGATTTTTGGTTATCTCAGGATGCTTAGTGCATGTGTTTCTCTAGGTGGTTAAATGAATAATGACCAGTGACTTCATCGATCAACCTCTTGACTTCAAGACTTCAAGATCAACGCTCTTAAAAAGGTAAACAATGAAACACATTGGTAGACAAAAAACCCAAATGTCTACAGAAAGTCGGACTAGTGCATAAATCATGCATACAAACAGATAATAAATATGATGACTATGCACTCTAATAAACAAAGGAAGTGATAACTGTAAGGCTTAATAATTTCAGTCCCATACATTTTTATTTGATTCTCCCGAGGCTTACCTAACTCAGACCATTTTCTTCACCTCTGTTGCTCGAGGGAATGATAGAATATAACAACATCCAATTCTGTCTCTTTCAGCACCCGCCTCACAATGAAGGTCTTGGGTGCTGATGACCTCAAAAGCTACTTGTATGTGAGACAAAAAGTGTTCCTTTGATTTTCTGGCATAGTATTGTTAGGTATATGCACACAAAATTCTTCTGTCATAAATAACAAGCTATTGGCTCCTTGGTTAAAGATAAGTTGTAAGTCCTGCAAAGATTTCTCTGAGCAGAACTTATTAACTTCTCTGAGACTAGTTGCAGGAACTAGCATAAGCTTCTACAGAGATTGCAATTAATTTCTTGATTAAAATAAAATTAAATAACTTTGCTAACAACTACAGATAAAGGATATAAAAATTTCTCTCACCTATAGTAACTTCTCCAATGTCTTCAAAACTTTTTCTTAAATTGCTTATTTGTTCTATTTAGTGTGTTATCTATCAGAGTATCCCATTTCTTATGTTGTGTTATAATTTGTTGGCTAATGGATATTTTTAATGCACTTTTGATTTAAAGCAACATTATAGGTTAGCTGTGACAGGATGAACTGCTCTTTCTCTCCTAATTAATTATTATCTCTGCAAAAGTGTGCATTTCAGAGAAAATTTTGCTCTCCCCTCAGGATATTTCCAATATTATCTTAAATTTAAGGTGTGATATCAACATCAACTTTGTATCTGAAATAAATATGATTTTTGCAGTTCCTACTAAAATTCCACAGGCCGTATACCTTTCTGTGTTTGCATTTCACCCTAACTTCTATTTTAGGGTTCATTTACCATGGCCACATAGTGAAAATATTAGAAAACACAGGGGCACAAACAATATGAAAGTCCAAGATAAACACATTGCAATAGTCCTTCACTAAAACAGAAGTCTTTACCCCAAACTTTGTTAGGGTTTTCAATAACTGTCTTGTAATGAATGAAATGAGACACAGTAAATAGGAAACCATCGAGTCCAATATCAAAAGTTTTACACACAAAATATACAGGATTGTCAGTGATCAAAATGTGGTTAACAAAACACAAATCCTTCACTTACAAACATTCCTGACTCAAAAGTAAAGGAAATGGAGACAAAAGGTTTCAATTTAATGTTGACAAAAAAAGTGCTAGTTAAGTATCTGTTGTGTTATTCAAATAATTCACACAGAAGTACTGCCAATGGGTACTGAAGTTACTCTTCTCATGTAATAGAGGATGATGTTTTGGGATCAGAATTTCAGAAAGTGGTAATTTTTTCAGACTTTCTACTTACTAAAAATAAGACATGGCTTGTTTTTAATGGTCCCAGTGATGCACAAGACTCTAGTTAAATGAAAAAATACCATCTGCTGGCATGCACACTTGGATTTACTTCTCAAAGAAGTAAATGATAAAAAAGGAGAGACAAAGTAGGGGAAATTTGGTCTTTTCCTCTGCTTTACCCTGGCATAAGTCATGATATGGTCAGGAAACATACATGAGCCTGGTCGTTTTGAAGAGTTCTCTGTATCCTCAGTTCAGATAAAGCTTTCAGGCTAGCTGTTTCTATTTGATTTCCCTATTTTAGGGCTCTAGGAAGGAAGAAGCACGAACATTAGCAAGTTCTGGAAACCCTACAGAAGTGGACATGACGGAGAGCAGAAGTGTGGAGATGTGATAGAGTTGTACAGGAGCAGTTAGTATTTTGCATAGATCTTATTAGGTGCTCACATGGGTTTCTGTAACACACATGGACTGATTTTATAGTTTATTTATAATGTGATTGTAGGCGTGATTTATGCTACACTTTCACTATATCTCAAAGATGAACTTACCAGTTCTGACTTCAGGTTAGAATTCCTGGTAGTTACAAATGTTAGAAGCTTTCTTAGTGGCAAGAAATAGCATTCGAACACAATAAAAAATATTACAAATGTCTCCCACATCCTTCCACAAAAAAACCACCACCCAAGCCATTGCTGTTGGGCTACATAAGGGTAAATTAATATTAGACATGTTATTCATTTGCATACTTAGATTCCAGAAAACCAAATGTGGTTGTTCCAGTCCTTATGCCAGTGTCACTGACAAAGATCACATGGTGGTTTGGAAATCTTTAAAATGAAATGCCACATGAAAAGCAGCATTATTACTACCATTACTACTATTATGGTTTGTTTGTGACTTTTGAGCTCTTTTTTTTATCCCATTACTTGTTAAAAACCTCAGTTACATATATATCTAGCACTGAAAAGGTACCAAACAATGTGTTTAGTATCTGTTATTTATTATCAATGACAAAAGATACAGATACTACTTTTTCAGGAAAAAAATTGCCTTAAATGACAGTATGACTAACATCTATTCAGAAGAGCCAGTAAGAACATGAAAATTCTGAATAATTTTAAATACAGACCAGAATTAACTTTTGTACTGCAGAGAAAAGTGCTTTTATTGCCTGACCACCTAAGTGGCAAGCTTTCTACATTGCATCATAATTATGATCCTGGGATGCAAGTGACATGCAATATTGCCAGCTTCAGGGTTTCTGCTACTGACAATGTTAATTCAGAATAATAAAGATATCTTTCATAATAAAGGTAATTTCATAAAACTGTAAATCAGCTAATAATTTGGGAAAGCTATTCAATAGATATACAAAAAAATGCAGAGCATGAGCTACGCCAAGAAAATCAATTGCTGAACTGCAAGGAAAAAAAAAAGATAAACAGTAGATACTTAGATTCAAACTCATATCAGTGTATATCAGTGCAAGTACACCACTTCAATGTGAGTTAATTCACATATTTGATGGACTAAGAAATGGAAGTTTCACTGAGATGAAAATGTTTTACTTCCAACAAAATGTTTTCCAATGATTCTTCTAAACCGACTTACTAGGATCCTTTGTTCTTAGGCTGGTTCACAAGGAAATCAGAGTAAAAATCTCTATGTATAAAATCACAGTGGCCTTTTTTTTTAATTTGCTGACATCAGTAACAAAACAAATGAAATTTATCTGCAGCTACACATAAATAGCAGCTGCAATTTTACACCTTTTTAAGTGCAGAAGTTAAATGAATAAGCCCACTCAATTTGGAATATAGCTAAAATGCTTCAAGTTGACCCTAGTTCAACCAAGATCATACATACTAAAATCAATATTCATCAAAGCATTTAAATGCACATTAATCACCAAAGACATAAATAAATGTGAGCATAACTTCTAGGCGTGAGTCTGAGAAATTAATTTGCAAAGATGTTTAGATTACGAAATATTAATATCATCACCTTCTCAGATTTTCAGAAATGGCAATCTTTGAAAATTATTTCCCAGTTAAATTCCAGGAATAATTTGCACCTGAGTCATAACTAAGTTAATTACTAGACATCTTACACTTTAAAAAGCCAAGTCAAAGGATCAAAATATAGACTCTTGACCTTCATTTTTGGTCCCGATGAAAGTAAAATAGGTAATCACTATTCTAACAGTTAAAAGCTGAGGATTTGATGTAAAGAACAGTATGTGGTGTACAACAGATATACTGCTATAATGCCTGAGACTGTATGATCTGAATTCCTGAGGAAGACTTTTTTTTTTTGCTGTACCTGATGGTACTCTTTCTATAGTTCTTGTAGAAGGAAGTCATGGAGCTCAAATTTTTAATTCCACAAACTCAGTAATATCCAGAAAGTTAAAGATTAAGTCTTCCCTTGGTGAAAATTTAAGAAAACCATAGGGATAGTGAATTAGTAAGTGGCAAATTTGTTAGGTTTAAATACAGTAGAATATAAACCCATCATAATTTGGGTAGATTTTCCTTTGGTGTAACCCCTGGAATTAAACAGAAAGTGTTCTTTAGATCTTGCCATTCCAAAAGGACTCAGTCTTCAACATGCTCAGGTCAAAAAACTCAGCACAATATACAAGAGTCATATGGACATAGTAGGAATCTAGAAGTTATTCTAAAGAATATGCCTTATCAAAATGTCTTCTAAGGAACCAACTGTTCTAAAAAATTTAGAAAGTAATAATTGTCATAGGGAAAATCATTGCAAAAAATGCTATCATTGTTATCAAGAAAAAAATTAGGAGTGGGAGGGGAAATAAGAAAATTTGATGCACAATTAAAAAATTAGTCACTGCATATGTATTCCTATAGCATTTGCTATAGGAAGATGATTTATCCTTACAGAAAATAAACTTTACGGTAAGTAAATTTCCTACCTCCTTCTGTCTTCTTATTATCTTACTTTTTTTACTACTGAGATACCTCAATTAGTAGAAAGGGTAAAGTTTGTCCCAACCAGACAGATGTAATAAATGTATTTTAATAGTACCTTGAATAAAAATACTTAGAGAAAACATTGCAGAAAACATCTTGACAAGAATCTAGTAATATTCAAAAGTGGAACAGAGTAAAATGATGTAACAGAAAATTATGACAAGATTTCAAATACTAGATAATACATGAGAATGAAGAAACGTGAAGGAAGAGGAGAAAGAGCTATCAATTAGGAATAACAGGAATAGTTAGAAAAGAACAGTGGTACTCAAAAAAATAGTGTTTGCTGGGAGATAAATTGAGAAGTATTGGAGTTAAAGAAGATAAAACCAAAACACACATACACACAAAAAAACCCTAAAATCCAAAAGAAACAAAAAAAAACACCAAAAAACCTAAACAAAAAGTTCCCCACAAAACCAAACCAAAACAACACAAAAAACTTAAACCCCACAAGAAAAGTCCACAGTGCAAAAAAAAAAAAAAAAAAAAAGAGAACAGAGAGGAAAAGACATGATAGAGTGAATGATTGTCTAGTAGGACAAATAAAGTAAATCTCAAATAAACCTGAGAACGATTTGTCATTATGCTTCCCATTTTGTTCAAAACAGTTTAATTTAAACTTGTATCCCTTATCAAAAGCCCAGCTAACAATCTGTTTCATGCAAGTGAAATAAATCTTCGTTTTTCTCTAAATAAATACCAGAACACACCTGTCAGGTGTTGTGTGCAGCAGTTTTCAGTAATCAGTTCTAGGGAATGCTTATGTGCAAAGTATCTACCTTTTTTCGACATTTCTGTTTTTTTAGAAACCATTTAATGTTACAGTCAGATTCCAATAGAGGCCCATTATACGAACAAGAACACAAGCACAAATTGAAGAAGCCACACTAATAGAATCAGACCAGCTCTGTACATCTTTGTGTTGCTCCTCTGTTTGCAGTGCTTTCCAAGAAAAGAAAGTAGTGCTTGCGTTATGGCTTAGGAGTGTTTGCTGCATGGTATGATGTGTCTGCCACAGAAACTGTGCATGAAAATGACACAGGTAGAGGTTTGAGAAAATGGAGTTTTAAGCCCATTTTGCCAAGCAAGGACAGCTAGACTGGAACATCAGGAAACATCAGGTTATTTTAGCTTGTATTGCATAGGCCTCGAGATTGCATAGGCCATGCATTACCAGGGTAACTTACAATATTTGAAATGAAGCCATCAAACTTTAGGGAATTGAAGGGGAGGACTTTGGTATCTGTCTTAGCCTGAGAATCAAATTGTATTTAAGTGTTATTAACAGATAAAGTGAAGTATCCTTATAAGTGAACATAATTGCTTAAAATAATAGTAACATTGATTTTAATTTCTTTTTGTTTTGCATTTCAATATCACTTACATTTTTTGTTTTCAATTCTAATACTTCTAATTCTTTTTTTCTCCTTTTTTTTTTCCTTTAAATGTGTAGACTGTCAAGCCCAAAGAATCACTGATAAAACCTACTAACTATGGCCAAGACATTTTTATGTATGGCCACATTCCACTGAGCACTGAATATGCACATAATAAATGGATATTTCTATATTAAGTAGCTTAACATTCAACATCTACCGAAATTCTACTTGTAGTTCAGAAATCAACTTCGACTGTGCTTAAAACAGTGAGGTTATCAAACAGATTGCATTTTGCTTTTGCATTTTATTTCCTACATCTGGGAAAATATATATCCACTGGCTGTCAATTCCTGTGCAGTTTCCTCTGACGTGGTGCTTTAAAAGGATGGTCACCTACCATGTTTTGTGTTTAATATTAGATCTGTTTTATATTTCTAGTTGGACAGAGAGTTTAGATGGTATGTTTCTGTTTGGATTAGTACATCTTTCAAAATCTGCATGACTGGAATTATGAGGGAT
>JAYRBT010000082.1:71147832-71193949 GCA_036023395.1 Myiotriccus ornatus
GAAAGACATGATCATACCTGAGCGAGTTCAGGGAAGGTCCATTAGGAGGCTAAGGGTTTGGAGCATGTCAAACACTGGAACAGGCTGCCCTGAGAGCCTGGCTGTCTCTGTCCTTGGAGACACTAAAAAAAAAACCAAAAAACCAAAACCAAACAACTAAAGCAACCCACTCTAGGTCACTCTGCTTTGGACAGGAGAACTGCAAGCATTCCAACCCCAACCTTTCTGTGATTCTGTGGGGTTGCAAAGATCAGATATAGCTTGAAGCTTTGGGACTGTGAGCACTGGTGATTTGTGTCTGCATCCACAAACCAAAAGGTGATTGAAATAATCAATTTTATTTGCATATTGTATACTCTTTACATTGTCATCTCACAGCTCCAACATCTAAACTGTCTGGGTCAACAACAACTATGGTTTTAGTTATTTGAAAGGAGTGTCAAAGGAAGAAAGTATGAAATGTTTTAGGTAAGACCTATCGCTTTGACTGTAGCACTGCTCTTGGTCCCAGGCACATCTGTAATCACAGAAATTACATTATAGTACTTGGGATGCCTCAGATGAAGACTTATTTCCTCTCTCCCCAGCTCTTTGTATGATACAGAGAGCAGAGAGAGTACATTACAGTGCTTGGGGCTTTTTCTCCCGATCTGTTTTCTCATGGAATTTAATTTTTTACATACAGACTGTTACTTGCTCAAGGTGATGGCAGAGGATGCTGCCGGGCTGTCCCTGTGTGGAGCATCCAGGGCTGCCCCGCCCGGACACGGCCGGTCCCAGCGGCTCCAGCGGCCCCAGCGCAGGGCACGGCTGAGCCCCTCAGCCACGGGCGGGAGGGCGGGCGAGAGCCCCGGGCAAAGCCTGGGCAAGGGAGGGCAAAACGCTGCCCGGCAGCCAGGGCTGAGGGAGGGGAACCGGGTGAGAAACAGCCCTGCGAGCCCCGAGGGCAGAGCGGGAGGAGGGCGGGAGGGCAGGAGAGACCCCGGCAGGGATGGCCCTGCGGCCCCTTCCCTTCCTGTGGTAAAACCCCAGGTTGGAGCAGTGAAAACTGTGAGGAGGGAGTGGTGGAGAGGACGTGTTATGGACTGATTGCACCATCCATTCCCCATCCGTTTGCTCCTGGTTGCTCAGGAGGAGGAGGTAGAGTCAGAGCATGTCTAGTTTGGGGATAGTCCCTTCCAGCAAAAATGGTGAACTTAAAAAATGGGTAGATGCAGAAAAACAAAAAAGCTGGTCTTTAAATAATATTCAGTAATTAATAAAACTTGTTTCCCAGAAGTCTTCTCATCTCATTAAAGAACAAGAAGATTCACTAAAACTTCTAGTGCTGCTTTTTAGTAAGGGAAACCTTCTAAAAGAGGCCATAACACAAAAATAGCCTGTAAATAGCTAGTGAATACTTTAAAATGGAGGTAGGAGAAATATAATACACACCTCGCAAAGATACTTCTTGAAACGTGGGGTACAAGTTATTGAATTGAAGGAAGCTAAGAAGCAGCAGGTTAGAAATATAAAGATATAAAACATGATTAAAATTTTTAAAAGATTGTTTAAAGGTTGAAAGGTTTTTGATCTGTTCTCTTGGTCTAGAGTTTAACATTTCCTAGTTCCTGAGAAGTCATCCAAAAACCTTGTCTTGTTTTCAAAGCTTACTTCCTCTATGATTAAGCAATCTATTGACCCAAATACGTAAGACCGAACACAGGGTAATTGGTTATAGCAAGTGTAATTTATCCATTGACCATCTTCATCTGTCAGTGTTTACAGTGAGCTGTTGATTGAATTTCATTTATATCAAGTGAAAAGGTTTTTTGTTGCAAAACCTTCTTACAAGCATGAAAACATACTAGCAAAGACTGTTAGTTGGAGGGTTTGTTTGGGGTTTTTTTGTTTGTTTTTTGTCTTGCTTCTTAGATGTGCTCATATGGTCAGGTAAAAAGACAGAATGTGATGGTTTCCATAGTAACATTTTTGGACAGCAGGCCAAGCAGGAAGGCCTTGTTCACCCATCTATGCTTTTAACACTATTCTACCTTCCACATCACTGGCACAGAATATATACAGACACAGACATGTGTAATGAAGTCGAACATGAGTACGTTTGAAAAAAAAAAAAAAGAAACCAAGCCAAACCAAAGTAATAAAACCCAAACTTAACCAACTGTAACAGAGGTAGATGAAGTTGATAAATATCCTGTCAAGGAAAACAATGTTAAGTAACCTAAATCATTTTCTGAATTATACATATTCACCCATCATTTAATAATTGGGAAATTTTGAAGTATTTCCTTTTCATTTAATGATTATTGGTATCATACAGACTCACCCTCAGGGAAAGAACTGATGCAAAGAGAATGTTGATCTTAATCATCATTTAAGTGCTTGCTTTTGGTTTAAAGCTCTATATTAACAGTGGTCAGAAGCTAGCTAGAACTTCTACACTTGTATTGGCTTTTTCAAAGCCACGCTTTGAAATGCTTGCTCCTAGCAGGAACTAGGAGCTAATATTTGAGGGAGGTTTCTTTCTCTATTCTAGCTATCAGATGCCAAACAGAACCCTTAATCTTGATATCAAATTCACCTCTGAGATTTCCAAACTGATTGCAGGCATCCGAAGTATTTTTTGTACTGATTACCTCTGTAGAAACAAAAAAACCCTACAGTTTTCCAGTTTTATTTGCAATGCTTTGAATGCGAGCAAGTCTAAAAATAAGAACAGTGAATTTATTTTGACAAAAGGAGAGGTTAAATTGTCATTTGTTAAACTGAAAGCAGCGTGGCAAAATTAGTTACAGAGCAAAAAAAAAAAAAAAAAGCAGACAATGCCCTTACTCATTGCCACTTCATGGACAATTATCCAGTGTCCAGCTCTAAAGTGCTGCGTTTTAGAGGATAATTTTGAGTAATATCTTGAAGGTTGTATTTTCCCAAGGGAAACATTAAAGGTAACTTACAACAACTTGCTTTCTCAACTTGAGTTTTAGTCCAAAATAATGGAAAACTAACAACCTAACACCAAAAGCTACAGGTGCTTGCCTGCATGACCTGTACAGGTTTCCTTTTTTCCCACATGCATTCTCTCTCTCTTTTTAAAATCCCAGATCATTTATCTAATAAAAATTTTGCTTTGGCAAGCACAGATGTAAGGATTCACACTTTCTGTGCAAGTGCAAATATAAATGTACATAGACTCACCTTCTCTATCCCTTACTGCTCTCCTTTTTGCATTTTTTCAATCCCTCTCCATTAGTTTATGATGTTACAACACTAAAGAGTTATTCACCATACAGTCATTAATTAAACATACAATCTTTGGAACACCTTGAGTGTTGCAGAGTCTGCACACACTATAATACTAATAAAGATGACAAATTTGTTATCAGTTTGTGCCTTCCCACTTGTTAATGTTAGGAATTTTTGTTATTGTGGCTTACTACTTGGTTTTATAACAAATAAACTACCACAGTATTTATAAATAAAACTTCTAGCTTGTTTTTTTAATCATAATAAGTATCATAATAAGATGTGAATTATTGTACTAACTTAAAGAAAAAGGAGTAATTTAAAAGTATTTTTAAAATAAATGTAACACAGCTCCTACTCTTTAGCATGCAAACATCTTAAATGCTCTGTAATGCAACAGCACATAAAGTCATAAAAAGTGATGTATAGTGTAGATATATAAAGAATAAGTTGAACTTTCAAAACCTAATCTGTTTTGGCTTTTTATTTTGGTTTAGTATTAGATTATACTTCTGTTGTTACCCTAAAGAAGTATTCTAATTAATTCAATAGCCTTCTACAATTCTGGAAAAATAATACTGGAATGAGATAAGAAAAGCTGGAATGGAAGGTAATATGGTTTAAAAGAAATTTGGAATATGGTAAAAAAACACTTTTTTTTCTTCACGTTATCATATTTCTTTGATATGTTTGCAAAATTGCAGCATAAATTAAATTTCCAGAAATAAAAAAATAAACAAAAGGTCACCTTTATTGCTTTGGAAAGTACACTGATGTTCATATGCTCTTTCTTAATAATAGATTTGAAAGTTGCAGTCTTTTGTAAGGCTTTTCCTTTGGAAAAGAAGATGCAATGTTTTAAAGTCTTGTGTGATTTCTAACATTAGTTGTGTGTTGCTCATCCAAACATTGTTTTTTTATTGCTTTGGTTTCTCAACAGTAAGATTTCATGCAATTCTATTATTGTGTAGGCTTATACCATTAATATCATTATGAAACTGTCCCACCTTATGAACTGTGAATTTCTACTGATCCAGTGGATTCCTCCATGGGATGCAATAAAGAAAACTTATGATATTTATTTTCTTCTTTCATACTTTTTGTGCAGAGAAAAGGCAGGATATGTCCGAAATTCATTCATCCATTTGTCATTGTTACTAGCTTTTTAACTTATGCATATACACAGTGCACCAAATACAAATCTGCACAGACTGCACAGCTTCAAAGAATATATTTTTGAAGAGCTACACTCCCACTTAGAAAGTATCTTAGCACATTGCTGTACAACATGAAGAGTGCTCAATCACCTCTATAAACTCATACTCCAACTGTAGAGCGAACACCTCTCTCAGCAGTTTTCTAAACTTAGTTTCACTTGGATCAACAAAACCAAAAGCATAGTGTGTGTATGTGGCTAAGAATAATTTATTTCTATCTCAGAAATAATTATCCTTATAAAAAAAAAAAAAAAAAAAAAAGAAAAAGAAAAATAAATCAATGCAAGGGACCTCTCTGTCTGTCCACTGCATTTTTATGAAATATTGAGTGTGCACTAATTTTTCAGGTGAAAGTTCTCAACCCTGAATATCTTTGGCCAACTGATTTTCAACAAACTCTCTGTAAAATGTCCATAATTATATTTAGAGATAATAGTTCAAAAGTAGCTCATTTATTTTCTTCGTAAATGCAAGCATTATGCCTATGCAATGAAATGTTAGAGATGGGCAGGAGGAAGAGAAGTCGTTTACAGAATGGAAGAACCGTGTGACCAACCACGAAGAAGCGCCAGCTAATGATAATGCAACTACTTGAGACTATCTTTATCAACCATGAGGTGTAAAACCTATTCATAGGTTGAACCCTCCATTTTATGTTTCTTCAGTTGCTTTATGGACATTGCCTGACAGGCATAGTAACAGTGTTTTATTGGTTGGTCTACCCAGGGGTACCACCCAATTAGGTTTATCCCCAGTTACTTCATAGCATGTTAACTCCCACTCATGTTTATGCATTTACCCTTCTCCAATCCCGTGAGGAGGATTTACATGCTCCTTCCATGTTGCGCCCTCTTTCTAGATCCTTCTACCCTCTACCCTATAAAACCCTCCATTTTGTTCAATAAAGTTAGATCAGCCTTGGCTGTTCACCTGTTCACACTGCTGTCTCGCTTCTCCTTATTCTGGGTTGAGTGGCCCTTGTGGGCTGGGATTAGCCAGTAACTACTGCCTTCTATATAACATCTACAGGCTAGTTACGGGCCCTGAGCTGGTCTGCTCCTTTCCCTGTCACACAAAACCATGACAATGAATAGAGGACACGTTTATCAGAAAATTTTCTAAAGGAAGGACCATGTAGTTCTAGGCATCACTATGTAGTGTATTATTACCATATAATAGAAACTATATTCCGTCTCTGTATATATATAAAGATGTACACGTATTCAACAATGCAAAACCTGATATGATTAACTGTCAAGATTCATTACCTTTTACTGACAAAGTCCAGCCTTCAAGAGCTGAACTCCTGTTTCACTGCTTCATTACTGCATATTTTGAAACAATCAAACAGGTCTTTATAACAGAATAAAGCACAACTGAAATCAGCTTCCAGTCCAGGAAGATCATGTATAATTGAATGTAAAATAAAAATGCATAGTATTTGTTAGAAAATTATGTTTGTTGCTAGTTTTCATGAGCTTCCAGAACAAGTATTTTGTTCATCATCTGGGATAAGCATTTGGGCCCCAGTTCTTTAGAGGTAGTCATATGATTTCTAACCAGTTCTAAAACATGTTACAATTACAAATTGCAGACTTCTTCCTAGGAATACTAGAAATTATGCTGATTACAGAGTTCAAAATGTTCTTCAACAGAACTAAACCCAAATGAAAAGAAAAAATATCACCTAACTAAAAAAGCTTATTATGTCTAAGAGAATGCAGCTGTAAATCTCCTGTGAATTGCTAGAGGCATGGAGACACTGCATAAGATTGTTGCTCTTCAGCCAAATTTTAGACAAAATAATTTTGTTTATTTCAGCAAACAAAAAATCTGAACTTATGGGATTTTTGTAAGAAAATCATTACCATCCCAAAAACTATCCTTCTCACTCTTCCTTTTCCCATTGTTCAAAATTAAAATAACTTTACAATTCTTTTAAATTCCTTTTCTGATCTCCTCACTTACAAGCTCTATGGTCACTTCTAGAAAACCTTCTTTTGTACTTTGTAGCTCTTAATTTCAAATTACTTCTTACTTGCACTGATTTGACAGAGAATGGGTCTCAGGATTGATGAGCCTGAAAGAGGGAGCAAACACCCTGTGGTGGATTTGATTGGGATAGAGTTAATTTTCTTCACAGCATAGGGCTTTATTTTGGATTTGTGCTGAAAACAGTGTGGATAACACACGGATGTTTTCACTGAAGCAGGTCTTACAGAAAGTCAAGGCCTTTTGTATTGCTCACCCCAACCCACCAGCAAGTAGGCTGGGGGTGCACACGAAGCTGGGAGGGGACACAGTCGGACTGCTGACACCAGCTGACCAAAGGGATATTCCATACTGTATGGCATCATGCTGAGTGTATAAAGAGGTGGAAGCAGAAGGAAGGGGACAACGTTCAAAGTGATGGCATTTGTCTTCCCAAGTAACCATGATGCATGATGGAGCCTGATTGTCCTGGAAGTGGCTGAACACCTACCTGCCCATGGGAAGTGGTGAATATGCTTTACTTTCCCTATTAAACTGACTGTGTCTCAAACCATGAGTTTTATCACTTTACCCTTCCAATTATCTTTCCTGTCCCACCAGGGGAGTATGAGTGAGCAGCTAGATGGTACTTAGTTGCTGGCTGGGGTTAAAACACAACAATAGCCTTTAACACGTTTATCAAACATATAAAGGATGTAAATGTGAAGTATTGAGAAATTCTTCAGAGTTTATATCAAGAACACTACAGTAAAGTTCATCCCCCTCCAAAATAAACACTAACTCCCAAACCCCAGATACTATTGGAAAACATTCTCCTAAAATGAAAAATAAAATCTTGGAAGATTTAAAACTTCGTTACAGGGAGCAGTGTGCACTAAGAAGGTATCTATACAGCTAATATATATGCAAGCATACCTTCTAAGATGAGTATCCAGCATAAATTTTAATAAGTAACTAGCTGCTATGAGTAACTGTACTTTTTAAGCATTTCCTTTACCTTTATAAAGAGAATTCCTTGGGACTCTGGGATTAGTACACTTAAAGCTGTTTATTAACATTAGTATGACTAGAGAGAGCAAATATATTTCTTTAACAAATATATATAGCTATCTTTATTTTCTCTTGTCCATTCTCTACTGCTGTCCTTCAGAATTTCATAAAGAATAAAATTATTGGTTGAATAGGAGTCTTTGATTACATTATCAGAAATATGTAGTTGAAGATATCTTCACTACACTAAAACTTATCTGTTTATTGAACTGATGAGAATTTTACATTATTTTCAGTGGACAAACAACCTGCCATTTAAAGTAAACACTGCTGTGAAATTGCTGAAATCACATTATTTTCTATGAGACAACTAATTTGCTTAAGGAGACTAGGCATCATCTATGTATGCCATCTTCCAAACACCAGTTGAGTCGGGAAAAATTTCAGCTGGACTTGCATCAAGACCTTATTTAGGGAACTTTTTCTTTTGACTAAAGAAAATTTTGTATCTACACTTAAGTTGGAAAGAAAGGATGTTTCTCAGGAAGCATGAAAATCAAAAGATTTCTTTATGCTTCTCACATCATGGGCAATTATGTAGTTAATGTCAATTACCAAGGTGATTTTGTTTTCAGGTCAGTTTTAGAATTTTTAACTTGCTGGTTTGCATACAGGTTTTTTCCTTGCTTTTTGATCCAACTCTTTCCTCAGGGAAAGGAAACATTTATGTCATTACTGGAGTCTTCTTTCAGCACTAAACCCTCATAGTTATGGCCCTGTCTTGGAGTTTAAAGGATGTAGTTTGAATACACTTGAATATATGGGCATTTAAATGCTTCTCTTATTTCCTGAAAAGATTCTCTAACAACTAGGCTATTATATAGAAGTCTGAAATCACACTCTCCTCTAACAGTGTCTGAGAAGTAAAACAAATTTAAAATGATTTTATGAGGAAATCAATCCTGTTAGTTTGAGTTAGAGGTGATTTATTTTCACCTACTACAGACTGAGCCTCAAAATAGAGGAAAAAATAAAAGAATACTGTTTTCAGATCTCGGTGATGTGCAAAACTGATATGAATGTCAAACATCTTAGTATTGTTGAAGCTGTGGCTGTTCTGGGCATGTTTCTGAAGCAGTATTAAGCTGAAAAAAGAACGTAGCTATGACAAGCAAGATAGTATAAAATTGTATTGGAATAAAGAGTTTGTGGGGTAATAGTTTGAATAGCAAGTACTTAAATCATGTCTCAATCTCACTTTCAGCACTAAAAATCTTTACAAAATGTAGCAACTACCTCAGTCAAATAATTGTTCATAATTTAGTTATTTAATTTTTTCCTGTATTTTTAGGGGGTTTTCTTAGATTTGAATTTTTAGTACAGTCTTATTGCTGGTCTTCTAATTGTGGCATATTGTCTGAAGGAAGGAATGAAGGTCTACTTTAATTAAATTGAAAGAACTATAAAAAATTCAGTTTCCTTTTCCATAGTAAATGCACTGAGAACCTAATTAACAATAAAATAATCTGTTTTCAGGGTAAAATAGAGAATGTCTGGTGAACCAAAAACATCATTTAGTCAAAATGCAGATTACAAGGGCATGATTTTAAAGATATCATGCTTTTTATTTTTAGAGTCCAAGGGTAGAGATAAGATCATATTAAATTGCATAAAAATGTTACAGTGTTCATTGCTTTCTCCTGTGTTCAGTCTTTTAATCTTTCTTATCCTTAAAGATGGTAATAATGAGAAATGTGATAATCATAAAACTTACTGTTTAAAAATTATACCTTCTTATTCAGTGCACTACTTCTGGGATTATATCTGCTCATTTTAATGACAAAAAATAAGCTTTTACTGCTTTTTACTCTTTTTAGCACTGAAAAGTTAGAACAGAAAAGAGAAATTTAATCTTATTCTATAGTAGTTATCATAAAAATTGTAAACTGCACTTTAGTTATAAGATTTGCTTTACTAGTTATGATACATCAGGAATGGAGAGGAACATAATACTTATAAACTTAAATTAATTGCTTTGATAAAAGTAAAGTCAATCAGGGTCTTTTTTTTTTTTTTTTTACATTAAAATGCAGCTCAGGAAATACCAAGTGCCTTCAGATTCTTCCACATCTACTCCAAATTTATCTGAACAGAATATCTTTCACAACCCTGTGTTTCTTAAGAATATAATGTTAAATCTTTCATAGTTTGAGGATGGAGCAGTAATCAGAAAAAATCCAGTACTGTAGAGAAGGTTACTGAATAGTGTTAAGAAAATATATTAAAGAAACCACCTCCACCTGGTATATTTTGCACTTGAATCTAAAAGGGTATGAGCAATATCAAGCATCCTTTTCCTCTCCAGTGACATGTGTCATTCATTGGTCATGAAATAAAAAAAAAACAATGAGTAACAATGTGTGTCTTTAAATAGAATATAAAAACTATGGAATACTTCATGTCATTTGCTTTTTAGGAGGGACTTTATGTAGGTAGTACTTAGCCTTTCAAATGTACTGAACACACAAAATTAGCCCTCTTCGTGGAAAGAACATTATGTTGGTCAGTAAATCAGTTATTTAGTCTTGTGCCTCATCCCAAGGAAATCAGCTAAGGGTATCTTACTTCTACTAACATAAGCATGTAGATTTACTATAAAAATAGGCAGTTACTATCTAACTTATGCTTACCAAATTTTCTTTAAGGCAAATACAATACTGAAAAGCCTTAATTTCTTATCACCTGGTAGATTTCAAATCATGTCTGTCTGTCTATCTATCTATCTATCTAATCTAAATTTGTATCACCTAAGTGATCTATATCATCTATATTTATCTATCTGTCTATCTCTGTATGTGTATGTGTGTATGCTCAAAAGCATTTAAAACTGTGTCAAATCAACTCAACATGTTTGTGTCTTGTCTCATAGCAGTGGTCTGAATTCATCAATATTATTCCTTAAGAATAATATCAAGAATTTTGTTGTTGTGATAAATTTAGAGATTCTCTTTGAGATACAGACAGTGATTCATGAGCAGTGGGGGTTGCTATCCCTCACTTAATCAAGGAGTTGTTATTAAGCCAGTCAAGTAGGAGGGATGACAAGCCTTCTTCAAAGAGGCATTTTCATGAAGAAGATTTGGTGGAGAAAGGCTGAATTTGAAGAAAAAAACCCCACAACAACAACAAAAAACAAACACACAAACCCCCCCACAAAACAACAACAACAACAAACCCAAAACCAACCAACCAAAAAAAAAAAACCAACAAAAACCAAAATAAAAACCCTAAAGAACTCCAAGAAAGAAATTGAATGTAAAAATTATCCACCATTTCCACAAGACATTCTTTGAAAAGTGGAACAAATGAAGCTGAAGCCTTGAGCATCTGATCAGGAAAACCTCTAAAGTGAATCAGCTAAGGAGCAAAAGAGTTATTTATTTTAGCATAAGTAGTGTAAGTTGCTTTCCTTTTTTTCCTCATCCATAGATTTTCTAGTAAACATCTATACACAGAACAGACTATTGTATTATATACATATATCACATGGATTTGTATTCTTATAGAGGGGCATCTACACTTTTTATGTATATATACAGTATAATCATTACCTCACATCATCAGAAGAATCTAGAAACAGGGTGCTGTGACATTTTGACCATTCACTGATTCTTTGCACTGTGTGACATTGTGGGAGCTGACGAACTGAAAGAGAGCTGTTACTGCAGGGCCAAGGGGATTAAATGCCCTCCACTGTGAGCATAACCCAGAAAGCTTTCTCACGTGCTTCAGAGTACTGCAGAGCAAATCTATAAACCCCCAAATTACCAAAGAGGTGTATGATTTCTGATGTACAGAAATGTAAGTCTCTTAATATACACTCCTGGAAAACAAATTTATTTATCTGGGAAGGAGACAACAGACTGTTCTTTATGACTTGGTAGGCTTT
This sequence comes from Myiotriccus ornatus, assembly GCA_036023395.1. Taxonomy (NCBI): domain Eukaryota; kingdom Metazoa; phylum Chordata; class Aves; order Passeriformes; family Tyrannidae; genus Myiotriccus; species Myiotriccus ornatus. The sequence continues at coordinate 71,159,224 of JAYRBT010000082.1, forward strand.
TAAAATGAAAATATTTTCACCTTTCCAAGTGAAAGATTAATGAAGAATTAACCTCGGACTAAAAGAAGGATTGTCACTAGCAAAACCACTCCTCCTGACCTTATTTTTTCCCTTTATGCAGATCCCCCAGTGCTGTCATGGCCCAATTATGCTTCACTTCTGAGATCTGACAGAATTACAGCACTTGATGACAAGATTACACTCCATATTTTTTCTCTAATTAGCATGTATCAAAGTATCCAGAGTCTTTTTGATTTCATACTTTGATTGATGATAAGTCTGTATTTATCCCTTACGTACCTTACTGAGGATCTGCATTTCTTGGTCCGGATGTCAGGTTACTAATCATAACCACAAGGCTAGTACTTTCTACTACAGTGCTCATTGACTTCTGTCCTTGTTTCCAATGAAGGTGTTTAGACTGAATACACAAAACTTCATCTGCATTCAGTAGTTGAACAATATGGATATTTTGTTCAAAGGTTGCAGACCATCACTCTCTTCAGATATTATATCAAGATTTAAATGAAAGAAAGGATCAAATAGCAAAGTCCTCAATTTGAAATTCCACTAACATAGCAGAGGTATCTTCTGATAATTTACCTTATTTAAACCAGATGGAAAAAAAAATCAAGCGTTCTCTCTTACATCCTTGATTTTGCGTATACTTGTACATATTAAGCAGCACTTCACACAGGAATGATAAGAACAACATGGTTCTATGATCAAATATAGAGTACTTAATATTTATAAAGAATAGGGTCAAAAGGAAAATTAACATTTTTCAGGCCTTTGTTCTTTAAGTGTGTGTTTTGGTATATGTGTGTCTGCCAAAATAGTTGCAACCAAGTCAAGCCAAAATTACTTATTTGATTTCTTCTGGAAGACTGATATTCTTTTGGAGCTAAAGCAAAAAAAAAAAACCACAGAAAATGCATGGCCAGTGGAAGCAAGGTTGGACAATTTGGGAGGACTACAAAAATACTATTCACTATTGTAGGGAAAAAATTTGTGCAGCCAAAGCTCAGAGTTGAAGCTGACCCAGTTCTGTGGGAGGCAACAGAAGGGGCTTTTAAAAATGTCTTAATAGCAAAAGCAGACCAGAAATTATACTGACCATTGGCCCATTCTCTTCCTTGATGAGGATGGCCAGCTCACAAACAGGGCCATAGACAAAACAGAGATGTTTAATGGTTTCTTTACCTAAGTCTTCAATACCAGTGATAGACTCTGGGACCCCTGGAGCCGTAAGTTGGAGGACCATGACAGCAAGAATGATAAATTCCCAGTCAACCCTGAACTTCAGTGTGATTTGTTACTCCATCTGAATCCCTCTAAATGTATGATATCTAATGGGAGTCATACCAGGGTACTATCAAAGAGATAACTGATATCATTGCGAGAGCTTTCTCAATGATTTTGCAGTGCTCTGGAGAATTTGAATAGGTTCCAGTTGGCTGGAAGCTGACAATATCCTAATTTTCAAGAAGGGCAAGAAGGTTGATCCTGGTAACTACAGTTACTGAAAATCATGTGAAAGACAACGTAGTGTGCCATGACAACCAGGAGGGTCAACCGTGTCCTGGGGGGCATCGAGCACAATATGGTTGGCCAACTGAGGGAGGTGATTGCTCTGGTGCAGTCTCATTTAAAGTACTGGGTGCAGTTTTGGTCACCACAGTATAAGAAAGATATCAAACTACTAGAGAGTGTCTGAAGGAGGGCAACCAAGATGGTAAGGGATACAGAGAGGAAGCCGTATGAGGAGCAGCTGAGGTCACTTGGTTTGTTCAGCCTGGGGAAGAGGAGACTGAGGGCAGACCTCATTGCAGTCTACAACTTCCTCATGAGGGGAAGCAGAGGGGCAGGTACTGATCTCTTCTCTCTGGTGACCAGTGACAGGACCTGAGGGAATGGCCTGACGATGTGTCAGGGAAGGTTTAAGCTGGATGTTAGGAAAAGGTTCTTCACCCAGAGGGTGATTGGGCACTGGACCAAGCTCCCGAGGGAAGTGGTCACAGCATGAAGCCATCCAGAGTTCAAGAAGCGTTTGGAACAATGCTCCCAGGCATAATTCTTAGTGTTGTCCTGTGCAGGGCCAGGAGTTGGACTTCAGTGATCCTTGTGGGTCCTTTCCAACTCTGCAAAACACATTTCAAAATGTAACTTGAAATGTGTTGTCCTTTCATTTTCAAAACTGATCTTTTAGTGTTTCTTGAAATATATTTTATGAATCAAAACAAAAATTAAATGAAGGAGTTAAAGAATCAAAAAAAAAGAAAAAATTTATTTTAAATCATAGAATCATACAATAAGCAATGTGTGACTGACATTTGAAAATTTTCAATTTTAATGAGTAGAGGGAAAATTGCGATAGTTTTCCCAGTTGAATTGACTACTCTCTGCTACATCAGAATGAAGAAGGTAGTTAAGGCCATTTAAAAGTAACTGTCAGAATCAGCCAGCACCTATAAATTGAAAACAACAAGAGAAGAAAATACGTGAACACACAGGACACCTAACAATTCCCTGGAATGTGTTTTGAGCAGCTTTCCCTACATGCAACAGTCTTTGAAGTTTGATTCATTCACTTTCTCCTTATTGATCACAAAAATGTGAGCTCTTCGTTTTGTTTAAGCATGAGCTAGCATACAGGAAGTGGAAAATTAGTTAAAGTTACTAATCACATACAGAAAAAAATCTACCACGAACATGTGAGCACAAACTGAAAAACAGTTTATTGTTGCTGCTTATTTGTGAGACTCTATGGAGGATAAGTAATTTAGAAAATACTAGAGAAGGAAAAAATAAGTTAGGGAGTTTCAAAGAGAGGAAGAAAGATTCTGTGAAGTTATAGTCCAGAGAACCAAACTGCCATTCCTAGAGAAATAGAAGCACTACCTCTTTGCATAAATAGCTGTTAGATAACAAAGAGACTAGTCAAAGTCAATATGGACATCTAAAATAAATCGGGTCAGAATGATCTAATTCATTTTACAACACCATAATATGACAGGATTTTTTAGACAGGAAGGATGTCATATATCTTGACTTTAATGATGTTTTTAACATTTCTCAGATATGTTTTCATAAACAGTCATTGGATGTATTAAGGACAAGCTAGACAAACAGGTGTTGTTCATTTAAGTTTGGATATGGACTAATCTTCTGAAGCCACTTTCAGCTGAGAAGCTGCTTCTGTGTTTTTAAGTAAAATTGGCTTCACATAATATTTGATATTAACTGTTACTCCACTACATTCTTGAACCATTTATTCAGTAATCGTGTGGATTTGAGCATCATTACTTTGCCTCCGAAATCCAGATATTTTAAGTCCATTAGATGAAAAAATAAATGTTTTAAATGGCCTTTTAATTGCTGAGCCAGACAGACAAAGTTGCCATATAAATCAGAAGGGCCAGAGTTGTTTTTTTTCTTTATATTGAGATTAAAAAATATTATTCCTTGATTTGGGGCTTTAAAAACATCTATAACAAAAGGGCTACATAAAAATTAGTTTGAGCTGGAAATATTCTCACACACTAATGAAACATTAAGGAAACATTCTATATCAATAACATCCAAGTTTCATGCTCTTAAATAAAAAGGACAGGATTTCAACAATTCAGCCATATGTTTAAACCAGAAATCCAAAGTTGTGATGGAAAGAAAAATGAGAAACCAGACAGCTGGCTTGTCAATTAACATTCATGTCAACGACAGAATTCTGTTATTTTTCATAGAAAATGTTAGTTAATTGAAACAACTTGTGGAAAGTTTTTGTCTCTTTTGGGGAGAGTGTGATAAATTTTTTTTATTATTTTTCAGAACATGGGAAAAGAAGACTTAGAAACTAGTAAAATGACTAATTTTGACCTTTACTTAGAATAAGAATTTTTGCTTGGAAGCATGAAATACCTCCCCTTTAAAATGTATGTTTTTCCTGATGGAGATGAGGCCTTCAGAACCTTTCAAGAATGCTAAGCACTTGTTGTCAGATTGACAGTCATTGTTTAATTACTGCAGAAAGACAGAATATATATCTACTTTTCTGTTACTATGACGTAATTATAACTGAATATCTGCAAGGACTATCAGTTTAAATAGGATAAAAGTATAGGAGGCTGCTTTGTTCTAAATTTATTGGGACTGACAACCTGAATGTTATTACAAGTTGCATATTGTATTGCACAGAATAACAGGATAAAATCTATGTGCAATAGTCTTATCATACTAAAATGAAAAGGACATTCCTGAGGTACATTTTGAACATCTAAGACAGTTATGCTATGTTAGCATTGCCAGACTCATGTTTTAGTTTAGATTGATCTTAAAAGTAAAGCTATTCAAAGAAGAAAATCTCCTTTATCTGAATCCTTCAACAGGTATGAAAACCTCTTAGGAGAAATTATGATCTCACTTCTACTTTCACCATGGAGGGTCAACCATAAAGAAATTCTAGCAATTTACAGTTCGAATGAGGTCTTCAGTTGTTATTTCTCAAGTACCAAGAGACAAACTATGAGTACTTCCTTTACATGCCTTTGAAACATAAAATTAAATAGATTATCTTGATGTAATTTTTAAATCAAAACAAGAGATAGGAAAAACTCACAGAACCAGACATAATATTCAGCTATTAAGCAGGTTCAAAAACATCCCTTGAAGCCATGGCAGGGGCTATTTGGAAGAACTGATGTCTTCCATTTCTGTTGTCCAGACAGGGACCAAAATTAACCTGATTTCACGGAGAATGGACACCACACTGTAGGTGGGGCCTGACCTCAGGCAGAGAATGGTGGCAAGTCTCACTTGTGAAGTGGTAGCTGGGGTGAGGCCTCGATTATGTGACTGTTCCCCACTGCACCCAAAAGTACAATCTTCACACTGGCAGGGTAGCTCAAACAAGAAGCACACACCCTGCCAGGCTGTCATGGGAGAGGGGTAAAGGGCACCAGTAGCCAGTGCCTTCTAGCTGGGGTGCACTGCTTACCAACAGAGACATATGCTTGTGGTGATTGGCTCTAATCAAAACTGAGGGGTGACAGGCACTGTCATGCTAGAAGGCATGTCGTGAGTTGCCTTTGTGACTAACAGCCAATATGTGCCTGTCGTCCTCTAATCTGAGTAGAAGAAGAAGTCAAGATCTTGGCCAACAAGCGAGGTGACTATAACTTAGTTTTGTTCTCCACATTGGCCCATCCATAAATCATCATATCATCTTCCAGGGAGAAAAAAAACCCAAACAAACAACACCAAAACAAAAACTAAACCAGAAAAAGAAAAGAAGTATTTGATTTGTGTCTTGAAAGTTTAATATTATTTGCATTTTATTTTTCTATGATTAATTTTGAAGCATGTGAATACTAAAGATGGCTGAAGCTTTGCATTTACTAGTCTGGTGCAGATTGCTGCTTTTTCAGTCATCTTCTTCAGTACACAATTTTGTCAGTGCACAGATATTTAAAAGTGTCAGTTCTTTTCTCTTGCAAAGTTGGACTCTTTCAAACTGAAGTTTCCACATAAATAGGAGCTTGCAACACAACTTGAACTAATGAGCACAGAACATGCATGTCACTTCTAGGATGTAAAGAAACACAAAGAAGCTAAAAATGCTTTCACTGAAAGCTAAAAATGACTACTCTTCCATGTCTGTTCCTAAGTAGCTAGTAACTGACTTAGCAGAGAAGGCAGGTGCATTGGCACTGGGACAAGACAGCTTACGACTTCTGAGGACCTGTCACTATTTTTCCATTTTTAGCAGAGCAAAAATTATTTCAGCTACACATAAAAAAAATTTAATTGAAAAAAACAAAAAGCAGCCACCAAACACAAACCACCTGAAGTAAACCAAGTAGCCTAGGGGCTGCCTAGACTTGAAGTTGCTTGGAATCTGTGGTACAGTCCTGCATAAAAAGTAAATTTTAATAAATAAGAAGAAACAAGCTTTTTTTTTTCTTCATAATCTAGGACATTCAAAAAATTCATACCTGAACAAATCAAACTAAAGAAATAAGTCTGATCATTTAGCAGATACAGATGGATGATGTTCTTAGAGCATAAATCAACAAGTTAATTCAGTTGTTTTCTGTTGGATTCTATTTGTCTCCTCCACAACATTTTGCTAGTGGCTGTTTTTTGAGTTCAGTTATAATAAGGCTTACAAACACTCGGAGTTATGACCACTCACCCTAATATTTGCAATGGAAATAACTGACACAGTCATTTTTAAAAAAAGCTTCCTGTGGATTAAATGACAGGAAAAAAAAGCGTGAAGACAAAGGAGGAGAAATAAATACGAATTAATTTTGTAATCCCTTTGTTAGCAGGTGTTTGGAATGTGGTTGCATAAAAATAGGGCTCTGCAGTAGTGAACCATTCTTTTCTTTAAATCCCAGGTCAAAGATTTGGCAGACATTAAATATATTGTACATTATTTTTTAGTTGAGCAAACGTAATTGAGCTCAGCAAACATTGTTAACATTGAAAATGCCTTTTCTGATGGAGCAGTAGGTTAATGAAAGTATAAAACAGAATGAAAAAAACCAACGAATTTTAATCCAGATACTTTACAAATGTGTTACTGGAAACACCACGGAGGACTACACAGGTACTGGAAACCCTGTAGATGAATATACAGAAGCTTCCTTAAATTCTATTCATACTGACCTCAGGCACTAAAAGTAACAAGGCACGTCAAATTATACTCTAGGTTTTACAAAACAATTGCATCCATTTGTATGTTCAAAATCAATAAAACTAAGCCAACAGAAGTTGGTTAGTTTATAGATAAATGTTGCTACACAGATTAAAAATGTCCTAATATCAAAATTTCCTCTCTCTGTATTGTCATTATTTGTCACTTCTGCGAAGCCTCAGAATTCTGGTGTTAGTGCTTGCTACTTATGTTAAATTGAGAAATACAAACCTGGAGACATGGTGGATCATGTATTACATGAGACTGAGCTACCAATTACAAGCTGTTTAATTTTTTAATGTAATACAAAAGGAAAATTTCTAGCAGTTCTCTGTGGGCTAGGGAAATGTTTATCAATCACTGGAAAACACTGAGCAATTTATAGAAAAGATAACTTTTCTAGAAGGCAGTTTTCAAACATGCGATGGTTAGATTTGGTTTAATCAATCCATAAAATCATTGTCTAAGTTCAGGCACCCATGGTAGTGAGAGTCAGATTCAAGTCTATTGTTCCCTTTCTCTACATAGCCTCTCCATACAGATGTGCATGCATATCTTTTATTTCTATGGGATGCATGTCAGGATTTTTTCTCAGCTGCATGCATCAAAAAAGAACTTGTCCACCACCCTGTTTATCCTTCTGAAAAGGCACTGAAAACTGTTAGCACTAAACCAACCAAACCCGATGCCTACTAATTAGATCACTGATCAAATCAGGTTAAGTGCAGCTTTTAGTAAGCTAAACAAATGCTTCTAACTCCAGATAAAGGTTTGGCTCTTTGTAAAAGAAAGTGAGAACAAAGAATAAAAGTTGGTAAAAAAAAATGAAGAGGCACACAAAATCAACAAAGAAAACTGTTCTCACTTCATCCAGTAATATGTGCAGAGTATACATTGTGTACACACAGATACTCTCTCTGAAGTTGACTCGGTATCTTTCCTTATAAAATTTGTCTTGTTTCCACTGTTTTGGTGAGGGAAAATTCAGTGTTTTGTTCTTTTCTTATTTGTACCTCTGCTAAAGCAAATTTGGAGAACATAAACCTCACTGCAGCCCCATGGGTGCTAATCAGACCTTCACAGGCCTTCTAAAATTCTGTCCTGAATAATTTCAGTTCAGCTCTGATTCTGTACACTGCTTAAATAAAAAGTTAGCCAACAACATAATCATTAATATTATAGACCTTAAAGTATGAGGGGAAAATAATGTCAGGAAAATAATCCCTTAGAATATTGAAGAGAAGATTTAAAGCTTTGGGAATCAGTTTTATAAAATATTTAAAAGGAATTGTTTAAAGACAGAGATTAAAATAATTGCATTTCCTACGTAATCCATACGCAAAGCTTTCTCTTTTTTTCACCATCTCCAGTACCATTTAACATTTTGTGGGATTGTTCTTAGAATGAGAAGTGCCTGAAATTACTGGGCAGTTAAGTAGCGTTTCACACATTATTTATATTCAAAGCTCAGCTTTCTTTTTCAAGAAAAGAAGCAGCAGCATCAGAAGAAGGTCAGTTGTCACATAAACGTTCCTTTTACAGTACCATCTAACAGGGGAAATGGACCATGACTTAAGTGCATTTGAGACTGATGTCTTTGAAATACTTTGAAATACTGGCATTTCTTAAAGTAACCAAGGATCGATGTATTTTGTCTGGTAGTAATAATGCATTTTTTTATTTCAAATTCAGTGATTACCAAAAGAAAGTACAAAAGCATTTATTACCTATTAAAAAGAAATCTTGTATACTGATAAATAATTTAGCATAATAGTACTCCCTAAAGTCAAACATCATTGCAATTAGATATTTATTTACTTTTGTAACAAAATATTAACTTTAAAAACTTTATTTCCAAGTACTTTTTTATTTCTGCCTAGCAAAAGTCTTTATTGCTTTCTTTACACAGCTAAAATAAGCACGATTTAAAAACAGCAATCACTTTAGGGCTTGAGCCTTTCAAAACTCCAGGCACTCAGGTATTTCACATTCATAACTGCCTAGTTTCCTTTTAGAAATAGGCAAAGCATCTAACAAAGACTGTAGAGACCTACCAAGAAATACTAACTCTGTGGGGAACCTATGAAGTCATTTTGCCCTGTTGGGTTTCTTTCTCTATAGAGATACAAATATGCTACTATATCCTTTGTATTTTAAGGTCTTAGGAAATAAGCTATATATCAGACAAATTCTATTGTTGCCTATTCTGATGACAATGAAAACAAGCAAGAATAAAATTTTACAATTACTATGCAAATGAGAAAACTTTAATTTATGATTAAAAAGTGAGTCAAATAAAATACTTATCACTTATATAATTCAGGTAGGAGCGTGCTAAAAGTGAGAAAAAGGAATGTCCAGGCAAAGGTTGTGTCTCTTGTTTCTGTGCTTGATTGCACGTATGGTAATTTTGCTTTATCATCTCAGTGAAATTAAGGTTGGCATAGTGGTAAACTCTAACAAGATGTTTTAGGAATAACAGGAAGGAAAATTCTACAAACAATGTAAGAGAAGTAAACATAAATTTATAAAAGAGAAATACACTTGTGGAGTGACTCATGGTTGATATTACACACCACTATAGGGAATAGAAGAAAATAGAAGAAATGAGTGCTAAAATAATTAATTTTCCAGAATACGTCGTTCCCCTGAACAAGTCAAGTGCCATAATCAGAAACTGTACTGACTAAAAAAGGTTTTCATCAAAGAGTATATAATTTTTTTCATTAACTTATGGAATTTTAATTTGCAGAAAAATTATGTGTGATTGCATAATGACCATTTAATTTAATCCAAGTTGATAGAAATATGTCATAAAAAACCCAAAAATGTAGTTCACTTCTCAAAGAGCTATGTAAGAATAATAGATATGTGTTTTTCCCTTGCTTTACATGTTGATAATCAGTATTGTCAAATTTACACTACCTTCAAATTAATTGACAGGAATATAAATTCAAAATCACAGCATTTTGCACTTTCTTGTATTGGCCAACGATTACATTCATTTTTATGCATTTTTATGAGATTTCTAAGATCCAACTCTTTGTTGTAGTTTCTTGAAACATATAAATGTGTGAAAAATGTCTGTGAAAAACTCTTTTAGGCTAAGCAAGAAAACAGTCTGAGACACAAACTGTGCTTGTAGTGTTACTCAGACAGCTTGATCACAGCAGAAACTAGAGGGGGTTTAGAGTGCCTGGAGAATCTCTTCCCTCACCTATGGGAAGTTGAAAGAGCAATGTATATTCTCTGTGTAGTCTAATCTTAACTGGAAACTCATAGAGGAAACAAACTTTCTCTTACTGAGGTTCTTAAGAAAACAAATAACGAAGACCTTTATTTCCTATTTAAAAAATAAATTTGAAAAATTGTCCTGCATCTCTCCTTAAAAAAGACACCAACCAACCAAAATAACAAAACCCCAAACCCTGTGCAGTAGTAACTCTGAAAGGATGTGGCTTGATTCTTCAATTGCTTGCTTCCTATTTACTCTTTCAAATCTATTTCAGATAGAGAATCAAGCACATAACCTATATTTTTTTTCTGCAGCCCTGCTCTGTATCAGTATATGATTAAGAAACAGAATTAGGAACCAAATGACCAAGAGTCTAAAATGAACCTTTGTTCTCTTTAAGAAGAAACCAGCTGAAAGAAATGATAGAAAGACATTGGATCTGTAATTTTGAATCAGTATGAAGAATTTGCATATGACTAAGAAGCCAGTGTGATAATGATTTTAGTCTGCATTTGTGATAATCTCCACAGAACAAAATATGTGAGAAAGATGGCTTGGAAAATAATTTTAATTGTGTTAAAAGTGACGCATTCTCAAACCTAATTATGTAAACTCCTACCTAAAAAAAAAAAGTTGAAGTTGACTTCAGAAAGAAAAGATTGCCAAAGCATAGTTCATATTAGATTTTTATATATTTGTATAAACCATTACTTAAACAAAGTGCAAATTTATTTTAAAAACTTTACTTATGCATAATTTTAATGAAGAGATTTCAAATTAACATAAAATATTGAAAAGTTCTGAGTTCATCACTAAATTTCCTTTCCTAATGGTAAAACTTTTGTGTTATTGATGATGATGATCCATTCTGTAACTACATCTAAGACACTTTGTTCCCCCCATTTGGTCAGACTACTGTATTTCATATAACCCTCTATTCTAAATCCTGGTTGGAATTTTCAATTGTGCTAACACATGGAATAGGACTATTATTCTCATAAATCCAGGCCACTTACTAATGAGACAAATAAGCAGCACACAGCAGCCTCTGAAATATCTGTAGAGAAGATACAAGCTCTCCTGTATTTAATACTTTATTTATTTTTACAAGTGGTATTTTGATACTGATGGAGAATATGTCCACAAAAGGGACATTGTATGCTTAGAATTATGGACTGTGTTGTGGGAATGAAATCAAATCAAAACAAAGAATGCTTATGAAAATGTGGCCTCATATGATACAAACTATATTATTAGGTGTTGCATGTTCTAATATTTATATAATAATATTTTGTTTGAAATAAATTCACTCAGTAACAAATTATAAAATGGAATGAGTCTTAAGTCCTAAAAATTAAATGCTCCATTAAATTAGTGTAAGAAAGGCAGAATGACTTGTCAATATACTTCTAGTAAAAGGTGAAAAGCTTTACATTGAGAGAATTTAACAGCAGAGAGAAAGGAATTTACACACTTTAGGTAGAAAAAGGAAATTAATGGATGCAGAAGAAATGATATCAGAATTAGGCCCACATGGCTAACAAAACATCTTTTAGTTCAACTAGAATGAATTAGGCATCATCCAGAAAACACCCAGTGATAGAAGTATCTCGAACAGGTGTGCATAGAACATGGCTCTTTGCAATTCAATATAAATTCAAAGTAAAACCAATTCAAGGAATGAGATGAATGTCAGCAGATTTACTGGTATTTGGATCAATAAAAAGTCTCAGTGACTATTCAACAGCAGTTTTATGAATGCCTAAGACTGAAAAATTAGTGGAAATCTATATTCCTCAATATGCACTGCATAACTAGGGAAAAATCCTATCTGAGTTTCCTATGAGAGTTTTTTCATTGACTGAATAGTTTCCTTGGAGATGTCATCCTTAATGTATCCTCTAAAATGTTATCCTCCTTATGTTGCCAACTCTTGCAATATGGTCAGACATTCCCACAGTAAGGGAATTTTTCTTTCTAATACCAGCATCCAGACTCAAGGGAAGGGATACATGAGAATACTCAGTTATGGTAGGGGGGGTCGGGGTCGGGGGAAGAAAGGGGAAGGACTGACATACACAAGTTGGGTTTTGGATTTTTTTGCAGCATTGTGCAAGGAAATCCCCAAAATATTAACAATATACATTCAAAAGCATAGAAAAATATGTTAGTCAAAATAAGAAACACAGGCTCTTTATGTAAAAAAAAACCCCACATCAATAAAACTAGAAACTTCTCAATTCTGTGTGGATAAACTCTTGATTTTTGTTACCAGTCTTGATAGATGATGTGACAACGATCTTAGCGAGAGTGATAGAAAAAGTCTCAGTGGATCACATGAGACACGAGCTGAGTTTGGAAAGGGAAACTTTGTTTTATTCAGGAGAAATGATAAAATGCAATTTCTCCACAAGCATGACTGGGTAGGACTCAGGTAGCCTGCTGCATACTGCTACACTGGGATGTGCAGGGCACGCTCCTCCTGCTCTGTGGCTGCAAAGGTCCCTCTGACAAGGATGTGCTGTGTCCCCACCGTGCTACTACTGAACAAGAGACCTGTAAGGGCCCAGAAGTGCCAATGGCCACCAGTGTACCTGCCACTGTGGCCGCAGCCCTCCCTTCCAGAGAGCAGCAGTGGAGGTTCGCTGTGTCCCACCTCTGCAAGGAAGAGGGTGCAGCAGCACGGTGTGGGAAGGGGTCAGGTCACTTGAGGAAATCTACAGTGGCTGGGTGCAGCCTCCTGTGGGACATGGCCTGGGGTAACCCTCTTAGATCCCACCCTGAGGAACTGGCTTCTGTGGCAGCTGGGAGTCCCGCCCTCATCTGGCTTCAGGATTCCTTATGTCTTTCTCAGAGGCTGTGCACATGTAGTTTGACTCAAAACTAATTGTGATTGACTTTGACTGGAATTTCAGTTTGCTAACTTTTTACTGAACTTTGGTGGTCTTTGTTAGAAGGTTTCGTATCAAAATTTTCATACCAGTGAAGAATCTCCAGGGAAATACCTAATCCTTAGATGCTACAGGCCAAGTTTTGCCTTTATCTTCATTCATGCCATATCAAAAATGCATCAGTTACATTAGTGAGGTTTGAATTTTACTCTGGGTTTACTCTGAGTTGTGTTGGATCCCAAAATATGATATCTGCAGAGAGGAATTTGAGTGGACTTTGCAGAAAGCCATGGGCTACAAGAATTGGGGGAAAAAAACCTCGGTTTAAGAAACAAACGAGATATCATCAGTGTTGATTGCCCTGCCCCAGCCCAGAGAGTACACACCTTGGTTTCATCAAACCTGTGCAGAAGACTTATTGTACATTATCTCTCCCTTTGTGTTCCTTGAATCCTTGCATCCTGTAGAAATAATGCCTGTTCCCCCCTGTAAAATCCCCTAAAGTGGGTTTTTCCCCGTGAGGTAACTGCTAAGACCCCAAATTTGTTATCTGGGTTTTTGCCTTATGTCATCCCCTGAAATACCCTGTTTGTAATAAGCTGTAGTAGTTACAACCAGCTGTTGAATATGTAGACCCTAAACCCTTTAAATATGAACTTGTAAGTCCAATGAAGCATTTCAGTTTCTTGCCTCTGGTGGGATCACTTAGTTTTGACTCACTACAGAGTTGTCCAAATTACATGCTTAAGATGAGAGTTTCTTAACCATTCTTCCAATTAATTTTTAGAAATGAGGCAGACACTGTCCTTCTATCCTTTCATAAGCACTTAGAGACATAAACTCCATGTGCCTTTCACTAAGTCTACTGTCATACATCACAAGCTTTTACACTTCTTTTTACAGTTCCTTTTACACCCAGAACAACCATTTCACTGTGTGTAAAAGCTTGTGGTGTATGTAACAGCAGGATAAACAATTACAGACCATAGATGACATACTGCACAAAAGGAGGGAAGAAGTGCAGCCTTAATGACTGTGCAGACTAAAGGGAACAATAGTGTAGGGGCAGAGGAGAGAAATAAAGGAGGCAAAAGCAAGTGTTAGATTTGATTTGGCAGTCTATTTTCTAAATAGACTGAACTGACAGGGTAAATCGACAATACGATCTTTCCTATTACTTACTTAAAGTCTGCCTAATGATAGAGATGATAGTTTACTAGGAACTGTCTTAAATTAGACATGTAAACCCAGAATCTCAAAAGTATCTATACACCCAATTCCCTGTGAAATAACTGTGTTAGGTTTAAGTCTCCTTAAGCCTGAGTTCATAACCTGTGAAATAGGGAGAAAATATGATCCATAAAAAAATTCAGTGATCAACATTGCATCACTATGATAGCCAAACTGAAAATTTATGGTAATAGATTGTGAGCATAGAGGGAGGTTTGCATAATCCCTGCATAATCCCTGAAGGGAGCAACTGGTACTGATCTCAAATGGAACTGGCAGCGCTGAACAAGGGACAGCCAGGGGAGAAAACAGTATGTCTGTCACACTATATTCTCCCTAGGTCCATGGCTTTCAGGATCCACTTTTTGGCAGTACAGGATTCAGAGAAGCCCATGATAGGAAATCCTGTTAGCAAAAGGATAGGCTTGCTTTTCTTCAAGGTTGTTTACTTCTTGTTTACCCTTAATGTCTCAGGCTTGGGTACGTTCCAATAAAGTGGTATCTAGATAAATATTTATTCTTTCTTTATTCTTGAAAATGTTTCATTTTTCTGATGACAAGGAGACAAGCAAGCTCTATTCTTTTGCTGTGCAAACATAGGAAGTAGGGTAATTATTATATCATTATTATATAAGGTCTGTAGCCTAGTTTCCCAAGAAAACAGTTTCTCCCTGAAGTCCTTGTTGGACTTGCTCAGAACTTGTTGGTCAATTTTGATCATATATAACAGAGATGCAGGTGATGTGAAGAACAGGTAAGCATCATAAAAATAGGAAACTGTACAAACAGAGACTTTATTAAAGCCTTCAACGAAGGGAAGAAACATGAGCTCAAGTATTTTTAAACCTCTGAGATCACACAGGAGAAAGTTATTATAAATGCCCAAAACACAGGAAAATTTCAATAGAAGTTCGCTCTAGTATACACAACAGTGAATCTAGGTACATGACATGAATATTTAAGGAATTAAGCTTCATAACTTCTGCTCAGATGAAATTACTTTTTTGGTCGTATCTTACTAGTATTTGGTAGTCCTCATCATGACCTAGGCATTGCGGAAGGCACTATACAAGCACAGAACAAAAATCCATTCCCTTGGCAGAAAACTTCAGTTTTCTCAAGATTCTTGAGATCACTCACTGTCTTGAGTAAGGGTTTCTCTGAAGGAAACAGTAAGGTCAGTGGGAGAAAGAATGTAAGGGTAGCGGGAGAGAGAGAGAAAGCGTACAGGATACTTTCTTGTGGTTTCATAAATTATTTTTTCTTCTTAATTTTTAACAGTTACAAGACAATAAATAGATTTCTTTATATTCTGTTGATTTTACGTGGCTGTACTATGACAACTATGTTCAACTCTTTACAGAACCTGATGTACAGGTTTCCAATTGTATAGAACTACAAAATTCATAATATTGACAAATAAATCCCTGGCAGAACTGTGTAAATTTCAGCCAAACAATCCTTCTTATTTATATGAATAGTAATTTTTTAAGTAGTCCAAAAAAAAAAAAAAAAAAGGTACTTCAATCTTAAAAAAAGAATATGAGGATTTTGGTTCCATTTTGTGGAAAACACATCTATTTAGATTAAAATAATACAATTTTAAAATAATGTTTAAAAGCACACAGTTTATTTGTGAAGTATACTTGTTCCTCCAAAGAAACCACTGAGTAAAATGCCAGTTATGAGCTTTTACACATGCACACACAGTCATGCTACTGATTTTGAGAACAACTCCATAGTCATACAAATAGGATTTGCTCGCAGTAGGAGACACTATTTTCATACACAGAGGAGGAAAAGTTAAAATTTCAGATGAAATAATAGTTATTTTATTCGTCAAAGTTAGCAGCCTTAAACCTAATGTCATTGCGACTTTTTTCTTTCTAACTATGTATTTTTTGCAGCGCCCTAAAGAGATTTCAATTAATAGCTCAAGCTCTGGCTACATTAAAGATAACACAGCAGTCTTTGAACCAATAAGACAGTTGTAGTCCTCTAGGACAATAAATATTATAAAACTCATGAAGAAGAACTTGACAGCTGGGAAAAAGAAATCTCAGTGGGCAGGAAGAGATCTAGCTATGCAGTGTATTTCTAGACTTTATTAAACAAATCCAGTATGACCATTTTAGAAAACACCAAATAAATGTATGATTCAAATGAGCTTTTCCAACACCACAGGAATGACCTTCAAACCAGTCACCCACTTGTATTTGCCTTACCAGTGCTCTTTCTTTCATCAAAGCGGATAAGAAGCTAAAACAAATAGAAAAAGAACAGCTACAAATGAAGCAAAATATTTCCGCCTATTCCTTGCCCTAGCCTCTGATAGAACAGCTCAGTCTGAGGAGAAAATATAGGTCTGTATATTTAACCAGGACTGTGGTTATTTGACAAGTATTTTTGTGTATATTATTGCATATTGTGATGATTAAATAGATAGTCAAACTGATGGTCTAACCCTAATTTTTGTCAAAAAGAATTTAAATTACTCTTCCAAAAATTAAAATGGAATAGTTCAAATATTGCTTAGGAGTGTTTTAGATTGTGTCAGGGCTTTTCTTAATATTTTTAAGTAAACAAAATTTATTTTCAAAGCAAGAACTCAGAATGGCAGCTTTTCTCTTTGTAACCCATACTCCTAGAGAGTTACACTGATTTTTATTAGCTAAGGAAAGATTCAGAAAAATGTTGACAGGTGACTGAACACATTACTTTTCAAAGTTATTTCATTAAATGTGTGTCAATAAAAATCATAATTTTTTCATTGAAAATTATTGATCCCAAATTCTATACTATCAGTTCTGTGCTAATGAAAGTGTGACACATAGAACAATAAGTGGCAATGAAATTACAATAAGTTTAGAGAAGCAGTGCTTCAGATGAAGCCCATTAATATTGGAACTGCTTTTCATTGTATAGAAATGAATAAGCTGCTATGAATAAGCTAAAGAAAACTTACTGTAGAATATTACTTTTCTCCATGTAAGTTTGTCATTCATTGCTTAAAAAATACCCCTGCTGAAATAATCAGCCTGAGTTTGACTTAAAACTAAGCCCTGAAGCACAGAGCAGAAGTTCTATTATTTAGAAGATATAATAAAAGAAAATTTCCTGCTTAATTTTCTGTATCAGAACTGGACCAGTACAAGACAAGCTAGCAATGTGTACTGTTACGGGATAAAATCCAATGGTGTCTTAAATGACATTTATATTTGCATCAATAATTAATAATTTTAGTACCATAATTTTTACAATTTTGGGGGAAAGTTTTAGTAGATTTCATCTTTTTTATATAATCTTTCTCATTTAATGTTCAGAAAAATAAGATTTTAGCCAGGTACAAGTATAATAAGTAAACACTAAAAAAAATTAATTCCATCCCATGAAAAACCACGATGTCTTGAATTATAGTTTCATGTTAAATGGGAATGAAAGCTAAGTTTAGTATTTTTTTGTGTTACAAAAAATATCTGTAACTCATTCCTTTACAAGCAAATGGAAATATTTTACTTTTCATCCTTATAATTCTAAGTGTTATTGCACAGATGTCATTACAGTAATTATAAAGAAAGATTCGGGTGAAAGTGGTTCTTGAAAAATTTTTAGTCAAACTAGACGTTTCCAAGGGAACTTTTTTCAAGCACATATTTCAGGTATTACCAGTTGTATATAAACAGCTTGAAAACCTTTTTCTCTACTCTATTTTCCATACAGGAATTGTCTCTTACATTAAGCAGACTCACAGAGGTGTATAGACCTGCATGGTTTTGCATTAAGCAGCAACTTCTTCACAGCCACTGCAAAGATACACACCCCCCTGTAGGTACAAGTCTATTTCATAGGAGGTATATTTCTACTGCAGAGAATCTGATGGAGGTGGCATACGACATCAATTTGATCTTAAGTTTTAGTTTGAAGGATTCTAAGGCCTGCA
The DNA here is from genome assembly GCA_036023395.1 of Myiotriccus ornatus. Lineage (NCBI taxonomy): Eukaryota > Metazoa > Chordata > Aves > Passeriformes > Tyrannidae > Myiotriccus > Myiotriccus ornatus. The sequence goes on from JAYRBT010000082.1 coordinate 71,177,217, forward strand.
AATTACATTAAAACTATCAGAAAGGTGATTCTCCTGGAGTTATGGGCCCACAGATGAACAACTAGCAGAGACATTAGTTCTGAGCCTTTCTGTATGGTCTGAGCTTAGTCACTCTGTTCACTCTGCTTTTTTATATGATGCAGCTTCCTGCAGGGATTTTGAGATGCAGGTCAAAGCAAGAAAATCTTTGAAGTGTTCAATTTACATGGATGAACCGTATCCAACCAGAATGATTCTTTGACAAGCTGTGTGTAGAATTCATTCTGAAGTGCCAGCAAATCATTCTGGAGGGGAAGGATGGATAAACCATTAAATTTCCTTCTTGATAAAAAAATGCAGGGAAAAGGGAGAGAAATCACATTTTAATATAACATGCTATATCCTTATTTTCTATACAAACTGTATCGACAACAAAACCCTGTAGTGGATCTCATAGAATCTACCTGTCTATGAAAACAATGACACCTTTTGGTGATAAAACCACCTGAGATCAGCCACGAAATGAAAGCAAATAACTCAAGGTAAAAAGACAAATATGAAATGCACTCAAGATTTTTCACCTTTGGCATCATTATTACCTTAATGTAAGTAAAACCACCTGGAAACTGACTGATGGTAATCACATACATACACACAACATTCTTTTTTGGTTGATTTTGCCTCCTTAAACCAATTTTTTTTCTGTTTAAGTGTCACAGTAGCACTTGTGAACATTCCTGAGAAGCTTTGAGGACTACAGAATGCTGAGGAACTGAAAACACAGATTAGCCAGGAATGTAGGGATGATTTATAACGTTTTTCAACTACTATTTCCAGTAATCCAGATTCATGGAAAAAAAAAGTATAGATATGCAGTCAAGATGATAAGTGCTCCTGCTTCTTTTGTGGAGTTGGAAACCAGAGAAATGCTTGAATCAATATAGTTTATTAATCATATAAGAAAATAGTATATTTTAATATCTATATTTAAAATTTTTTCTATATTTACATTTTTTAAAACAAGTTAAAAGCAAAAAGTAGTTGGTAGAAGGTGGAGAAATGAGAGTTCAAAGAGCAATAATGAACTGTAGAGATCATCATTCAGAGATGCCATTGAGACCAGATATTTTTATATTCACTGCTACCTTACTCTTGGTGACATCCAATGGCTCATTGACACAAGATGGTGACTGATTATGATTAGATGTCATTCTTGCAAAGATCACCTTTGGAAATGGTTATTTTGCAGACTGATTCTAACATGTCAGTGTCTTGCAGAGCTATATTTTATAAACAAGAGATAGTGCTTTCTGGAAATGGAAATGATTATCTGAAGTTGAAGTTGTTGCAAGGAGGAGGAAATAATCCCTCTATGGTGGATCAGAGAAATAAACTTTCTTCATTTGCAGCTAACCAAACCTATGAGGAATACACCTAAAATATTGAGTTCTGAATGTCTGGGGGTTTGTTGTGTTTTTCTTTGTTGGTTTGTTTGTTTTTTTTTTCCTTTTTAATGAAGACTGTGGGGCTAATGCTGAAATGCTTCTAATTTCTGCTGTTCCATCCCAATGAGCAATAAACAATGACTGAGCAATGCCAGGTTTTTTTCTGAGCTCAGACAGCGGACAGTTCTGACCATAATCTCTGAGGTAGATCGTAGAATTTCTCATTGTCAGATATGCAAGGAATAAAAAATGTACAATGTGATTTAGACATCGGAATCTGACTATCAATTAAATTTATCTTTGAAAATAGAGTTTATTAATGCATATTCATATATTTATACTTTAAAAATTACTGGAATTCCAATTATTCATAAAATATTATTTTCATGTGGTGTTAGTTTTCAAAATACAATTTCTATTTGATAGTTGGTTAGTTTTTACATTCAGTAAATTGATTTTCCTTTACATTAAAAATATAGTTATAAAAATATCGAAGTCATCATGAATATTGGTATCAATCAATTGCCACTGCTAGCAATCAACAGTGAGAATCTCAGGTTAAATAAGTAACCATTCCCTTAGAAATTAGAAAGTGAGTTGACAATGGACTTCTGAGCAGCTAAAAAGACTTTGTGAAGTGTCATTGTTGAGATTAATTCATCCTTTGACTTCAACGAAAAAAAGGATGTATTGGAAAATGTAATAAAAAAAATGTTAGGAAACCTGGACTTGGGTAAAATTTTGACATCCCTGAAGTCAAGAGCACCTATCTCATTTCAAGTTATGGCAATAATTGTAAGTTAAGTAAATATTCCTGATTGCTTCTTACAACAAAATATGTCCATGATAACTGTCAAAGATAGCAGTAAAATACAGCTAGTCAATGACTTCAAGTTCTCAGAACTGTTTTTTTAAAAATAAATATTAAAAAAAAGACAGTTCTGCCAATTCCTTATTTTAGGAATTCAGCTGAATTCTTGAAGGCAGCATTGATTGTGTTTGATGGTCGTGGCATAAATTTACAGTAACTATTTATTGAATTATTGATCCAGAATTGGCATACTTTTTTATTTTTTTAATATAAATAATAAAGAGTATTGCCAACAATCTTAAGAAGACCAGCTTCCATCTAGTTTTCTTTGAAAGAAACTGATTACATTTATTAACATTGTAAATATAAATGAATGGAGATTAGATCTTTTCGTTTTGAATGAAATAATGTGTTCTGCCAGAAAATATCTATTCATTAATCCATTGAAATACATAATTTTATTCCTATGGCTAGACTTCAAAACAAAACAAAACAAAACAAACCACATCAAAAAACCAAAACCAAAAACCAATAAAACCAAACACAAACAAACAAAACAACACCTTAAATAGCCAATAAGGTAAAAAATTGCTTTTTAACATTTTGTTATGTTTTAAAGTATTACCCAGTAATTTAAACAAAATCTTCTAAATAGATTTAAAAAAAAAAGTTTTAATGAAATTTCTTTTACCTTAATTTATATTTCAGGTGAAGTAATAATGAAGTTCACTGTTTTGATTTATATGCCCATTAAGGTTAGGGTATTTGAAATTTCAGAAAAATTCATTCACAGGATGGAAAAACTTTTTTTGTTGATGGATTTCTATTCATAATTCAAGATTCTAATTTGTTCAATTTTGAAAGCTCAAATTCTAAACACTGTTTTTTTACTCCTTGGTCAGATTGTTAGCATCCACAAAGGTTCACCAACATAAGTTGTGACAAAGATATGTTTCACGTCCCTATATTCACTCTAAGATTTTGCTTCTGAATATATATACACCTCTGAACACAATAGAAAAAGCAAAACAAAACTCTTTCTTGCCCTGGAATTCAAATTTGTTTATCTGGAAAATACATGTGATTAAAACAGTTACCTCCATTACTCCTTTTATTTTCCACTACATTAAGCAATGCTAGCAACTGAGAGGAATAAAGGCAGCAATTTGGAGAAAAATATGAACAAAAAATATTACACTCCCCCATTCTGAAAGCAAGTAAACATCTCCCATAAGACCACAGACAGTAGAAGACTGAGCTTCTCTTATCTCCAGAGCTCTCCTCTGCTCCATAATTTTCCCAGCTGGTGAGAACATTCAGACACTGAACATTTGCAATGTTTTGTAATTTCATAGCAGCAGTAGGATGTGTAGACCTCTGCCTTTTTTTTTAATTTCATTGCTAATCTGATTTTCATTAACCTATTGTCTCTCCATGTACAGATCACAATCTATAAGGAGGCCATGAAAAGGCATTAATGAGAGAGTTTGGAAGCATTGGTCATTGAAATTTTTAGTGCAATGTAAGGGGAAGAATCCATCTTGCTCTCCCGCATTTCAGGTGCATTTTGTCTTCAAAGTCAACATCTGTCAAGCTCTTGAACTACACAAATGCATGCAGACAGGTTATATAAATGCTTATGATTAACAGATACACATCTTTGCCCCTACTTTAATTCAAAATGCAATAGCACTTACAAAGTATTCCCAACCCAAGTTAGAGATTAGCAGTTGATTAGTTGATTAGAGCACTAAACTAACTTATTCAATTTCCCGTTGGTGTTAAAAAAAAAAAAAAAGCCACAATAAAATAATGGCTTTAAAAATTGCAGCTTATTCAAATAATTAATCTGTAGATCTTTATATCTCAAACAAGAGATAGATCTTTAACTAGATCTCAAACAAGCCTACTTACAAGCCACTTTTTGGTAGCGTATATAAACACATAAATAGACCATGAGCAAATATTGAAGCCATTAAGTAATTACAGTCCAAAAAGGGAAGGAAATAGAGGTGTTTTCTCATTCAATGGGATCTGACTCACTAATTATCTTTACATTTAATTATAGCAATAATCTGAAGAAACAGCCCTTGATATTTCATTCTTCTTATGGCCGTAGTTGCACTATTTTAAAAAAAGATGATTTTCTTGATCATATTATAAAGAATGATTCAAACTTACCAATAAAGTTTTTGAGTCAGAACATTTTGAATTAATTTGGATTAACACCAGCAGGCACTACTCCCTTTCACAGAGATCACTGGGATTAAATAATCTCTGACTACAGTGTCTTACATCCTCAGTGCTCCTTAGACTTTGCCCATCAGATCACACTCTAAAAACCCAAAGCATACATTTTCAGATCTATTGAACATCTGGTCAAGTACTTTTCACTAAGCAAATGCATTGTTATTGAACAGAATTTATGATACTGGTGCCCCAAGAAAGCAGGAGACTACTACTCAGTGTCGTGTGGTCAAAACACTTCCCTAAACAAAAGCTCTATAAAACAGCTGGTGGTGCAATCTTGTTAGTTATTCATTTGTTAACGTATGATAAAGTCCTGTAACAAGCAAACAAACAAAAGAATTCAACAGTAGCTAAACCTATGTTAATTATATCTACCAGCAACATTGTCACCTGCAAATCTTTCCTCACACACCAGTGAGTTTACAAATTAGAGAATGGTTAAGGTTGGAAGGGATCTCTGGAGATAATAGGTTTCACCTTCCCTGCGCAGGCAGGGTCACGGAGAGCCAGTCGCCCAGGACCATACCCAGATGTCTTGTGAGGTCCAGAAAGAAATTAGAGCGCTTCTATTTTCAGAGATAGAAGAAGAACCCCCAAAACGTGAGTGTTGTCAAGGATATGATGAAATCACAGAATAATGTGACCTATCTTTGGCATACTTTACATTCTAACAAAAAGATTAAATAGTTAAAGCAGTACAGAAGTAGATAAGGAGGAGAAAATATGACTCTAATAGGGTTAAATCTCTCTGCATATTTAAGATTGAGAGAAAACCATCACATACCATTCTAGGATTGTTCTTATCTGCTAAATTAAGAAAAAGAAGATTCAAACCATAAAACATTTCCTAGATCAATCTAATAACCTGAAAGAACACACACACCAATGTTACTACTAACTGTAGCCAAAGCAGACCTTCATGTAAATTTATATAAGATATTCACATAAAATGTTAGATCTTCTTACTGGTTGCATATAAAAAGAATATTTCCTTCAGTTCCTAAGTGTATAGATACAAACTGGGTGAATAATCTACCTGAGATGTGTGGTGTAACACAGAGAGTTTAATTAATAGTTTGGAGTTTTAATTCACAACACTTGTGTAGGTAAGTCACTCTCAGAAGACTGACCATTTAGTGCTCTTCACAAAGTTTGTTTTGTTATTTCAACATCTATGGGGTGCTCCCTTCCTTGCTGCCAACACCTTTACTCCCACAAAACCAGTTCTGAGACCAATTGTGTAATATTCAAAATGAGATTTGAATCAAAGTCATATCAAAATTATATACAGATAAAATAAGCTATACCTGTGCATGTTTAATTCAAAATGTTGGAATTTTAAATTGCTAATTAAAGACATTAGTGAAAGTCAATACAGCATTATTTTAATGACTCCAAGATAATCCCAGAGCAATCAATTTAGATCAGAACGAGTTTATTGTAAAGTGCAAAAGGTGGGGGAAAAAATGCTTCCTTAGCACTACAAAGTAACGATTTCTCAAATGAATAATGCCTGTTTAGAATTTAACTAGATAATTACTTCATTTGCATTTGCTAAGGTGATAAGAGAAAAAGACAGCTCAGTGGGAAATGATGTAAGTGTTAAAAGTGACATGCAACATGAGTGTTACTCAAAATTCTGGCTTACCAACTGAGTCTGTTTTAAAAGGAGCACATCTATTAACCTAAGCATCCTAGTGGGATGTAATATGTAATAGAATAAAACCATTACGTCACATAAACCTCTGATATGCAGTTCAGAGTGACTGAAGGTTGGACCAACCAGATATATTTCTGTTCTTGATTGTATGTGATGAATTTGAGGAATGACTAGTAGGTAGAACACAAAACTGTTGAGGTCTATTTCCATATCTGCTATTGCAGTCTCACAGAACAGAAATTATGCAAGTCATGGTCACACCCACAGAAATAATATTAATTTGAAGCAGGAAAAATAATTTTGGCTTTTTGTGCTTTATCTAAGGTGACGAATCCCTTTTTTTTAGCTCCAGGCTATCACATTTAGTTTTTGCCTAGATGATTAACTACCTGCCTGTCTTCAAGGGAAACAACTAGACTTTTGACATACTTAAAATTATGTATGTTCTGTGATCACTTTCAACTCTAATGTTTTTTAGCTGGTGAGGCATATCCACAAGGACATACAGTATACTTCTGCTGGTGGTATATACTTTGCACTGGTATTTTGTGGACCTGGGCTCCATTCTTGCATACTATGTAAGGGAGATAAGATTTCTCTGAGGATTTGAGTTTTGATGAATGTGAACCCCATTATTTTCATGGTACGAGCCTTCCATGGTTGCAATATTTACAAACAGAGTCCTATATGTGTTTAAATATGCAAATATGAAATACAGATGACAACTTTGTAGGTTTTAGTTCACTGTCCAACCATTATGCATTCTTCTGGCACATTTCATGTTCTAAAACTGGGGCAGATTTTTACACCTTAGGATACCTGTAAATATCTTAAATTTGCAAAATATTTCTCCTTTGCAGCTGAAATAGTTTAATATTCATGTTGGGTTCAGTAACTTTGGTAGTAACTAAGGAGCCAAACATATCAAAAGGGAAAGATTTTGGAACTGGTGGGGGGTAAAAATGGAAGAAACTCTTGAGACTCCAAGTGAAGAACTCATTGCTCCAGAAGTTTATTCCACTTCTCCCTCTCATCCCACCCTCAGCCTTCTCCCTCTATCTGCCGTTTTGATCAGTTAAGCAATATCATAATGCTGAATAGAGTTCTTTTACTTGTATGGTTTTCTTGTTCTTCTCTTCCCCAAGCTCATCCGATATTTTAGAAAAAATGTACAGTTTCTACTCTTTACATATTGCATTTCTTTTAGTCTCAGATCCCACTCCTTCATTACCATTAGTCAAATCATAAGCATACTTTATCATTGTCATTATCACTGTCCCAGAACAAGACCCCAGTTCAGAAATGTTAAAAAAAAAAAAGATATACTCATTCAGGCAAGGTATTTCTGTTTTAGTTTTTTTTTTTTTTCCCCTTTCTCAGAGAAAGGATAACATAAAGTAAAGAATTATATATAGTTAAGTAAAATATTAATGTTATTTCTTTGAAGAAATTTCTCAACAGCGAAAGTATATACTTCTAAATTCTTGCACGTCATGATGAAAATTCATTTTCTTCCACATCTGTACCTCAGGAGGTAATGGAGCTTTTGAGTTTCATTCACTGTGTAAGAAATTCTGAATAATTATCCATTTAGATGCTAAAGAGATACTCATGGAGTATATTAGTAAAAGTGTCTTTTTTGTCATCTGTTTTATTTCCAAGATAAATCTGTAAGCAAGGTAAGTAAGAATATTATTCTGTACATGATGAGAAAATATCTCTGACTGTTTTACACATGATGCATCTGCTAGTATTTAATGAACCAGCATTAGAAGGCCTGAATGAATAACAACGTGGAAGGCTGATAAGGTCATTTCTGCCTCATTTCTGAGTTGTCTTCACATTATTACAGCAGCATTCAAACTAAGTATTCTACGAAGAGAGCCAAGGGAGCACAAGTACTTTTTTCTTCCTTTTTTTGGTGAAGGGGTAGGTAATAACACTTGGCTTTTCTCTACCAAAATGGAAAAAAAAGATTCAGGAATCTACTCTCAAGGCCAGAAAATTAAAAACAAAACAAAACAAAACAAACAAACAAAAACAACACCCCACAAACAAAAACAAAAGTCATATAAACCCACAAACAAACAAACAAACAAAAACATAGGAAAAAAGAAAACTCATCTAAGACTAATTATAATCAATTACGAATTTCAAATTGATGAAAAAGAAATCAAGCTGCAAGAAATAATAATGGGAAAGATAAAAAGATGACTAGCTCAGTTGAAAACCAGCCTGGTGGAGAGACAGACTGATGTTGGTCTCTACTGATCAGAGAAGAGAAGCCAAAGCACATGGCATGTCATATCAGAAAGTGACATCATCTGCACATAAAAAGAATATTTTGCCATGTTCTTTTCTGCAATACCCTGTTCTGAAATAATGGTTCAAAATGTAAAGTAACAATATAATCAGATACATGAATTTGCAATATTTTTTGAAAATGTGATAAAGAGATGTTACAGGATAGATGAGGTATAGAAGCAATCTGGAAAAGAGTACACATAAACCCATTTCCTCAAAAGGAATTGTCTGGTCATGATGACTTCCTATTATTTATTTATTTTTTTAAAATACTGGATGTCATCTGAAATATAGGTATATACTGTGCTGATAATTGCTGTGTATAATTTGTGACCTTCTCAGGTGTTGACATGTTGACAACTGCACAACTGAAATTTGTTTCTGTTTTCTGAAGTTCTTTGCTGGGGAAATACAATGTCTAAGTTTTCTTCTTCCTCGGTCTAGGTTTCACTTGAGCTCATTTATACAAGTTTGTATAAGTTGTAGACCTTACTCTTTATTTATCAGTATGCAGTTCCACCTTAGACCCTCATTTACTATCTAAGATGTGTGTTGCATGTATTGGACACTTGTTTTGTTCTCTTTGTTACACCAAAGACTATTTTTCCCAGCTCATAGTCTACACAACTTAATAGCCAGTGTTTGACTGCTGACAAGTTATTTGTAATGCTGGACCAGCATCATCCAGTGTCTATACTTTTAAGGTCTCTGCTGTCATCCTATGCTTTTACTCCTCCACAGTGTATTTTATTCGATTGTCATAGATACTTCATTCCGCACATAATAGCTACTTGCTGTGTGTTTGTATCTACAAAAATTTGTAACTAGTCATTATACTATGATGGGTAAAATTGCATATACCACAGAAACATTTCTGTTCAAAAGGACCTCTTGTGGTCATCTCATGCAACCCCTCTTTTCAAAGTAGACAAGGGATGGTTCCTGTTTCTTGATGTGGCAATTTAAATTATAATATAAGAATCAGATATTTTAAAATTATTTTTTTGTGATCAGGTGTGTATTTTGTGAGTCTGGCTGAGAGTAAGTTCATTTTCCCATAGCAGCCTTCACAATGGTGTGCTTTCACTGGTATCTATAAACCAGTGTTTTGGTTACTCCTGAGCAGTGCTGGCACAGCATCAGTGCTTCTTTCCAAAATTCCACTCCCCCATCAGTAGGATGAGAGGAAGGGAGGGGGGGCAAAATCTTGGGAGGGTACACAATCAGGAAAGCTGACCAAAACTGATCAAAGAGATAATTCGTACCATAAGACGTCATCTCAGATATAAAAGCTAAGAAGAGGAGAAATAAGGTGGGGGGAGGGGGCATGAATTTGTTATTGACAGTGTTTGCCTTCTGGAGCAAGAGCTACACATGCTGAAGCCCTGCTTCCTGGAAAGTGACCAGACATCGCTTGCTGATGGGAAGCAGAGAGTAATTTTTTGTTTTGTTTTGTTTTCTCTTTGCTTGTGCACACATAACCTTTTGTTTTTGCTTTAGTAAACTGCCTTATCTCAACTTATCAGTTGTTTTCCATCTTATTTTCTCTCTCTTGTCCGTCTGAAAAAGAGGGAGTGATAGGGCTTCTTTGTGGGCACCTGGCATCTGGACAAGGTCAACCCACCACAAGATGGTGGTACGGTAGACTGTGTTAGGGGCAAGACTTGGTGTTTATCTTTAGAGCAAGGCTCAGTGGGTAAAGGCTGTCTCTCCTGGCTACATTTATTCTCTGCATATAAACCAATGTCTATAAATGGGGCAGCAGCTGCTGCTTCATCTGTAGCTGGGAAGAGAGCTTTCAACAGCAGACAACTTAGACCTTTCCCAAAAAGATTGCATTGAGCTTTGCATCACACAATGAAGAAAATTGAATCACAGAATCATTAAGGTTGGAAAAGACCTCTAAGATCATCGAGTCCAAACTTTGACTGAATACCAGCTTGACAACTAAATCAGAGCACAACATCTGTCCAGTGTCAAGTCCAGTCATTTCTTGAACATCTCCATGGATCTACATAGTAGAGATAGACTCTACTGTCTCTGTGGACAGTCCATTCCAATGCTTAACCACCCTTGCAGTAAAGAAATTCTTCCTGATATCCAACCTGATCCTCCCTTGGCACAGTTTTAGGCCATTTCCACTTGTCATGTTACTACATGACTACAGTCTCCTTTAAGGAAGTTATAGAGAGTAATAAGGACTCCCATGAGCCTCCTCTTCTCCAGGTTAAACAACCATCCTTAGCTGCTCCTCACAGAACTTGTCCTGTAGACCCTTCATCCACCTCATTGCCTCTTTCAGGACTCCATCCAGCATCTCAATGTCTTTCTTGGAGTGAAAGGCCCAAAACCAAACATAGGATTTGCCTCACCACTACCAAGTGCCAGTACAAGAGGGACAATCATTTCCCCAGTCCTGTGGGGTCACACTGTGTCTGACGTCATTTGCCTTCTTGGTTACTGAGGTACACTGCTGGCTGATGTTCAGCCATCTGTCAAACAGCATCCCCAGGTCCTTTTCCTCTAGGCAGCTTTCCAGTCACTCTGCCCTCAGCCTGGAATTGTGAACCAAGTGCAGAACCCAGCACTTCACTTGGTTGAACCTCACCCCTCAGCTCATCAGTCCAGCCTATCTGGATCTCTCAGAGCCCTCTTACCCTCCATCAGATCAACATTCCCACCTAAGCTGGTGTCATTTGCAGATTTATCGAGGGTGCCTTGATCCCTTTGTCCAGATGACTGATAAAGATAATAAAGAGTACTGGCTCTGGTACTGAGCCCTGGGGACCATCCAGGTCCAGGGCTGTGACAGGCTGCCAGCGGGAAGTAGCACCATGCACCACAACTCTCTGGCCCGGCCATCCAGACAGCATTTTACCCAGTGAAAAGTGCACCTGTCCAAGCCATGGACTGCCAGCTTCTCCAGGAGAATGCTGTATGAGACAGCATCAAAAGCTTTACTGAAGTCCAGCTAAAAATAGTATTTTTTAAATTAAAATACTGATAAGAAAAAACAAAGGAAACTAATAGTCTTATCTGAGACTCAAATTGATAAAAGCTAGGTTTCATTTTGTTGCTTACATGTATGATTAGAGGTACAACAAAGTCATGGTTGAGACACTTTACTCATATAGTGAAAATATAACTACATAGAAGGGGAAAACACTAACTTCTTTTTTGAGAAGAAGAGAGTGGACAACCGGAGAGATAATTCTATCACCTCTGCCCTTTTCAGAATAAGTCTGAGTAAATATGTCTTTCAGCATGCTCTAAATGTCAATGGAGCTTGATATCTGAACAAACCAGAAGGTAGCCTGAATGTGAAAAGTTTGCAATGGACTCATGGGGAAACCAGTTAGTAGCTTTTTTCACTCTTTTATGAAAAGCTCAATAACTATTGTTATTTCTGGCTCTGTGGCATCAGAGACTGTTTGTAGCGTATATCGTCACTTATGTATGCATAAGAGTGAAAATTAAAATCAGTGTAAGACTGCACAGCCATTTGTGAGGATGCCTTTGTGGATTTTTTGTGAGTGGACTGTACAAAGAATAGGTAAAAGATAAGTTATTAAAAGTGTAGTGCTCTGCACCTCATAGACTTTGACCATTTGTTAATTTTCCCTGCAATTTGGGGCATATTATTTTGATTTATACTTTTCTTCGGCCTTGTAAATGTAGTAGAAGAATAAGGCAGATATGCTCTTAGCACTTCTGTCTTTTGCACAAGTGTTGTGAAGCTGCAATTCCTTATCGATTGTGTGGTGCTCAAGTACTTATAGTGATACATTTGACATAAAGAATAAATCCTATCTGAACTGTCAGACCATAAAACTGAGCTTACACACAGAGCAGTTAAAAAAAAAAAATATATATTTGAATGTGGGGTTTGTTGGGTGTTGCGGGGTTTTTTTTTTTGAAGAGGGGAAACATTTGGTGTGAAATGATCAGCTCTTGTTCAAAATCCACAGCATCTAAATATACTTCACTAAGTTTTCCTACAGGAGTTTTCTTCAAAATAAATGTAGGGAAGGACCTGTCTATTTAAGACCATAAAATTGGTTTGATTGGAAAGTATGTGTCATAAATGAGAGTGAAGATGATATAGGCAAAATTGGCCACAGCTGACCGATAAATAATTACCTGAGAGAAAGAGCACAACATGACTGACCCTCATCATGCATTTTAATTATGGGTTTTAATTGCCTTTTGAATCCTATAAAAATCAGTGGCTTACAGTTCTTTAGGTGTTTTATTTCCTAGCTGTACAACTGTGCCAACATTTGTCTAGTTCCTGTGAAATGGTAGAGGACACACTGTCTTTTAACAGGGGACAAAAATATTCAGAAAGCTGTATTAGCATATCATCTTGAATTTTCTCCTATTAAGAAACTCCACTTGGCAACAAAGTTCCTTAGATTTATCACCTAAGAGAAACAACACAATGAAGATGAGCTAAAAAAAATAAAGAAAACAAAAAATTTGAAATATAAAAGAATGAATAATAAGGCATATGCAGCTCTCCTTCTAGAATTTATCATCTGTGACAGAAAAAAACCCCAAAACAAAACAAAACACAAACAGAAAAATCACTGCCCTTAACAACTGTAAAGAAAAGAAATTTAAGAACTTTCTTCTTTGATAGACAAATTAGTACCATAAGTGCAGTGGCCCCTAAAATTATTTCTGGTTATTTAAAAGATCTTTGATTTTGGAAAGCTCTAGGGAGTTAATTTTGTCATGTTAAAGATCCAAGTTAAACTGTGACAATTCAAAGATCCTCCAGGGTCCCACAGATTTACTATGGAACTAATTTCTTATTCATTATATGGATGAAATGCAGAAAGAATTTCTCTGTTTTTCTAAAAAGAATCATATGTGTGCTGATATTTGTGTTTATATAAATGCATCTGTATGGCTTAGAAAAACTCTTCCAAAAGCTGATTTAAAATGTTTAGAGGGTTTGTCATGAATTAATTCGACAATTTAGAATTCAATTTATTAATTCTTTTATAAAATGTTTCCACTCGTATCAGAAGCTTTGTTGTTGCCCTTTATTAGCTTGGTCTTAACACAGATATTTAGTTTTGACCCTCAGTGTTCTTTCTTTCCTCTGAAGTTACCAACTGTTCTTCTTATCTGCATGTGTCAAGTATTCAGCCTGCCTTACTGGAGTAGAGGTTATTCATAAATACAGTTGTTAACTGCACTGATGAGGTTAAACTATCTCCAAGAGGTCACTGAAATTGGAGGAAAGGCATAAATGAAATAACTGAAAGACAGGCTGAGAGAGTTGGGGTTGTTCGGCCTGAATAAGATGAGGCTCCAGGGAGACCTTAGAGAAACCTTCCAGTACCTAACAGAGACCTACAAGAAAGATGGAGAGAGACTTTCCACAAGAGCACGCAGTGATAGGGCAAGGGGGAATGTTTCCAAACCAAAAGAGAGTATGTTTAGCTCCGATATTAGGAAGAAATTGTTTTTTTGTGAGGGTGGTGGTATATAGCTGCAGATTACTTCAGACAGCTCCATGGCCAGAAGATCTTTCGATGGAGGTTCTCTATTCATATCAGCTAAGCCCAAGCTGATAAAGTATTTCAGATTTCTAGATATTGCCTTGAAAGCCTGATCTTTTTGCTTATCGTGTCTCCATTTTATCCACGGGTCAACAATAACTGAACCGAGAAAATACTTATCACTTGTTCATATCATCAGTTTGCCAAACCTTAAGAGTATAAGGTAGTGTCCTTTTCTTCTCTCCATGCTTACATTCACAAGGTAGAACTTGATTAATGACACAGCTACTGTAAATCTGGATATTTAATGCATATAAGTATTTTCCCTTGCATAACACAATAACAATTTTTTTACAAAATTTTAGAATTTTTATAGAATGATAGAATTTTTAGTTTTATGTGTTATGTGTGTGTGTCCTGTTACTACTACAAACATATCCCAGCCAAAATGAATGTGTTTAAATACCTGTTCTATCTAAAAACTAGATATCTCTGGAAGAAAAATGGATTTTTAATGGAAAACATTAATTTTTTTTTAAATTTAATACATTAAATTAAAAAAAAAATATACCAAAACAGTAATCTTCTGGGGATTATTTCTGTCATTCTTCTATGTAAATTGAGGGTTTTGTCCAATATTAATCTCCCATACTTTATCAAGACAATAAGAGAAGATATATAGAAAATTATTCTCACAAAGCAAAATGGAAAGCACAACTAGAAATACAAAAAAGTAGGAATAGAAGAGGAAAACTAGGTACCTACCCAGAATTCCTATGAAGTATCACAAAATAATTTCCCAACAGGATTTTTTTTATTATTATTTTTTGCCAAAATATAAACACAGTAATTTTCAATTTAGGGACAATCATCTTTCACTTCCAAGCTTTTACTAGAAATAAAATAAAGAAGTAATTTTACTCTGAATGAAACATGAAAAGCAATCAAGGAAGGGTACCAAGCACACACTCACTTTTCTGACTCTCATTCTCTTTAACCTTACGTTAGTACCTGAACACTTGGCACAATTATGTCAGTGGTGAAATTCCCTTTTGCGTAGTAGAGAAGTCACATATAATTTTCCTTCACAGTATAAGGCAAGGTCCTAATTGTTGACCTTTGTTCCTTCAGTTTCTGATAAATAAATGTTCATATCCTGTAGATACAAATACAGATTTTTCATATGAATTATCTACATATAAACATTAAGCAACATTTCTTATGACAAAAGGGTGTTCTGATTTATGTATGGTGTTAGTCAAAAGTATACCTTTGGACAGATTAACAGTTGCAAAGATTTTTTACTGGGATCTACAACAATGCAAACTGATCCAGAGGGTGAGCTGTATTTACAGCAACAATCCAGTAACAGAATGGTAAAAAGCTTTTTGTATTTTTAATAGCTTAAATTTCAGTGCTTGTCCTGTAGAGAAAACCTATTACTCAAATGTTTCCTGACCTCCACTGTATGCAAGGTGAAAACAAATCTATAACCATAGCCAACCCCCTTATGTTTATTCATAACTAAACTACTTTCAGACTGCTCATTAAATGCAGCCATTACATATTAGGTTGTGAACTCCTGGCTCCTAGGTTGCAGAGTACATTTTACCTTCCACCTCCTTTTTTAATTAATCTTAGGAAAAGGATCATAATTTTGTTTAATGTGCCTAAATTTGAGTAACTGAATGCGCTTCTGAGGCTTGTCAGCACTGAGAAACTTGAACAATTTTGTCAACTACTGACTGATAGTATGTCACAAGAAAACCAGCTCCCCCTGAGAACCACGGCCTTCTGTCCCAAAAGTGTCTGAGACATTCTGTAAGAGAAGCAGTCTTCAATCCAGTCATGGACGTATTCACACAAAGTCATATTGAGTGTGCCTACAGAAAACACAGGAACAGCCTCAAACACCAGTTTGCATTTATATTTGCAGCCTGTCCATTTATCTACTCTGCTATTTTTGAGTGCCTTTTTGTGCAATCTGCACCTTGAACCATGTACAAGCAGATGCTTATTAAAGGGGCAATTGTCTCTGCTGTCAGATCTAGGCTACCCTATCTGGCCTTGCAAAAAGGGGCGACTGGAACACATCCATATCCTTCCCACCAGGACCATGAGAGATCATCTGCTAGCAGAGCAGATGGGATTTGTAGATGGCCTGGGTCAAGCTTTATCCTGGAAGCCTGAAGAGTAGACACAGAGCGAAAAGACATGCCAGATCATGAGCACAGTCCCAGGTTTGCTTTGTCAGAGAACACAAGAGTGATTCTCAGTGGTGCCCCACCTATGAGGATCAAGACCACAGCTGGTAATACACAAGATACGAAATGAATACAGAAACAATACACTGGAGCTGTACAGCTAAGAAGATTTTCTGATTAGGGACTTTAATGCTGAATCATTACTTAATCATTACTTGAAGGAAGAAATGTGCATGTTAGTAATATTACTTGGCTTGACTAGAGAAGGCTTATTCCCTGTACTGAAACACACAGTGGTGGAGTAAGTAGAAAGTTTGAAAAATGTGGGATGAATGTAAATCAAGAGAGTTTCTGACTTCTGCAATAATCAAGATGACTCATTCTCTCTAAGCAAAAGTCTTGTTCACTCCCATCCACGCCTCAAAAGGAAAAAAAAAACCCAAGATGTTAGTGTAGGACTGAACTTACTAGCTGGGACAAAACTCTTCTCCTGTGGGGGAGCCCAGCTGGCCCTGGGCTCTCTGTAAGCTAGGATACTGAAGAGGGAACTTTACACCTGGCAGAGGG
>JAYRBT010000082.1:71194049-71204701 GCA_036023395.1 Myiotriccus ornatus
ACCCAGAAGTGTATAAGTAGAAGCACTGTTGTAATAAAGGGGGCTGGTATCCCTGGTCACCGTGTCGTCCTCCCGCCGCCGACCGAACGACAACATTCTCCCAAGAGTGCACATAGAAAACTGCCACAATTCTGAAAGTGAATGCTATGGGAAATGCCATTAGTGAAAAAAATACTTTATCATCTTGCAATGTGTAGCTGAATAGTTCTGGGCTTGATAGGTAGCTGTGAATTAACTTTGTACACTACAACACAAGATGATGATTCAAATCTTGTTCTCTATCTTATGCCTTAAACCAGAAGAGTATAATGGTCTGTGAAAATAAATAGAGTAATTTTAATTGAGATTAAAGCAGAAGTGAAAAAGCCATTGTCTTTACTAATGACAAATAGGAGGGTTTCCATCATCTCAGGGTTTTACAGGAGTGGATACAATTTAAATAGAGATGAAAGCTTGGCAATACAAATGGTAAGCAGAATATAATTCTGAATAAAAAAGATGCAACCCCAAAATTCTTGTATTATTGAACTTTCTCCTTGTGAATGCCTGTAAGCAAAATAGGTTGAACCCTGCCCTTTTACTAATACACATTTTCTGGATAGCAATTATTTAAGTAACTTCTACTCTCTAAGAATTGAAGACGGTATTACGGTACCATAGGTTGGCTAATTTAATTCCAGACCTAGAGAATATATTAACAACAGGATAGAAAGAACATGAACATTAGAACAATAGTAACTTATGAAAGGATATTTTTTCTAATCAGTTGGAGACATGACTCAGAAGTCTTGGTGGAGCATAGTCTTCTCACTCCGTATGACAAAGTTTTCCTTTGCACATTTACAGCTCAGTTTTTCAGTCTCATCCTTTTTTGAGTGGGTAGTATATTGAAGCAAATGAAACTGAGTAAGCAAGGAGGCTTTTTTGTTTGCTTGTTTGTTTTTAAAATGATTGTCAAGATTTTTAGAACAGTGTAAAAAGTTCCCAAAATTGTGCATTCTCAGAATGGTTCCTACTCAGAAGTGGGTTATAACTACTCACAAGGGTTTATCCAGTGAAATGCTGATATAATGAATATAATTTCTACTCTTTTATTTATTACTTTAATATTTACATGTTCTAAAAAATTAAATTGATGTCTATAAGGAATACATAATGATTTGGAAGGGTTTAGTTGGTTGTTTTTGTGGTTTTTTTTTTTAGATTTGCTTATGGAATTAAGATATCCAAAGACTTTCTCAGGGCTTCCATCAGAAATGCAGGAATCATAGTAGGTGCTAATGAGATACAGTAAATTATAACCCAGCATTTTTGTTATATGTGTTTTTCGCTCATATGTTCACACAGGTGTTTTTCATCTTAAAAATATTTAAAGGTCTTCATTAACTAAATTAAAACTCACCCAGTTATATGTCATTGTGTTTTGTTTTCCTCATCATTTGTGATAACTAGGAAAATATATAGGAAAGCAAATTTTTTTCAAGCTGTGGATTTTATTCATGACAGAAATGAATTTAGAAAACTGATATTTTTTTGGGAACCTTCATGTTATCAGAAAGAAATTATATAATGTTAATTAATACAGTTGAAAATGTTCCAGAATGGAAAAATATAAATATTTTTACTCTTAGAATGTTTATCTGTCTTCTATGTATGGAATATTGCTTTTCTAATAATGTATTCTCTGGTGCATTAAGTAGTTTGTTGTTTGTAAATAATTTACAATTTCTCTGTTCCAGGGAGTGACATAGATATACCAAATAAAAACTAAATGTTTCATTTTGTTTATTTAATAGTTTTATCTTTCTGGTTTTTTCACTTGTTGAACTTTCACTTTTAACACTTGTTAAACTCTTCTCACAAATACCAAAACACAAAAGGTGTTTTTTCTTTAATTAGGTTAAACTTTGTTTAGTCATTTTTTATTCTAGCTAAAGACGTTTCTTCTTAGTATGTACCAGGTAGAAAGTATTTTAGTTTCTATGCATATCTGTGTGCTGTCCTTCTGCTAGCTGTTTCTCTGTCTTCATTATCCCACTGAAAGACCTAAAGCAAAATTTTATATCTAAGCAATGTGTTGCAGAAACGTGCTTATCTCACCTCAAGATCATGTCTACCTACTAAAACAGAAAGAGATTGGATCCAAATGTATTATTTTAGCCTGTTCACATGCCACCTTTCAGAAAAGAAAAAAGAATTGTTTTCTTCATTCTGAAAACTCACTGTTCATGGACAATGAACTAACATTTTAGAAGAGCAATCTGTCATAAACCCAAAATATCAGTCCTGAGTGCTAATGTACAGTGTAGAGTTCATCCAAGCATATTAAAGATTGTATATTTCCATATACATGCTTTACATTTTGCTATATTAAACTTCCTCTGCAGTTCTATCACTGAGGCTATGTAAATGGCCTTCACATTTACCACTCTGGAGTATCTGCCAGTACCAACAAGCTTCATCATCTTACTATTTCTTTGATACTGAGCAAAGAACCTCCAGGGCATACTCCTGTCATCTTCACTTAAAACAAACAAACAAACAAACAAAAACAACCAACAAACTTTATTTCAGTGCTTTGTTTCTTATCTTTTAATAAGTTACTTAACCGTGCGGATACTTACTCTCTTATCTCATGGAAGCTTAGTTTCTTTAAGAGTCTTTGCAGAGGGATTGTGTTGATTGCCTTTAGAAGTCAAAGGATGTCATATCAACCTTTGTGCACAGGCTCATTGCTTTCTTCAAAGAACATCCACAGATTTGTGAGTTCTGTCTCTAAAGACACAAGTTCTATTCTTTACACTAATTCTTATCATTTTTTCCATAAGAAACAAAAGTGAACATCATTAGTCTGTGTTATGCAGGTGGAACTTGTTAGGATCTGCCCTGGAATGCTTTCAAAAATTGGTGACATACTTGCTACCTTAAAGAGATTGTACACCTCAATCAGTAACTTGTCTATCACCACTTTGAGTTCCTTCAGCTGTGATAGGAAAACATTTGCTGGTCCTGATTTACTAATATTTAAAAAGACAAGTAGTCAAGGTGCAATCACTTGTACATATTTCTTAAGCCATATCCCAGACAGACTGATGCAACTGGCAAAGGCTTAGAGGATGATGATATGCTATTCAGCATGATTTCTGGAAATATTTGAAAAATCAGACAAATACGGGCTTTTATGGGTTTTGCAAGGTTGATATAGAAATGTAACTGCTCAATATAGTAGGCTTCTATGGGGCATTTTACTTAATCCTGCATAATAGGCTGAATAAAATTAGCATCATACAGTATCAGTGGAAACCTTATTAATCATTTTAAAAGTAGTTTAATGTTAGATCTCAGTGGTAATTTTAATGAGAAACAAGGATAATGTTAATAGAGTTCCACAGGAATCTATTCTTGGCCTCATGTTATTTTTATCTACAGTTTAAGTAAAATTCTTTAAAATAATACTAAATTTTTAATACTGCCAAAAGCAAGCTCAAATATCTAGGAAGAAAATCCAACTCCTATAGGTAAAGATGGAAGACAGTATAGCACAGCAACAATGAAAAGACTTTCAAAATTAGCTGATGGTATTAAACTTCAGATTAATGGGTGAATGAAATTCGTAGACGGCCATATAGAGTCACATATGAAAGAGGAGCTATTTCCTGTGGAAATGTCTGTGACAAACCCAACAGTTTACTGATTACATTATTTCAGATTTGACATCAGTCATAAGAAAGGGGCCTGGAATTTAGAAAAAAATGGCAAAAGAGTAACATGAGAGACATAAAAATTGCCTTCCAGTGAAAAACTTGGCAAATGCTATTTGAATAGTTTACCCATGAGAAGATTTAGAGGTGTTTTTATCTAAGCCTTGAAGTACCAATGCAGGAACTTATTTCTGAAAACAGATGACTTTAAAAAAATGTAATGAGGCACAATAGCTGGAGGCTGAACATAGTCAGACTAGGGGAAAAAACAATACATTTTTAACGGTACAAATAACTAATTAATGTTTCATGATTTGAAGGTACTGGATCAAAATCAAATGTCTTTTTATAACTCAGAAATTATGAACTTCAGAAAATTTGTTCTGTCTTATGAGGAGGTTCATATGGTCCATTTTACTTTAAAATTTATACATTTCCAAAAATTTTGTGTACACAAAAAATAAATTACAGCATATGGAAACAGAAGTCTTTAAAGTCATCATTTATATCATATTAAAAATTCTTTTCAAATATTTTTTGCCATTTTTTTTTCCTGCTTTCATACCAGAAAAAATATTTAAATGAAATCAGTATTGTTTCACTGGAATATAGCTAAGGAAAAAAGTAAATATATATTCTGAATAAATAAAACAGAGTGTGTTAAAGTTCAGATAAAATGCTTAACATTAGTAAAACCTACTCCTAGTTTCATTGTTTGTCTTCTCTACATTATTTCTGTTTATATTATGCTATTGCCAAAGGATCCAAATGGAAGCAGAGTCTTATTTTCTAGGTCCCAAAAGAGCTTACAATTAGCCATATAACCCGTAGAGAATATTAAACACAGAACTGTGGCTGCTTTCTTGTTTGTCTACATTCTTAGCAGTGGTTAATGGTTCCTATGAGCCCTGCTTCAGAAAGAAAAAGGTTTCAAACACTAAAATCTTTAAGGAAGCTGCAGCTGATGAAGAAGGTTATTGACAGAATTTTAATGGAAAAAAAATATGCAGCATTGTAGTGCTAATTACCTTATCCTTATATCTCCAGTTGAAGAATTTTTTTTTTGCTATACTATGAATTTCTATGCATATGATAAACCTCTATAACAAAGTGTACAGAAGAAACTAAATTACAGGGATAGAAACAACCAATAAATATTCGTATGCTATTCGTGCTAAGGAGATGTAATAGCAGCTGCTCAGGATAAGCACCAAGCAAATTCACATAAAGATAATACAAACCACTAAATAGCAGTTTTCCATTTAGCGATATCCTGAAATTGGTGTGATACCTCTTACTGAAAATCTCGCATCTTTTTCCGTAGTCTAAGAGAAGTGGCCTTTATCATCTGTTATGAGGTGTTTCTTTTGGCAGATACATTCGTCACATCAGAATAATTTGTGTTTTGACTTTTTGGAGCAAACACTTGTAGGAAAAAATCTGTCAACGAGAAGTGTGAACTCTGAATATTAGAATGGGGTAGTTCATTGCAACCCTACCCCTAAAGAACAGGAAACATTAGGGAAAACAGAACTAGTAAAATCATTAGCGTGCCTCAATTATTTTTCATTGTTCAAGTGTTTATTTGAGAAAGTTAAGGCTTTCCATAGTTTTGGGGTTTTTTTGCACAAATCTGAGTGTTTACACATGTGCAGAAATTGAAGCTAATTATTCAAATCCATTCAATGAAAACTGGGGAGAGAGGAAAGTGACCTCAGCACTCACTAAAGAAGAGCAATAAAGATGAGAAGATATGTAGGAAAAAAAAAAAAAGGTAAAGATAAATAAGAGTTTGCCGTGAAAGGCCACAAAAATGTAAATCCAAAGAATCTTGAAATACACCATATATTATATAAACATGCTGGTCACCAGCACAGAAATGGCAGATGGTTTGTGCTTGTGATCTGATAATTTTTAAACTATGATATCCTTTGGAGTTGCAATAAAAACCAACAGGTAGTGGAAAACAAACTCTCTTGAATTTAAAGAGATCCTTGAGAGAGGCATAAATGAAGAATCTTATGATATCTCACTCTTATATCAGTCTGTGCTACCATTTCCATTTTCACAAGCTCCAAATACTGTGCTGCTTTTTCTAGTTTTATTACTTGGACAGTTGATAAGGAAACAGCTGTAAGGTTTATACTCAAAATTATAACTATATATCTTTTTCTCTTTAATCTGATAGTTTTCTTTCTGTCGGTTGTGCTACAGAACCTTTTTCTAAGAACAATACAAATATAATTTTGAGTTTTCACTGGCTGTCATGACCTTTAACTGCTCAAGGCATTGGAATTACTTGCTGCAGTGCTGGGCAAATGTAAAGCTCCCCACGCTTGGTGACACACAGCATCCTTCACACGTTACTTTCTAGCATGAGACATTAGTCAGCCAACAGATATAATTAACATTTAATTCAATACTGATGATCAGTATTCTATTTGAAATGCTATATGCATTGGGGAGACTTTATGTTATAGCATACTTAAGCATATATTTAGATTCTTCTAAAACTACACTTTAATATCAGCAGCAAACATAATGGTTAAATGTGACCTGCTGTATTCTACATTCAAGAGAAGCAGAATTAAAACACAGGACAACTTGGGTACTCAATGTCTGTAGGATGCAGAACTATCTGCGTGAGCTTTGGAGACATTCCACAGATCTGACTGAAATTAAACACATGAAATTTCACACAACACAATGTAGGCAAATTTTGACCTCTATGCTCTATTTGTAAAACATAATAATATCTCTCTATATTTCAGGCTCAAAACAGTAAAAATAATTTAGACCTTGGTGCTCAAATATCAAGACAACTGAAGCCAGAAAAATATTTGAATGTGAATTTGCAATGTAAAAAAAGTCCTTACCCTTGTAGGCAATTTTCAGAAAAAAATAACTTTGTTAACTTGATTGACCAGGTCCAAGAAAGATTTCAGTTTTAAATGACAGCTATGTTTAGTGAAACTTTCAAGATTTGGACTCCTGCTTCGGTATTTCTCTATCTAAAATCTAACTTTGCTAAAATTCAACTCAGGCATGTGTTAGCACATAGAGTTCACAAAACTAAATAGGTATAAAAATGTCTATTGTAATGGTTCTCTCACCCAGAAGGGTTAGGATTAGATAGTCAAAACTCCTTTGCAATATAAGGTGTAGCAAGTGTAAGTAATAAAGACAATAGTAAAGTAATTTAAAAAAAAAAGTCTGTAGTACTCTAAAAAACTACACAGTGAACACATTAACAACAGCCTCAAGTGAGAGAAACGTTCAGAGCTGAGAGACTAGCATTATACATTATGTTTGAAAATTACTAAGGGAAAGTTTAGAAGTTAACAAATGAACCCATTTTAAAGGAAATTGGAGCCTATCCATTTCCCTTCAAATGTGGTAATTTAATGGTTTTATAGGGTTCTTGCATATATGAGATAGAGAAAGAGGAGGAAAATGTAATCCTTTCAGGAGAGTGGGACTTGAAAGATGACACAAAGGTTTATACACTGGCTGCAGCTTACCCTTCAAGCAAATTTATACAACTGTAAACAAAGAGTTCCGCTTATCTAATTAGGAAGAAACAAATGCATGTAATAACAAGTTAATTAGTAAATGTAATATAATTTTGTTTTAATCAAAAATATAACATCTGAATGAATCTTTTAAATACTGGTAGGAGGTCTGCCTCTTTCATTTCTCAATAATAGCATCACTTTTATGTGGAAGAAGGCTATCTTTAGTGGGTGCATCTTACCATTTCTGAATATTTGTATTTCTTAGAGAAACAAGTACAAAATTAGAGATTTGATGAAAATTAATCTATATTATGCAAATTACTAGAAAATAATTAACTAGAAATTTAATTTACTTTTCACACAGTGAGAAGCCTGATGAGATATTATTAGCTTTTATACCAAGCCAGCAGTTCTTTTCCTCTCTGACTGACATCACAGAAGTAGCCAAACACATTCTTCAGCTGAAATGGTAGGAGTCTATGTTTCTTCCTCTTTCAAGGAAGAAAGAAGCACCCCAGTAGCTAAAATAAAGTATCTTGAGTCAATCCTTTCCTCCTCTAAAATTTACACCAAACCCCCAGAAATCTGATGAGCTATATATGTGAATAAAGATTTAGCTATATCTTAAGAGGAGATTGTTCTAGCTGTCTTTAAAAAAATCCTGTGTTATATTCTCTTAAACATTGTTTGAATATAAAAGTATTAGGTTGGGTTTGGTTTTTTTCACATTTACCATGCAGAACAGAAGGGATTTGGATATCTGAAAAAGCTTCCAAATGATACCAAGCACACTCAGCTCCTGTACTGGGTTTGACTGGAATAGAGTTAATTTCCTTCATAGCAGCCCCAAGTTTTAGGTTTGTGACCAAAACACTGCTGATAACATACTGATGTTTTAACTATTTCTGAGCAGTGCTTATACATCATTGTAGTGGGTTTCTGTGGATAGGTTTTGGTAGCAGGTGAGGGGGAGTGGGCTACAGGCGTGGCTTATGTTAGAAGCTGCTAGAAGCTTCCCCTCTCTGGTGAAGCCAATGCTAGCCAGCTCCAGGATGGGCTTCCCGCTGCTGGCCAAGGCTGAGACAATTAGGAATGACAGTAATGCCTCTGTGATAACATATTTAAGAACAGAAGGTTGTTGTGCAGATGAAAATTCCAGCCAGGGAAGAGCAGAGTGAGAACTTTGGAACAAAATGTAGACACCAAGGTCAGTGCAGAAGGAGGGGCAGGAGGTGCTCCAGGCACTGGAGCTGAGGCCCTACAGCCCGTGGTGCAGAGCATGGTGGGGCAGCTGTGCCCCTGCAGCCCATGGGGGACCATCAGGATGCAGAGACCCCCCTGCAGCCCATGGAGGAGCCCGTGCAGGAGCAGGCGGATATATGAAGCAGGCTGTGACCCCACTGGAGGCTCATGATGGAGCAGGGTCCTGCCAGGGACCTGCAGCTCACAGAGGCGGAAGCCCACACTGGAGCAGTTTTATCCCGGGTAGGACTTGTGATTCCTGTGGCCCATGAAGGACTGCACCCCATGGAGAAGTAACCCACGGGACAGCAGTGTCATGAGGAACTGTTGCCCAAGGGATGGACTCATGCCAGAGAGGTCTGTGAAGGACTGTCTTCCATGGGAGAGATCCCACAGGAGCAAGGGAAGGACTCCTCTCTCTGAGCAGTGCCAGAAACAATAACTGACTGTAACCTCCCTCCCCCATCTCCCTGAACCACTGAGGGGGAGGAGGTAGAGTTTGGAAGGAAGGAGGGGTGGGGGGAAGGTGTTTTTAAGGTTATTTTACTTCTCACTTTTTTGCTCTGATCCTGTTAGTAATAAATTCAATTAATATCACCATTTTGAGTCTGTTTTGCCCGTGATGGTGAACTCTCCCAGCTCTTCTTTCAACTCAGGAATCTTTCACCATTTTTTTTCCTCTCCTCTGTTGCAGAGGGGAGTGGGAGTGTAGCTGTAGTGAGTACCTGGTGTCCAGTCAGGGTCAACCCACTACAGTCATCAAGGCTTTCTCTATTTCTTATTCTTCCCCTACAATGAGTAAGCTGAGGAAGACAAGAGGCTGCAAATTGTTGATGCAAATTGACCAAAGAATTAGTCCATCCTCAGTAATAAAACCAGAGGGCAGTTTATGAGGGGTTGCCGACACTCAGTGACTGGCTGGGTATCCACTGGCTGCTTGTGAGTGATTGCTTTTACATCACTTGATTTTCTTTCTTTTGATTTGTTTTGGTTTTTTTTTCACTTTTATTATTAATATCTTGACTCACGAGTTTTTTCACTTTCACATTTCCAATTCTCTCCCCATCCTGCTGCAGGGGGAGTGAGCGAGCAGCTGTGTAGTGCTTCGCTCACTACAGGAGCTAACCCACAGCGGCCCCTAATGCTATTTTGGTGTTAAGTATACAGAAAGTAAACCATACATACGTCATTGCTTTAATTGGTCGGAGAGGATTTTTGTTGTTGTTGCTATAAATAACAGTCTATCACAGAGGAAGTACTATTTTAAAGCTCACCAAGTAAGACAGAGAGGAAATATCAAAAAGATACCGGATTCATAGAACCTTTTCTGTTACTCCCTTTGTGCAGAAGGTTCAGATGCACAGTCCACTACAAGATGAAGCTGATCTCAGTTGAACTCTTTGAACATTTCTACAACACTGCCACTGCTATTTAAGAAAAAAAAAAGAAAAAAAAAAAGAAAAAAAAAGAAGTTGCGTATCTGATCTGCTGAAATTGGATATAACTGTCAGTAAATCATCAGAAAATGGGTCACAATTACAGACGTCAGAGCAGGTACTTTATTTCAGTTGCAGCATTAGCAATTTAAATATGTACCTGGTAACGCTAGGAAATAGGTGGGTTTTATAATGATTGGTAACAGTAGCTATTAGACAGACTAGGACTGGATAAAGCATTTTTCTCTGTGTTCTAGCAAATGGCTTGTAACCATTTGCTATAATTATCTTATGGGCATCCTGAAAGAAAGACCTGATATTGACTCTGAAATAATTTCAGTGAACACATACATCAGCAGCAGCTTAACCATGTCCTGACTAGTGACCCTGTACATGAACTACCAGTAGTTCCTGCAGGCAAATTCCTGTTGTGGAGACACCTGAAAGCTCTAGAATTGACATCTGCCAAGCATATCAAGTTAGCAAATGATTGCTTGCAAGTGATTAAATACCAGATTATTTTCATTTAACAGAAGGAAGAACAATGAGTCAAAAGTGTTTCAGAGGGCTTAGAGCAGGGCAAGCTGCCATACTCTGCTTGATACAAGATGAAGTCACAGGAGCATGATTTAAAGGCAGAATGGGCTGGAATAAATACCTGCTTTTAGAAAAAGTAGTTTGCTGCTGAGGATTTGAAGGATATCTCAGCTGCCAAAAGGACCAGCATTTCTGCTCTTTGTACTCTATCTGCCTGCTTC
>JAYRBT010000082.1:71207255-71220795 GCA_036023395.1 Myiotriccus ornatus
TTCTGAAAAGTACAATGTGAGTGATACAAGAGGAGACTGAGATCATGCAGCTAAGATAGAGCATGAATAAGAAAGTAGATCTTGTTTGAAAAACTGCAAGGGACCTTATTAGTTTGACTTGCGATTAATGTTTTCGAGAGAGTTAACTGTCAGAAGCAAGATCCAGCACAAGACTTGATCTTTTATACATCATTACAAAGAACTTCAGAGGGATGGGGCCTCTTTAGGTGAGAGCACCTACTGAGCATGTAGGAGTTCTACCTATAATTGCGTTTCAGGTCAAATATACAGTTTTATTATTACCTATTCAGAAAGCGGGCAGCCATTCTTAATATAGGAGCTTAATTCCAGTATGAAGAATCCCAGAGACACAGCCAAACTATCTGTTTCATGAATAGTTGATATGCCTTAGGTTGGTTTCCCATTTCCTTTTTTTAATTTTACCCATTTTGTAGTATAAACCCTACTTATATTCCTATGCTTTCTCTCACTGCAAGCCCTCACAGAAGGCTCCTGTTGATTCAACTCTCCATGATTCTGCAGATAAATGAGTGTGAAAGCTTTGTCTCTTTAAAAGGGTGGTTCAGACTGACAGTCGATGCCTCTACATGAAGACCACCAAAATGGAAATTTATGTGGCTGACTACAGAATGAACCAACAGTGTAGTGCAGTCATGAGAATGATAATGCTGTCTTACATTTTAACTGACATTATATATACAGTCCTACCACTGAGTAAGGAACCACCAGGATGTTTAAAGTACTCTGTACACATCTGGCCATTTAATAAAAAAAAACCAAAATACCAAAAAGGTGACAGGAATGAATAGTTACAAGGTTGAAGTAAAGAATAGGACATCTTAAAAGAGGAAAAATTTTGTACCATTACATATTGATATCTGGATATATAACAGCAATGCCAGCAAATTTTTCAGATCTATGGTAAATAATGCTAAGAACAAATCAGGCTTGAAAAGAGCTTGGGTAGAATATGCCTTACTTGGTAACACAGCCTCAATTGATCTTATGTGTGTAGGTGCATCTAAAATTGTATTTGAAAACTAAGAATAAAAATAACACTCACCGGCTAGGTTAGCTTGCATTTTGGAAAGCCAGAAGTCTGAGAAGGCCTTTGAGAAAAAAATGTCTATGTTTGACTCGATGAACTGCTGGTGCAGCATAATGTTAAGGGAGCAAAGAATGCTATGAAAACACAAAGGTGTATAGAAGAGGAAATACTTGATGGGAATGTGGACTAGAGTTTTCACAAAGGTCAAAACAGGACAAGCATATAGGACACATTTTATGGCTCCTGAGAGTGTTTTGACTGGGTGAATGTGATAGAATTCCTTTCCTGCCCTTATGGCTTCCTCAACAAATGGTGTCTCAGAAAATTCACATTTTGACCAATTGCACCAAACCAGCAGAACTCACTGTGTTTGGCACATATTCATCCTTGTATCACAAGTATCTCTGAAAGCAGTTGATTTAAGTGATGAAGAAACTGCATATTGGATACTAGCTCTCAATTTACAAAGGATACACAGCACATTACATATTGTATATGCAGCACAGCACTGCAACCCAGCTACATATTTGTTTACCTTTGTCTTATATAATTCAGCTATGGATGTTTCCCTCTGTCAGAAATGAGACTGATGGCTGCAGACCTTAGGCCTCTTGCTTACCTTGTGCTTTATTTACAGTGTGCTGACAACACATCTTTCCCAACCAATCTTTTTAACACTTAAATCCTCCTTGATTTCAGAGTGAGTTTTGGAAATAATTAGCCATATGTAAAATATGCTAAGCTGTATATAACTATTTTCCGTGTTATAGGCATAGACAGTCTTAAATCCAGGCAGTAGGGTTAATATAAAATAGATACATTTAGAGACTAATGTATTTATAGAAAAGCTCCTATACTTAAATCTCTTCCCCCAATATTCTGATACTAAAGAACATCTTTTAGAATGGTACTTTTTTTTTTTTTAATGTCCACAACTTAAAAAAGCTACAGACAAACAAAAAACTTCTTAAAACCCACTACTTGAACAACTTGAGGTTTGAAAAAGGTGGTTTGCAGAGTTTCTAATATATCCAGAGAAAGGGTAAGAGGTTACTTGATTACAGCCTACAATTACTTACAATGAGAAGATTTCTGATTGCAAATAGCCCTTTAATTTAACAAATGAAGCATAACGAGATCCAATATTTGAAGGTGGAAGCTAGATGATTGATATTAGACTATGTGCGTATTTTTATCAGTGAACCTAATCAACTATTTGGGCTATTTACCTAGGGAAGTATTTGGTTCTTCATCACTGAGAACTTTAAATGAAAATTGTGTGTTCCTGAAAGATATGTAATAGCTCAAGCAGAAATTATAGACTTTATGCAGGAAACACTTGAAGGAATTCTGTCTTGTATTATGCTATAGTTCTGACTAGTTGATTATTATGGCCTCTTCCAGACCTAAAAGTTGAGTGAAATTTAGTTCCATTAAAATCAGGATGAATTTTGTCACTGTCTGGAATCGAGACTTCACAATCTGAGTTTACACTAGACCACTTTACAACCTCAAATAACACAGTAAAGATACCTTGAAGTATGCAGAAATCTAATCATATTTAATTGTCTTCAACACTTCTAGGGTGATGTAAAAAAGTGTGATACAAATCAGACATAGCTAACAACTACAAATTAATATTCTTAGAAACTGGGGTTGAAAGATTGTGTTTAAACTAGTCTTTTACCATGAAATTTGAAGAAGCACATACTTGCCAGTTGCAAAGTGCTGCTGATTACAAGTTAAGGCTGACACAGATGTAAATCAATAGAAGGAAAACAACTCCTGCCTCTCCCTTGTGCTGCCTGCCCTGGACAATATAGAGGAACCTTAACATAGCATAAAATTGTTCTTTCCTCATCTGTAATAAAACAGAAACCAAGCCACTGTCAGAAGGCTGTGATAAAAAGTGTTTGTGGTACAGTGACATTAATAATTAGATGTACTTAGAAATTTTAATATAAGTTAAAGATTCAGATTTAAGATTTTCACTATTTCAAGCAAGAAATTATACAGTTGTTTAAAAAAAGAATCAGGGATACAGAGAAGCCAGTCTGAGTTATACTGCTTCCCTTTTCTCTTCATATGAAAATAAAAGGATATGCAGTGAAGAGGAGAACCACAGATAATTTAAAAAAAAAACACAAAACAAACAAAAAAGCAAAGAACTCTCCACTCAGAGAGACCACAGTGCTTAAAAGCATTAGGTAGTATGTCTGGTTTGTGTATTTAGATTTTCAGTAAGATGGGGTTAAATTGTTTAAAGTTCTGTGTTACTAAGTTTACTAAACTATATATGTCACTGTTCCTGTGGAACTGAAGCATCATATTTATCTACACAATACCTTGCAGAGTGGGGTAAAGCTATTATCTCCCATTCTGCAAATAGCCATAAAACTAAATACCCCAAGGATTTCAGCTCCTGACCTCAGACTTGGTCAAGGGATACCCAGAAGCATCTGTGAGGATGTCAGTAGTGTTATGCATCCAACAACTGAGCAAGCAGTTCAGCCACAGAGACTGAGAAACTAAACACTGTAATTGTTCAACATCAGTACTGGCTGAATACGACTCTCCTTAGAAAACAGCGTGAATGTCTTGTCTCAGCTGCAGGCATCCTACAGACAGCAGTGTTGACACATGGGCTGCAGGATAAAGTACATGTGATTTAGCCCCCTCTTTGTTTTGCGGTCTGGTAGACAGTACAGACACAGACATAGTGGTAGTAAGTCTACCTCTTGTTAAAGGATGAGAAGCATTGTGGGTATTGCAGGAATTCATTCATCAGATGGATTAATGACCAGATTAATCAGACAGAGAAAAAACAGCCTCTTTATCCATCTCAAAGGCATTAAAAGCTAAGCTATAGAATAGATGCATAATGCAGAAGGACGAGGCATATTTTGTGAGAAAAACAATGTGTGGGTGCCTGTATCTGAAAGAGGTCAGGGACAGCCACCCTGGGTGGGATGAAGCCCTCAGAGTCTAAGAAAGGTACAATGAGTAAGAACACACTAATATGGCATTTCTGGCTGCCTTTGTACCACCCCATACACATCACCTTCCTGCAATGTCTTTTGTAGTTGCATCCACTTAATCAGCAGAGGAAATTATGCTTTATGGTCAGACACCTTTCATCCGTCTTTTTGGTGCAAAGTCCTTAAATATCTGTCATAGCAGGAATGTAAGTGCAGGCTTCCTAAATCTTAGGCAGGTGCTCCAGCATTTCAACTTATGAGATTTAAAATCTTTACAGGCAAAAATAACAACTTTCATCATATCCTTTAGGAACAGATTACATGCTACCAGTCTACTGTGAGATTTCTTGAATTGAATTATCTAATACTGGAAGTACATGGGTCAAGAAGATAGCAGACTAGTCTTTTGTCTCTTTGTGAAAATAAGTCTAATTTTAAAATACAAATAACTTAAAGACATTTGTATGCATAATCTGCATATCATTCTAAATGTTACATTATTAAAAAAGCCTCAGGTAAGAGAGATTACAAAGTCCTACTGAACTATTGCAATGAATATGACTTATTTATTATTAAATGGATATTAATAGACTACAGAGGTGGTAAATACATTTTACATAAAAATCATTTAGGCAAATGGAAAGACGACATGCTAATTTCTAACTTGAAAAATTCTTCCTTTCACATCTTAGCTGCTTCACTTCCTTTTATATTGATTTTGCATTTCCAGACAATGAGATTATATTTTGAGGCATTCAAACAGCAGAGCATAAGGACAAGGCTATAACAAAACAATTAGATCCATATAAATGAGTATCTACAGACTTGAGTAAAGCATTACTCTTTGCCCAGAAAGTTACCAAATTTCTTCTTTCCTCCCCCCCCCACCCAATCCGTCACAGCAGGTGGTGTGGAAGAGTATTAAAAAAGCAGATAAAGTTTTAGTCCACCAGAGAAGAAATAATTTTGATGAACCATGCTGAAACAACCTGTTAAAAAGAAAAAAGGTTTCAGTGATGCTGTCAAATAATTCTTAGACAAGCCTGTTATTGGGTTGCAACTGTTATTAACAAAAGATAGAAAAGGTAACATTAAACATAACAGTAACCTCTATAGCAATTACAAGATGAAGTCCTGATGACAAACATTTGTGTCAGTATTTCCTGTAATGCAGTACTCATGCACTTGAGCAATTGAAAATCCAGCAGGAATGTAAACTATACAGGGGAACTCACCTGGATAAAAATGAGATCGTGAGTACTTAAACACAAAACTGAACCATGTGCAAAACAAATTATTTTTTTTTTACAAAATCTAAATTTGTTATTGAAGGTATAAAAGTTTCATGTAGCTCTGCATCTTGTTCTCTGTTAGACATGCCAAGGAACAAAGGTTGGGTGGGCACAGGAAGTGAAGAAGGAATCAGAAAAACTGACAGAGGCTATTTCCCTGAAACAAAGCCTTATCTGTACGAAATGCCTGCTTCAAAACCAAAACATGACAGGGTGAATGGAGCATAAACTGAATGCAGGGACAAGAAGAACCTGCACTACACTATTTCATATACTGGAAAAGCATTAAGGGCAGTCCAGAAAGAGATGCTTCCATCTAGTTTGGGGGTTTTTTTGGGTTTTTTGGGTTTTTTTTTTGCAAATTTACAGCCACAGGTTTCTATACAAAGAAACAAGATCAAATCACAGTTTCAAAATCATTGGAGTTTTTTCTCATTTAAGTATTTTACTCTAGTCAAATAAGTCTTTGTGTTGTTTCTTAAAATAATAATAAAATCAATTTATTGTAAGGTATTCAGTGGACATAGAAATGGGAAAAAAAGACACAGAAAACATTGCCATTTCCTATATTTTCTTATGCCTTCTCTCAGGTGACTGGTTAAAGTTACACTGAGGAATTAATACATAAGAAATACGATCTCAACAGAGGTCAAAACTGGAACATCTATTTGGACTCCTAAAAGGTAGGCACTACAGAAGCTGAAATGTGGGCATGTAGTGGCACTGCGAATATTCACTGAAGCATAGTCTTGCTCCTCAGCTCCATGTAAAATTAATGCTGTCTGAAATGTCCACATCTAAATGAAAAGAAGAGCTGACCAGGAGTTTGAAGCTTTGTCTTGCACAGATACTTTGAACAAGTACACTGCGGTATAGATGACATACCTTCGTATGTTCTTGAAAGTTGACCATATCAAGTGCTTCAAGGAAGATAGAATACCTTGTTTTCAGGCCTTATTATTGTCTAGAAATAAAACAGGTAGGAATCTATATAATACTGTCAATATTGATGCAACCCAGGATATGTGTAGGAGCAGAAATGCTGATGTTGGAGGTTATTTGATTTAAAAGACGGAAGAGGCATTAATTGTTTCCAGGCATCCAAAGGACTGCTGAATAAGTAAACGGGTACTTGAGAAGCTGGAGAAGGATGCCGAAATTCTGTATGTAGGGTTTACATTGTATTTTCATCCCAGTTTGCAAATTTCTTTTTCTATATCTCTGCTTGCATAACTGCAAAAAGAGAAGGAAGGGCATGACTTGTACTCCCTGGCCAAAGAAACTTTGTGTGAGTAGGGCTCATTTATTATAATTACCTCTGCTTCACCCTGCCATTTGGTCTTCTATCTAGGGAAATGTTGGCTGCTTAGCATCAATTTTTGCTTCAGCTTTCTACTGTATCCCAGCACCCCCACTACACCATGCAGCAACTAGTTTTGATGTGTAAGCCAACATATGGCCATTAAACTACTGACTTCAATCACAAACATAAGGACTCAGAAATGTGACTTATTAGCATGAAATTATTAAGTTCCTCCTAGAAATGTGGCTTCTTTTTTTTCAGTCAAGCAAAACTACACAAAAAATTACTTACAAGATGCAATTGTTTCAGATGATTCTGCTTTATTCCATTTCTTGCCATAATATGAACACAGTTAAAGAAATCCGTTCCTTTAATAAAAGTTTTATCTAATTCAGATAATTTTAACCTCACATTTCTACGCCTCTCCTTTGATATTTTGATAGATGTCGTACCTTGTTTTTTTAAAAACACGAAACTCACAACTTGCAAAGCACAGATTCTGAATCTTCATATGTATACAATATGAGGTTTCATGCCAATTAAAAAAAAAAAAAAAAGTTATTGAAAGCCCTATACATTATTCTCAGTAAAGGAAATTTGGATGTACTTTGGCCTCCTGTTGTGGTAAAAACTCACCTAGAGTTTTTTAATTGCTTGTTTAATAGTGATATACCAAGAATGTTGTTTCCTGTAAGCTCTCATCTTGCTCTCTATTCTGTGTAATGAATCTTTCTTGTCAAGTTTACTATTTCCTCTTGGTATTTTCATTAACATTAGTCATTAAAACAAGATTGGGCAAAGTGGTGGAAAATCTACTCTAGGGAAAGACTTTATTTAGAAAGTACTACCAGAGTAGTTTAAAATGCTGCAGTTACTTCCCTGTAAGGTTCAGTGTTTTGGATGATTAAAATAGATATTCACAATATTTGGAGAAAATAATGTATTTTGCAAATAATGGAGAAAGTGCCACAGTATTCCAGACAGCCCTTGAAGCTTAATTCTAAGATCCTAAAGTGATAGAGAAATAGCGTGGGAGGAACTAAAAAATCTCCTAATTCCTCCATGTCCCCAAAGCAGGGTTAGCTATAATTACATATTTCTGACGGATGTTGTCTTCATATATGTTTTAAAATATTTGCTACCTCCTCCTTAATAAAAAAAATAAAAATATTACAAATAATAATTTAATATCTTTCTCTATATGAAATATTGTTTATTTTGACTTGTAGCTAGTCCTAAACTCTTCCTCATCATGTATCTTGGAAATAATTACCTGCTCTCTTTTTATAGGACTTAATGAATTCAGATGATGAAAACATGCTAGCAAAGATAGTTTGATGGAAGAGTTAGATGTTAAGAACAACCCAGTTTGCTGCTCTGAAAAGGAAAAGAGAAAGAAGAAAGAAGAAAATATTTTGTATTTTTATTTTCTAGTTTTCTTAACTTCTGCATAGATTGTGACTGAGACAAAATGGGGTTTGGCATAAATTTTCCAGTAGCTTTCATTTATGATAAGCTGATGCAAAATAAATTCGAAGCAGAAAAATCAACTGTTTTGATACTAGTTACTTCCCAATACTTCACAGACATTTCTGTCTCATAGCAAGACCTCTCCTTCTGTTTAAAAAATATTTCCCTGAATTAATAATTTTCAATAATGTATCACTTAGAATAGAGGGTTGGTCATACATATGAATGGAAGATGTTTTGTATTGAAAAGAAAATTAAGTGCTGCATACTTTGCCAGAAATAACTGCCTCTGCCTTTGCCTCTCCTCCTCTGAAGCAGATTTATTATTGCCATTATTCATTCCTGTATGTTGTCCTAGGGAACACTTTTATGTGGAAATGTCACTTATTTTCAGATGCCAGTAACTTAAATTGCTTTACAGTTTCATTAAAAGCCACCATTGCTGCTGGCTGCTCAGCAGACATCTCAGCTAGTAAGCTCTGATGTGCTCTTTACAGCTGAGAGGCAGTTTTAACTTGTGCTTTGCAGTTTCTCTATAAATAAAACACTTTTAAGAGCTAAATGGTCCTGTCTTCTGTTCTTCATTACCAGGCAATGACTACCTGCCGTTTTCAGAACACTGCAGGACTAAGGGCCTTTCCAGTTTCTTGCATTTCTGATCCCCATCATGACAGCCTGTGGCTGTGAGTGTGCACTGTGCTGCTCTCTTAGGCTAGACCTAAGTGCTAGTGTGACTGCTATCTCTCTAGTGCCTTACACCAACCAGCTCACTATGGGACTCTGAGTACTTTTTCATTCTGTCACACCAATGTAAAACATTTTTTTTTATTTTTCTGTATTTTAGAGAACAGGGATGATAAGATATACCTTTGACAGTGAGCTTGTCACCTGATTGGTTCCTGTGTTAAAATTTATACTAAAATAGACAACATGCTCCTTTTAGTTTGTCTGCAGTAAACATTATCTTATTGGTTTATAACTGTAATTCCAGAAAGAAAAAGGCAGTTTACCTATTTCCAAATGTAACCCGATCTTACACATTCAAGTGTTAGGTTAGACTTCACCCCAAGCTCTACTTAAATAATTCTTTTAGGTTATTAATTCATGCACTATTGATTTACAGAAAGGGGTATCGACTAAGAGGGAAGAAGTCTTCAGGATTACCAAATACTAATTCCTGTTAGAAATTAAATTGTATTCTTGATGGATTGAAGTCTGGTTTAATAGACAAATCAAACATTTCTATTTTTAGATGATGAGGAATGCAGGCCATAAGTCCTGTCAGGAAAATTACCAGAGTAAGTTGTAGACTCACTCATTCCCATCAGTAGATTCTGATTTTGGTCCTTGAAAGCCTGAGAGCACATACATATAGGAAGTACATGGGGAAGTGTGTTTTATTTCTTTGGGTTTTTATTTTTTGATTTTATCCCACTGGCTTTAAATAATCAGATTATCATGGGTTAAAAAGGGGGAAAGTTTTGGGTTTCTTTTTTGTTCCTTGTATAGTTCTGTGGACATCATAAGCTGTCAATGGATTTATTTTGAAAACAAATCCCATACCCAGAAAAAAAATATTACTTCCAGACAAAATGTTTCAAGACTGAAACTTCTTGCAATCAAAGCATTTCAGCTGTTTTGCACCTGACTGAGATGAAATCAATTAAGCCTGTGAATCAGCAAACTCTTTGTATGCAGAGACATTGCATGACTTGGTTTGTCATCTCTCCATCTGCTGGGTGGTTAAAAGTCTACTAAGCAGCTTGAGTAGTAGAAGTAAAGAGGGAATCCAGAGTCTTTGCAAAAAAAGACTTTGTCAGTGTCATGCAGCTTATATTCAGTTAATGTAAGAAATGAACAAATCTCCTGCATGTTTCCATAATACCATAAATTAAATGTATTTGCTTTGTTAAGGCATGTAAAGAATATGATGGCAGATGCTGAGGAAAACTGGCAGTAAAGCAACATCAGTCATTGCCTGTTTTTCAATACAGATTGTGCCATGCTGTGTCATCCTGGTATTCCAAAGTGTATGTTAAGTGGGATACAGTGAGTCAAAAATTAAAGGGAACATAGAGGAGGACAATGTTACAGGATCAGGATCACAAATCATATTGCATGGTCCAGAGACTTATGGAAAATAACAACAATAGCAACCTGTTCTTACATATGTTTCATAATATCATTATCATTTTTCCTGTTTTATAAGTGGTTAACTTGAGCCATAAAGCACTGAAGTGACAATGAGTAGGCAAGACTTCACTGGGCTGTGGATCCAGCAGAAGTTTAGCAGCTAAATCCATTTTAGGTGATATATTTATATTGTAATAACCTAAATAATCTAAAATAAAAAGAGAACATTGCACAACTAACACCACCAGCCAGAACCTGGGCAGAATCAAGGAAGACATCAAGCCCTTAGGGTTCAAGTGATTTTAAAAACGACAAGAAAGTGTTCTTCAGGAATGTAAACAACAAGCAGAAACAGAAGGAAAATAGTGGTCTGCTGTTAAATAGGTAAGGCTAATTAGTGACCAACAACGCTGAAAAGGCAGAGGTTCCCAACAGTTTCTTCACCTCCATCCTTACCAGCACTGCTAGGTGCCCAGGTCACAGGAGTTTGACTTTTATAAATCGAAGGGCCCTGGCACTGTCCAGCTGAGGGTGTCAGGAGAGCTCCTGATGTCACTGCAAGGAGTTGTGCAGATCAGAAGAAATCTCAGAAAACTGGAAGAAGGCTAGGGTCACTCCCATCTATAAGAAGGGTTTAAATGAGGATTCAGGAAATTATATGCCCATCAGTCTTACTTCTGTCCTTGGGAAGTTGCGGAATGAATCCTCCTGGGGTCTCTCACAAATCAGATGAAGCATGTGATCATGAAAAACCAGCACAGATTCACCAAGGGCAAATCTGATTGCCTTCTACAGTGGAGTAAACAGCTTGGTGGATGTGGGGTGTATGGTGGAAATTGTCTATCTGGATTTCTCCAAGGTTTTGATGCAATTTCCCACAGCCTGCTCCTAGAGAAATTGATTTGTTGCAGTTTAAACAAGTGGTCCATGCAGTGGGTGAGGAACTGGATGACCACATCCAGAGGGGAGTGGTAAAGAGTTCCTTTTCTTGCAGACAGTCTGTCACAAGTGGGATCCTCCAGGGACTGAGATCAGGCCCAACACTATTTAATAACTTCAGAAGAGGTCTGGAAGATGGAATCAAGTGTACCCTGATGAAGTTCGTTGGTGATACCAAATTGAGCAGGGAAGTGGGCACTTCAGAATAGAGAGCCACAGTGCAAGAAGACCTGGATAGACCAGAAGAGTGGGCTAGCAAGAACCTTATGAAGGTCTGAAATTATGAACCTTACTCCAGGACAAGGTTTAGCACCCAAGAAAAGAAAACATAATCCAGAAATGCAGCACAGGCTGGGATCTACACAGGTGGGGACCAGCTCTGTGGAAAGTGAACTGGGGGTCCTGGGGATTAACAAACTCAGTATGAGTGAACAGCGTGCTGCTGCAGCAAAACATTCCAATGGGATGCTGGGTTACTTTAACAAGGGCATCACCATAAAGAAGTCATTATCACATTCTACTCAGCACTTGTCAGGCCACGCCTGGGATACTGTGTTCAGTTTTGATCCCTGTTATGAAAAAAAGAGATGTGGACAGGCTGGAGAAGGTCCAGAGAAGGGCCACAAAGGTGATGAAAGAACAGGGAAGCCTGCATGTGAGGAAATGCTGAGACAACTGGGTTTCTTCAGCCTTGAGAAAAGAAGGCATAGGGAAGACCTTATCACAGTGTGCCACTATTTAAAGGGTGGCTACAAAGATGGAGAATTCCTTTTTACAAAAAGTCACAGGGAAAATGTAGTGGGTCCAAGTTACTCCTGGAGGTATTCCAATTAGACACCAGAGTAACATGTTTCACAATGAGAACAATCAATCGTTTGAATAACGTCCCCAGGGAAATGGTTGATTCCCCAACAGTGGTCACTTCTAAGAGCCAGCTGGAAGGGTGTTAAGCCATCTTGTGTAGACCGTGCTTTTGACGGGAAAGTTTGGAGCAAATAATCCTTGAGGTCCACTTCTAACCTGGTATTCTATGATTCTGTGAACCAACTCTTTGAATCAGATTCAACATTATTAATCACATGCTGTACATTGTCTTACAAGGTGATTTTCAGCCTCAATGAAGCCATTTCTGGGACTTTAAGCCTACCTCTTTCTGCTACCCTATTTTTAATAAAAAGGAATTGTAGGCTCCTTGACATGTTTTTGTGGAAATGCCTTTGACATCTCTTCTTAAGGTGAACTGTAGATATATTTTATTCATGTTGACTTCTTCCTACAAACACATTTTAAAAACAACTGGCCTCTTTTCTTGCCTTTTAGTGGCAGTTTCCTAGCACCTGCCATTTTTGTAATGTTGTACAAGGCTTGTCTTTGTTCATTTGTGTTTGTATACCGTAGACTAAGATCACCTTACAGTCAGAAATAAAAAATAAGCATGATTATCCTCGGCTTATTGGATACCTCTTTAAGTAAACAAAAACATGCATGAAATAATTGACCCATTTTTCTTCAAGCATATCAGAGTAGACTAGGAGTAGCTCCACAGAGATTTGTGAAACGATGTTAACATAAAAGGATAATGAAGACGGATGCAGTGCAAACTTTGATTTTGAAGCTATTCCACAATGCTTAATAGTAGAGAAGACAATCCCTGAGGTCCCTTCTAGATGCTTCCACAAAGCCAGTATACTCAGTAGGTATCACTAAAAGGAAACAACTTTGACTGAGACAGAAACCTAATAATGGTGCTTTCTGGTGAATATAGCTTGAAATCATATCACATGTTGCCCAGATTTTAAAGGAACTCTCTTTAGCATTCCTGTGTAAATTCTTGTGAATGTAACCTTAAAGAAAGTTTATGTATGGCTTATGAGATGGATCATACAGTTTCAGTAGAAACTGTTATTTGCTCTTATTTTTGGACTTTCTGCTTCTTGCTTTTATCATTCCCAAAGATAGTTTGCTAAATGTTTCTCTGATTTCTTTCCCATTGTCATGCAGATTTACCAATGCAGTATATT
Organism: Myiotriccus ornatus; assembly: GCA_036023395.1. Classification (NCBI taxonomy): domain Eukaryota; kingdom Metazoa; phylum Chordata; class Aves; order Passeriformes; family Tyrannidae; genus Myiotriccus; species Myiotriccus ornatus. The sequence goes on from JAYRBT010000082.1 coordinate 71,220,461, forward strand.
TTTAATCTGTGATTATCCTGGTACAAGATATTAAGAGTCAAGAAAAGGATCTGAAGGTCAGTTCACAGACTTAGATGAGCTTGAGATTTTAAGAGCAATACCGGTAAAAAAGTACCTCTATCCTTCACAATGATGGTCAAAGAACTAAATCTTACAATATGATGTACATGATGACCTATATCAAAGAAAATGGTACAGAAAACTGATGATTGTTTTTAATCTCCTCCCATTACTATTACAGTGCCTACCATTTCCAAGACTGGAACAGGAAAAAGTTATAATTCTTCATATTTAATTTTTAAAACTCCAGTTAAAGGGGAAAAGCTCCCATATAG
>JAYRBT010000082.1:71228731-71238979 GCA_036023395.1 Myiotriccus ornatus
TTCTCAGTAAATTAACTTGCTGTGTCTGGGAGAAAGTCAGTAATAATTATAAATTATCCACACATATATACTAGTCTCCACACATATATACTAGTCTGTAGGTCTAGGAGAAGAAACACAGAAGCATGAGACTAATAAATCCAGTTAATAAGCTACTAAGAAGTCAAACAAAATCTTTTAAACTGTAGGTGACTCCCTTCTGGGTGGGAACTGAGGGTCCCATATGTTGACCAAACCTGTCCCACAGGGAAGTAAGAGATATCATTAGAAGACTCCTTGGACTGATTCAGCTCTCTGTTTATTACCCTCTTCTTATTGTCCAGGTCAGCAGTGATGAGGCTGAGAAGTCCTAGGGCAATGAAAAAGGACTTCAGGGCACCTGAGACAACTGGTTGAAGAGACAGGATCACAGCTCAATCCCTTCAGTAGCAGGGAAGAATGCTGAAAGGAATAGGAGAACCCACGTGATGAGCATGGCGTTTAAAGACTGGTGCCACTGGTGGAATTTTGGCATTTTTTGCCAGAGGTGTTCACACAAGCAGCCTCTCATACAATGAAATTGAACAAGACAGTGCTTTCTGGACTTAAGAAAAATCAGTATTGTCATCCTTATTTGTTCAGTTATATTCAAATTCCAGCAGCTGCTTTTGTTGGAAATAGGAAACAAATTAGAAGCTGAATAAAAAAGTATTTGTAGAACTCATACTTTTAATATGAACATTTTTAAAGGATTTGTTCTAAACTGAAATTATGGCAGTGAGCAAGACAAATCAGCAGTTTTGAATTATAGTGCTTTGCAAAAGTTTCAGGGATTGAAAAAAAAAAAAACAAACCCAAAAACTGAATTAAAAATTCCTTTGGCAGAACACCAGCTCCACCAAGTTGGCACAAATGCATGACCTTCACTGGCTGCCTCTGGCCTTGGAGTCTTAAGCCATCCTAATGCCTGTTGATTTTTCATGTTTATTCCTGCTAATAGGTTTTTGGGATGTTCATTAAACAACTAATTGTGTTCAATCTTTTTGTTTGTTTCCAATCTTCTTTCAGTCTGTTAAAAATGGAAAAATAATGTTCTATCAGTCTTGTCGTTATTATGAAACCAACAACTAAAGCATTTATAAAGTTTTTGATCAACTTTTATTCTTGCTCAACTCATATAAACTTTGATAAATTAATTCTGAAAAGCATATGGCTTCCAAAACAGGATTTTTTTGTTAATATTATTTCAAACTGATGTGGATAAACTGAAATAATTTTACTAAATGTGAAAAAAATCCATATCCATTTAAGAAATTCACCTTTAAAGTGCTAAAAATACTAAATCTAGACATTGCTCTGGAACAATCGTATTTACATCAGTGTACAAAAAGTTTGCCTTACCATCTCTGAAAAATGTTATCATTGAATTTCTCCAAGATATTTTGCCTTGGAATTTTATGGTTTGTAAAAAATTGCTTTATGTACTCACAATTATTTATTATCTTGTAAAAAATAAGCCTTCTGTGGAAAATTACTTCTTGCTCAAAACATGCATTCCTCTTGTGCATGTGGAGTTATGCACATTTTTTTTAGGTAAATGTATTTTATTTCTCATCACGTAATATATGTTCCACCTCAGGTTATATTTTATTTGGTAGGGGATAGATCTTGTTTGCTAGATTCATCAGTCCTATCACGTTGATTCAGAAATAGTACAGTAAAAGATGGCAGTTTTAAATGCACATGGTTAACAGAAAAGTTGGATTCACAACTAACACTCCAATGTGATGCTGTACAATGTGAAAAAAATATAACCAGTTGAAAAAATAATTTTTCATTTTAAAACAATCTTAGCTTCCAAGAACATTCTAAACTAGGTCTATCAAAACTTTCCAATATTGGCCTGTGATTGCTTTTACAAATTTTTTTTAATTCTTCTGCAATGACACTTAAAACTAGGGGAAAAAGAACCCCAAAACAACCAAAAGCAAAAAACAAACCCTTAAAAATATCCTAAATAATTATTTTCATTTTTTTCCTATCTCCGTGAAAGAGTAATTTTGTTTGAATTGATCCATTCCCACAAATATTTCATTTTTCAGCGATCTGGTACATTCTGACATTCTCATATTGTAAATGCAGGTCTACAGATATTTAAACTAACATCTGAATGGAAGACTGCATATACAGATACTATAAACAGAGACACTTCTTGCTCAGAACTAATTTTATCATGTCACACTGAAGTATGCTAAAATAATACAGATTGAAACTGAGGGACAAGTGCCGATAAAATGAAGGTACAACAGAAAATGTATAAAAAATGCTCATTAATTCCAACTTATATAGAGATGAAAAATAAAATCTGTTCCTGTGAGTTCATCAAAACTGTTTAGTCTACCCAAAGATAGTTGCGAAAACCCTTTTCTGCTTCCAAGCTAACCAAAAAAGTTATTGTACCAACCAACATGTTGTTTGGACTAAACACTTTCTCAAGCACACAAGCACAGGTATTAGGTGGACTGCCTGGGTCAGTGTCTATAAACATGAGCAGACCTATCTTCAGGTCTGCTCTGGCAGAGTAACTGTAACATCAGATGGACAGCCGGGAGAGAAGGAAGAGGGTTACGAGATTTTCCACTTGAGGGTCCAAATACTAGATTGAAACAAGTGACCCGATACCTATGGTCCTGCTGTCTGGTTTTTATATCAGAGGTCTATAAAGCCATACTTTTACCACAAAGACAGAAATCACAAGCATGGGGGAAAACAATAGAGAAATTTTTGTTAGAAGGAGGAGAATTTGGTATCAGCCAGAAGTGGCAGATGCTACTACTGGGTTAAGACAAATTGCTTTCTTCAAAATTTTCCCTGATTCCTTTTTGTCCCCTTTTGTTTCTTCATCTCTGTCATATCAGGACAACCCAGTCTGCACCCTTCACACTTGTGGTAGTGGCAATTCAATTTACTTTTAGTGAAAAGGACATCCTGAGGCAAATCTGGCTACATACTGGCTCAATCTCCTCCTTGGAACAGGTGAAGTACAAAAGGTGAGACTGTGTTTGGCTTTTTTGAATCCAGAATAATTGGTTGAGCTGGTTGAGAAGGAAATAGATCATGTACACTTGGCTTGACAGTTAATAATATTCTCACTCTTATCCAGATATCAGGAAAGTTTTTATTTACTTCAGTGGGCACTTGTTTGATCGCAAACTACTTAGCTAAGATTTCTTTGTCTCTGAGTTTCATGCCTTGCCTTGGCTTGTGTCTCATAGAAAACAGCCTGTGCACCATTTGCTTTTGAAGAGTCCAGGCAGAGATTCTATATAGCATTATGGCTTTATCTTTGTACCACCTCTTTTTTGAGAAGATCCCTCCCTCCACCCAGAGAATGTAAAAGAATCTACTTTAAAAAAGAAGGCAGAAAATGACAGAATCGTTTCCTTATTGCAAAGTAGTTAATTTATCAGTGACTCAAATCCACTTGTAGTGGTCTTTTGTTTTTATTATTTTTCCTCAGTCACCAGAAGCCTCACATCCTTCTCCACATACAAAATATCAGTGTCTGTTTCTTTGACTGTCTATTGAGCATTTGAATGATAACCATTCATCTGTCTCTGTGCATGGATTTAGAGCTAGGACTGTAACGCAGCAATCATCTGCATAGAGTCAATTACAGTAATATGGTCCTCAAGAAAGTTGATAATAGAATGAACCTTGCTTATCTATATGTTTTGAACAGGACATTTTAGTTTAAGTATTAAAGAATTATACCACCATTGATATTAACCAGGAATATTTTTATTTTATTAAATTTTTGAATGATATTTTCTAGTTCTAATTAGCTGGTTTTATTGCCATAATTTTTAAGAATTTCTATTAGTTCAGGGAGGGAATTTAATTAGAATATGACATTATTTGATACTGCAGGGAGAATTTAGATTCAGTAGGTAAAATTAAATAACATAACCCTAGTCTTTGCAATGTTTTTCAAACTATTTAATTAGACACTTACAGTTTATTTAAGCTGTACATGTTATTTACCATGAGATATAATTCCCAATGTGGTTTGATTCAGCTGATAGGTTCCAGGTTTGTTCAGACAGTATTTGGACTTGGTGACTTCATCAATCTTCACTGTTGTTAAAAAGGCTTGCCTGGATGATAGATCCTACAATGACATTGGTTTTGTGTATATCCCTGTACTCACATTTAAATTCAAAGTTTCACATTGTTTTAATGAACATTCTTACTACTCTGCAGTAAAAAGTATCTGTTGTCTACACAACTTGTTTTTCTTACAGTCTGTCCATTCTTAAGAGAAATTTTCAAGATCACAGGGAAAATAAATAAAAACAATATATGAGATTCTACAGTCCTACTTTAGTGAGTAATTTAATATGCTGTAAAGAGATTGTATTAACTCTCGCCCTTAAAAAAGGCCTTAACCACAAAAGCATGTCTATATTTTTTCCTAAAGCATTCAAACACAGCTCAGTTTAAGTAACAAAAGCCAGCTGAAGAGCCAGAATCACTCAGAGAGGCAGAAGCCACAGTCTTTCACCCTTTAAACGCTCTTGCACATGGGAGCAAGAATCCCTATGATATTCTTTTGTCCTGAAAGGTGTATGAATATACTGCATCATTATATAGAATATGGTGTATTGCTTTTCCAGTTTCTTTACAAATGACAGTTAAGTCAAGCTGAGTTATAGTAGTCTTGTGATTCAAAAAAAACCCCTCAAAACCACAGGGCCTTTCATAGTAGGCTGAGACTTTGTCCTATGGTTAAATGAGCAACATAACAGGCCACCATGAGAGAAGGTGAGTAGCTCTCTCCCTGCTCACAAAGACTTTCTTGATAAAAGAGTGAGTGAAAGCTGCACTTCATGGACACTGCTGCTGAAGGTACCAGTGGGGCATGCAGCTTTAATTCTCCTCGGTCCATAGTGAGGAGCTGCATCCTAAAGGTACCATTTCATGTTATTTGCAGCTTAGCCTAACTTGCAATTTGGCGATAACCAAAAGGGCTGATCCCATGGCCACCTCTGTTTTAATAACAAGGCTAAGTGCTCTTTGCTCTACTTTCTAACTGCTCCTCATCCCACTGAGAAAGACTGCTCTTGCCCCTTCAGTAAGCCACGGGATGTCTCTCTGTGACATGCTCCTAAACACTAGACTATGTCACCACCCACAAGCCAATGTCCCAGCCTAGCCTTGACCTGTCCCTAGGGAGGAGCCTGATACCTAGACCTTCATCTGCTTTGGTGACCTCTGGATGCCCTCCTCCTGGTTGGAGCAGAGGGATGGTCCCTGGCTATGAGGCCTGATAAGTACTTAGAAAAACCTATTTACTATGAAAAGATTTCAGGATGCCTATAAGCCTCCATTCTGAAATTTCAACAGGTGCAGATGAAAGAGGGGTAGAGGGAAATAATAAAGGTAGGGACTATCTTTGACATATCTGAAGGAAAGAGCATATGAAAACTTATAAAATGGCAGAAAAAACTAGTTCTTGTTTATCAAGAGTGTTAGTGAGAAAGGAAACAAGGAAATTCTAAGAAGACCATGTTTCAGGCAGTACCCTAGAGAACATTAAATCCAAATTCATTAAAAATAAATAGGCTATAGGTATAACCCCGAGCCAGGGTTTCTCATTGTTTTGACGTATGATGTACTAATGAGATCATTCTTCTATTTTTGTCCTTAGAACAAAATGAGTCAATTTTACTTTCTCAGGTCACTCCATTTCAGGGAAAGATGCCAATTACTACAACCTTGCTGTCTGTGACACACAACGCAAGAGCTCCTCATCCTCCTCCTTTGAAGAAACATGCCATAAAAATTATAGGGTGCAAAATCTTAATAACAGCAACACAAAGTCTAGAGATTCACTGGTAAGTTTCTTTAAGCACTCCAGTTCTGTCAATTGTTAATTAGCTAGGTAAAACAGAAAGAAACATTTTCTTGCATACATTACAGTTACAATATACTATTGTATTAACCTGCAGTGATATTTGCATTGTCCTTTAATGGCACCCTGTATACAGTGCAGCTACCTCAGTCTCACTGTGCATGCTAACAGTGCACAGTGTTACTCAGAAAACCTATAACATATGGGGGAAGCTGTACATATGGTTTTTCACTAATGTGAATGGCAGGTTTATGTGTCTGACACTTTCCAGAATCACAGTAGCTTTTTTTCTTTTTTTCCTAACAGAAATAAACAAGAAAGTGAGGATCTGAGGCTGAGGATCATTCTTTAATGAGCTCTTTATCATGAAGATCTGAAGCAAATCAGTGACAGGGTTTTCCCAGGTTGAGTGTTACAATGTGCTTTATGCTTGGACTTGTGCTTAAGGCTGCAGTAATATTGACTACAAAGCTTTTGCCCTTACGAATTTCTCAAGATGGGGGTATGCCTCTCTCATGAGGGGAGATGCAGGAGATATTTGTTGAATGGCTGTAGAATCAACTGGCTTGCAACAGCAGAGCATATGAATTACATTTCTTGGAGGAGATAGGATGTAATGTACTTTGGTGATCCCTTTTCCTAAGAAGTCAAAAGAATAAGGTCCTTCTACAATAAAAGAAAAAATAATTAGATTAACAGGGCTGGTTATGTGACAAATATTGATTACATGCAAATACACAAGGACAAAATATATGCAGTATATCATATCTCATCTTCAACCCTGTACTGCATAACGCTTCACAGCTGGTGGCAACAGCACAAGGTACCTTTTTACCTTTACCTTTCAGGTAAAATGCAATTTTGAGTTTCTCTGTAGTAGAGTAAATACATACATATGGAAATTCCTGAGTTGATTGAAGACTGATTTATACTCTGCAGAAGGGCACTGATTGACTTACAAAAGGCAATTGAGAATTTCCTTATTTCTTTCAGCTTACATTGAAAGAACTCAGAAAAATACCATTGTAAGAGTTAGAAACACCAAGTGACAAGTTTCCCTGCCTATGTAAATGAATGAGCCCAGGTTTTGTGTGTGTTAATGACTTCTGTTTTATTTTACTGAGTTTTAAAAAAGTAAAACGAACATTTATGAACCTACCATGAAAGGGAGATGTAGAAGGAAGCTACATTATGCATTATGAATAACTGTAACTTGGAGGGGTTAATGATTTAGAACTAGATCTAATAGTCTGTATAAACGCCTACATAGAGAGGGAAATTTTTCATGATTTGTAAGAAATTAGGTACGCAGTAAAATGAATTGTACATTAATTTAAACACCTGCCTTTGACACACTTCTGAGATCGATGTTCTGCTTACTAGCCTTTCCAAACTTCTTTGCAAAGCAAGAACTCAGGTAAAATAATTTCAAGCAGAAATCCTTTGCAACAAGAGCTCAGTAAAATATTTTAAGAAAATAAGTTTATGAAAATTCTGCACAAAATAATGTACAGCATTTTGGGATGGTAGACCACATTATGCAGGAAACAAGTTCATGAACTGATCTTTTTTCTTATTCATGGCCATGTGAAATTCACTCCTTATTTGCAATTCTACAGGATCATTATGGCAATGACATCAGTTGCAAATGTGGAACTGTAACTCTAGGAGAGTGGTCAGAATGTCAGGTTAGTAAATTTTCTCATGTCAGTTGCTCAATGACCTTCTCTCCAGAAGTCCAAGCTGACTGCACCTCAAATTTTGTTTCAAGAACTTTGGTGCAGGGAGGCAAGTGTAGCACCCTCCCACCTACAGCACAGGCAGCATCCAGAGGCAGAGGTAATTCCCACTCTTTCCTCTATGCTTGCCACGAGAAAGCAAACTGCTACCCAAACTATCTTGTTTCCCTTGCAGACAAGAGTTTTGTTTTCATGTTTTACAAGTTTTAATAGGCTACTTTTTCCCAGCATGCAGGAAATCAGAGCAGACAGAAGGCTTTCAGCTCAAGATGGGATTTTGTGTTACAACTGAAAATATAGAAATCATCATTTTCTCTATTTTCAATGATTATTAATAAAAGCCTATAGCAACATTAAGGACTCAAGGTAATATTCATATTGCTAAAATGCCAGGGAATGCTCAATAACTTCATTTCCCTTGAGATTTTAAGCATATTTAAACAACACAAGGCCAAATCCTTGTGTGTTGCACATTTTGAAATCAAATTATTGAATCTCTGAGCTACCTTAGTAGATTTCTATGGGGTACAGTTAAATCCAGAATTTATTATATTTATAGTTATCCCCAAAGTCACATTAAGTTAAACTTCAGTTTCTGGATTTAGTGGTAATTCTCTGAAGGTGTGACTATAAGCATATGTATGCTGAGACATGGGACAGACCAGAAACTAAAAAGAAAAGAATACATTACACGAAAGAGTTCTTTTTCTGAAATTCCTAATCTTTAAAAATGAAAGCCTTCTGTGGGGTCACACATCTCTTAGCAGCCCTTTGCTGGAAAGACCCCAATAAAATGTGTTGCACTGGACATCCATAGGGCTGCGTGTCAGTGTGACTGTGCAAGGTCCTGGGTTGCTGGCTCTGTTGAGAGCTACTCAGAAGGCTGATGGACCAGGAAGCCCGAAGGCTCAGTTTTCTCCTTCCTTTCTTGCCTTGCAGTTTCTCAGCTGTCCGGGTTTCCAGAGATTACAAGAAACCATGGCTCCTGGGAAAAAGCGATACAGTGTGATTAATTCTCCCTCACAAAGAATTACAGCACTTGGAACTTTTGTTGCAAAGTGGAGTGGAATCAATTTGTTATAATCTCATACACTCTAATAAATATTTCACCTTTTTAATCTAAAAGAGAAACATGTGCTGTAAAAATGCACAGCCAAAATGAAATGTCTTTTGATGTGAATGTATACGAGTCCTTAAGACTGAATTTTTTCTGTTACATGTTAAACACAAATATCCTCCTAAACTTAATGAGTATTTTATTATACTTAGAGTTTGGTTTTTGTTATGGAAAAAGTAAAAATAAATGTTGTTTATAGACTTATATTCTGATTTGGAGTTGGAGATACTTGAACAATTTAAATTTTGTTTTGCATAATTTTCTTTATTCTCAAACACCTGGCGTGCACGCTTGACACAAAAATAGCAAAAAAGGAGAATTACATTTCTCACGTTCCTATGCATACAGAAACACACTCACATTATATTGGTATTTTGATTCTTTCCTTTTATGAGCATTTAAAAAGCTTGAATATTGAAAGGAAAAGGAAATTAAATTTGTTTCTGTGAAGAACCTACATCTGATGTTCACCAGTCCAGTAAAAAATCACACATTCAACAGCTTAACATGCTGTCAAGTTTGTAACTGAATTCAAAGTCATCTCCATTTCTGTAAGAATGAGAAGCTGGGCAAACAAGATACTCATACATGTAATGGGTTGTTTGCTATTCGTATTCTGTTTCAGCACTATTACAGCACTAGTACACTGGTTCTGCTTCTGGGAGGAGCTGCAATTCGCATTAAAAATTGTATTATTTCACAGATAATTTTCAATGGCACTATGGGCAATAAAGTCAGAGAAAGGTACCCTTTCATGGGATGTCAGTAGTTTGACCCTAAAAGAAGACTATATGATCAGATTTAAACTCACATTCTATGTTTCTACTAACAGTAAAATGGATTCCAATATAACTATGAAGACTGCACCTACTTCTGGCTCAGAATACTCTCCCTGATTAAGAAGTAGCAGTTGTTTCAACACATCGTTATCTCTCCATGTTCATTTATTTCATTACGATGATTTATACTTGATATCGCTTTTGTCTCACCTTGATGGTTGCAAATACATTATTCACTATCAGACAGTGTCTTTTGTCCAATTTTCTAAATGTCACTACTAAGAGAAACTATGCAAAACATTTTAATTAATGCTGAACACAATCAAAGTGAAAAGAAAAATGTTCATTGTACTGCTTCAGAAAAAAAAAAAAGAGTTATAATAAATGAATCCCTTTATATTCCCATTTGTAGCATACCAGTGAACTATAGAGGTTATTCAATTGGTGATTTCCATTTTAATCATTTAGGAGGTATCTAATCTTATAACAACATTTACAACATTTTTATTTTTAAATTATAATTATTTAAATTATGTTTTATGATCTAAGTGTATAACTTATGTTTATTTGTTCTATAAATTCCATATTTCCAGAATAAAATTGAAGAGAAACTATATTATAGAGAAAAAGCATGAGAGAAAATATTGAAAGCTAGTCATGCTATGAATTTTCTAATTACAGTACAAATAAAGGATTATTCAAACACTGATACTGTGACAG
>JAYRBT010000082.1:71239079-71259403 GCA_036023395.1 Myiotriccus ornatus
ATTGAAAGCTAGTCATGCTATGAATTTTCTAATTACAGTACAAATAAAGGATTATTCAAACACTGATACTGTGACAGAGAGTTCTGACCTTCCTTATCATAATTTTTGGTTCACCTATTACAAATTTCACATAAAGATACTGCTAGAACTGTTTATATGGTCAGATCATTTTATCCAGGCATATGTTTGCTGGATTTTGCTAGTAATTTATCTGACAGCTCTGGCATTTATGACTCTCTATCTGGGGAAGAACTTCAATGTAAGTTTCTCACTATACCAGTGCCACATTACTTTTGTGATATAATTTTTTACATTTAGTTCTTCTATCAAAACATATGCTTCTTACTAGAAAATTGTCAGAGCTGCAACTGGAAATTACTCAAATTTATTGTATAAATCCGCTGAGAGGAAAAACCTTGAACTAGAAGGGCTGGATCCAGTAATCAGAAGATAATATTTGTCTCCAGTGTCCAGTGTTTCTCTTCACATTCTTAGAAAAGAATTGGAAAAAATATTACAACCTTGCAGTTTTCTCTAAAAACTTTATGTGGAATCTCAAAATCTTCAGACATAACAATTATTGTTATTGCCATTATTTATTACACATATGAGAAAAGGTACCTAAATGTGGTGTATCAACCTTACAAATTAGTGCACAAGCTAAAGGTACGAATTTTTCCTCCCTCTATTTTTTTGGTCTTTTCACAAGTCCATCTTAGAAACAGAGCTCAATGGAGGGACTATTTTGAAAGGATGTTTATAACTCAACTCATATTTTTAAAAATCGCATTTAAAATTTTCAGAGAAATTTGAAACTGTTTTAGAGGAGGATAGAGAAGAAAGACCAAGTGAAGATTCAGCTTGGCTGAACTTGTGAGGATTGTGCCTTCACAGTGTTTCGTGGAAAACTGAACATCTATTAAACTGTCTGGAACTGAGAAATGAAGCAAATGTCATTCTCCTTCTGCAATTCGTAGCAGTGGAGATTTTAGAGATACAAAATTGTCCATTTCAACAAGCAAACAAACAAGCAAAACCCCTCAGGCTAACTTTGAAGGTTAAACATTATTCTTTCCTTCTTCTTTACTTCTTCCTTCAATATTGCCAGATTCTTTATTTATTCATTTTAAGTTCCAAGATGTTCAGCTGATGGATGGAGCCTCTTAGTGTAGTAATGACATGAGTCTTCACTCCTTCTAGGAAAAAAAAAAATATCCCTGAACAAATGAAAATTATATCTCTGCTGCCTTGTCAGTCTCCTACTACTTCTCACCTGAGAAATGGTACTTTTGATGGTGGTATCGAAGTGATATTCCTCAGAGTTTTATGACTCCTACTTGGGAATTATACACTTTCTCTAAACTGCAGGTCAGTCCTTCTCTGTCCTAGAGTAAGTCACCTCTGTATACAGAAAAAATCTGCACATGCACTCACTTCTTACTCATAATAACTTTTGTCTGTGGAGGAAGACCAAGTCTCAAATACCACTGGACTTCTAAGTTATGTTTCTGTATGTTTATGTACTACAATAGGTATATAAAAACTACTTAAGCAAAAAATCCTCTTGCCATTGAGAGACTTTAAAACTTTTTAGATCTGAATTTAATACAGAGGGAATGGTTGAAATAATAAGAGTGACCTGAATCAGGACAGACAATGGGATTTAGAGAAAAATAGCTTGGAGTTCCTAAATGTGGGATCACACCACACAGAAGGAAGGCTATTGCATATCTGTCTGAAGGGACAAAGAAAGAAGCAAGGTGAAAGAGCAAGGAGCTGAAAGGACTGAAACTCTGATTCCCCCAGTACACAGTTTTACCTGTTACCAAAGGCATATGTAAATGGGTTGTACAACAAGCCCAAAGAGGTACAGCTGTGATCCTGAAACTGTTTTGTTCATATTGACTTCATCAAACAACTGAGGCTCACAGGGGGATGCAAAACAGCAGTTGCCATCTAAAAGGTAAAACACTGCTGAGCTATAAACTCAGGTTATACTTAATGAAGAGTCTGACTTTACCTAGTCCAGAGATAGGCAATGGAAGTGAAGAGTGGTTGTCGTTGAGTATTTTTCAAGACTCCTATTGAACTGATGCAAATCCTTTTTTGTTGAGAAGGAACTTACCAAAGATAGCTCAGGGCTGTTAGTAAGCCATATAAAGTTTCACTCCCAGAGTTTTAGATGCTTTAGTTCATGTACTTTGAAATACAGTCTAAGCTTCATATTGAAGCATATACTAACAGAAAAAGTAATTTTTAACATCATAAGTAGGATTAGGTCTAGACAGTAAAAATTTGATAGTCACACATATAAGGGTCTGTGTATCCACTGTGAATTGAAACACTTTACACCTGGTCAACACACTGGCTTTCATTTATCTAACTCAAAATTGGAATATGTCTTACACAATTCAGACTAAACATTAAAGAAGGAGCTTAGTGGAAGAAAAAAAGTCTAATTTAAAATAGGAACATAATCTAGTAAAAGAAACAGAGTTAATTTATTTTAAATATTCACTAAAACATCAGTAAAGGTAGATTTTCACATATATAGCATTTCTGTATGCATAAATAAAATATTCACTCAGTGAAAAAAAAAAGTATGTGTTACTATATTTTGGAAAAATCATTTGAACCTTAGTTTACAATGAATAATTCATGCCACAGAAAAAATAAAAAAGTACTATACTATTGCATGGACTTTCAAAGAGTTAATGAGGAATAGACAAGACAGAAGTAGTTGAGAACATGACAGCAACATGACAATGAGTTTTGGGAAGGTTTACATTGGTGTCTGGTTTTAGCCATTTATTGCAGTGGAGATAAACTCAGCTCATACCTTTAGGGTGTCAATTGCAATACAGTTGGCCAGAATGTTCCTGGACATCTGATTTAATAAGAACAAGGTTAAAATAAAAACAGATGGAGGAATGAGACTGAAGTTTCAAGGCTAGAGGCATGGAACTTGGCTGAAACACCACTCAATATTTGTTCAATATTTGTTTGATTGTTATGACGAATGAGATTAAAACTGGTATTTTGCTGGTCAGTGACAGTGTTATGAGAAAAAAATGTTTCAAAGTAAATATTTACTATGGTGCTCAATAGCCAGAAAAATTAATCAATCATAGATGAAAGGAGAAGAAAAGAGCACACAGACAGCATCATTGCAATTAGTAATGTGTATCAGAAATTATATTTCTGTCAATTAAATCATTATCTAATACAGTATTTTTAATCAATAATTCTTTTGTAATACAAAAAGTCTCTTATATCATAGAACTTTACACAAACTGCTATTATTCTGTTCAATAGTTAAACAACTAATTCCAGGAGAAGCATTTTGAGTATGTTTTTGGGCAAATACATGTTTCTGCATAACTTGAACACTGAACACAATGATCTATTAGAGACCATAGGTCTTCTTTTGGTGGAAAACTTAACTTGCAAATGAACACAGCAAGTGGCAAAGCTCTCACTAAATTTCTTGAAGGAGAACTGCATCTCAGATTGTCTTGATGGCAGGGAGAGGAAAGATGCTACACTGTAGTTTCAGAACTAGCATCATAAAGCCTGCCCAAGCTACTCTGAAGGTACCCCAATAAGAAATCATGTATTATATCCCAAGAAAAAAGAATTTGTATGGGTCTATCCATTACCTGACTTTAAAGCCTTGCTAAATTAAATGCCCAAACAACATGAATTTCTTCTTTTATGTACATCTTTATGACTGGTGTTTAAATCTGTGTGGTAATGAACACCTTTTTGTAATGTTGGAGTTCACATTAAGCACTGTTTTGTCTAAGGGCAGTTTCAACAATTTTGTGTGGAGTAATATTCTTTCCGAGATGGTGGTGGGAAAATCTGGTCCTTTTTCAGTGAAATGAGAGCTTGGATCAGACTGTGGTAGCATATTTATGTTCTGCAGAAAACTTCATTACAGTGTCTTATCTTTGCCCTACTGAACCTGGAGTAGTTGTAGTAATCAGTGCCATTTGTAGCCTGTTTAGGTTACTTTGGTTTGTTGTTTTGTTTTTTTTTTTTTCCCTTTTTCATTTTCTTTTTTTATTTCAAATTATAAAAAATCAATTCTTAGGGATTAGTTTCTGCACCTTTATGTAGTTTTTACAAACACAGAAATTGTATGTAAATTAGTGTAAACCATTGGCTTGCATGCATAATAGAAACTGCCTAAATCTCATTTTTCAGGCAGCAGGAGGAAAGAAAGTCACAAAATGGTGGAGTTGTAGCAGGAAAATCTAGAGGCTTATCGCTGCAAAATAAGCGATTTGACAATAGAAAAAACAATCAAAATAGATCTATAATCTTGGTTTTTACCCAGAACAATAGTAATAAGCAAAGTAAAGATGACTGGCCTATTCCATAGCAAGAGATTTACCATGGAAAATGTTAGATATTTCCTAAGTGCATCTTGTTAATACTAGATAGTGAAGACAATGTATCTAAAAATCTTTACACCTCCTCTTTATTTATCAAGTATGAATACTAGAAGAAAAGAAACTGGGAATTTTTTTGTTTGCTTTCATATCCAACAATAAAAGGAAAGAAATTAACAGAATATTACCAATTTCTGTGAGTTTGTCTGGGGACTGAATTTGACACTGTATTATTAAAAGTATTTGTGACTTAAAAAACCCAAACCTGCTGGCTTTGAGAGAACTTCATTTTCAAAAACTGTTTTATACAGCTGATCAGATGTTTCCCTCCAGCATGTTAATTTTTCAAGAAACTGTTTACACATCTTCCTTTACACCACAGTGGCAGCACATAGGGGATTTAATATTAAAGTAATTTACTTGCAGGTCTATAGCATATACAAAGCAGCTCATAAGCCACTACTCAAGAATCGTGAAAACTCGGGACAGTATCCATTACCCATCAACTATTTTTCAAATCACACTTAAATATATCAGGAAACACAAGGATAATGAGAAAAATAGAATGCTTCACTTGTTTAGGTAAAAAGCTTTGAATGACTGAACAAATAATATTTATTATATTCCAAATTCTGATTTTTTTCTGTTCCTGAAAGAAGCTGGTAAAGGCAGAATAGACAGAAACATTATATGTGCTGATTTTGGGGTAGGGTTAATTTTCTTCACAGTGGCTGGTATGGAGCTGTGTTTTTGATTTGTGCTGAACAGAGGGTTGATAACGCAGAGATGATTTTGTTATTGCTGAGCAGTGCTTACACAGAGCCAAGGTCCTTTCTGTTTTTTGTACTGCCACACTGAGAGGAAGCTGGGGGTGCATGTGAAGTTGGGAGGAGACACAGACAGGACAGGTGACCCCAACTGGGGTGTTGGTCCCTAGTGACCAAATGGATATACCAGACCATATGGCATAGTGCTCAGTATACAAAGCTGGGAGGGGAAGAAGGAGGAAGGGGGGGATGTTTGGAGTGATGGTGTTTATATTCCTGTCTCACTGTTGCGTGTGATGGGTCCCTGCTCTCTTGGAGATGGCTGAACACCTGCCTGCTCATGAGAAGTGATGAATGAATGACTATTAAATTGTCCTTATCTAAACCCACAAGTTTTCTAGCTTTTACCCTACTGATTCTCTCCCAGATTGCACTGGTGGGGAAGTGAGTAAGCAGCTCTGTGGTATTTGGTGGCTGGCTGTGGATAAACCATGACAAAGGCACATAACTTTGTGCATGAACATACTACTACTGAGTTGTAGGTTTTGAAAAAAAAATTCTCTTACCACTAAATACTAAATCAGACTAATCTAGTAACTGTGTTTTAGTAGTTATTCCTTTTCGTTAGTGAAATATCCAATTTTGTACCCTACTTCCTGGATTATTATTTATTTGCATTGTTCATGAATTTCAGAAATTGAGTTTCTTCAACGGTTTTCTTTTTTTCTTCACTGACATCTAACTTGAGAAATTGAAGTATTTAATAAAAACCTGGTCATTGCTGAAATACACATAAAGCATAACATTCTAGCAAAACATTGCATCACAGTTTAAGTCACAAAAATGTTAATGTTAAATAGTACTTGGCACTCTACTAATGATCAGGGTTAACTGTCAGACACATTTGAAGAGGAAAGAGATTGGAAAAGTTGTTAAACTATTGAATTAATTTAGGCCAGTGTTCCAGTACGGGATGGGCAGCTTGCAAGGAGTTAATGTCTTCTTAGCACTTTTACAGTCCAAATTACTTTTAGAAAGTAATATCCATATGGTATGTTGAAGAAAGGCCTAAGCAGTAAACTTTAACTGCTGCCTGAGTTGGCAATCATTTCATAGAGACAAGACACTGCAGGAGAAATTGCTCTATAAATAAGATCCCTTACAGAAGAATTAAAATGAAATTCATATCATTGGTGTTCACTAGAAGCCATAAAAAACCACAAGACAGCCAGGAAGTGGCACTTGTTTCAAATCACTGTCAGAAGCACCTGAAGGACACCCTCAAAGTCAGCTTGATCAATGATGATAAATTTGTTGGTCAAGCTTTCTGTGCAACTGTAACACATTTAAAGGCCTTGAAGAAATATATCTGGCAAAAAAGAAATAGGAAAGATAGGAGATATTCCTACTGCAAAGCTTCTTCTATGACCATTAATCTAGATATGTACCCTACCTTACTGAGCAAAGTACCTCTAAATTCTTCCCTGTCTCCTCCCCAGCTCTATTGGGATCTCCTCTGTCCATATCTCCTTGATACAAGATCTCTGAAGAGTGACCATCTTTTTGTGGTTTGAAGGGAGATCAGCAGTCTCACCGTCTGAATGAGACACATGATACCCACTCCCAAATCATGCATCTTGCTGGCAGCATCAAGAAAGAAACTGTTATGTGATTGTTGTGTCAGATCTCTGACTACTGTGCCTGGATACTGATATTCTGCTTACACAAGGCTGTCAGTGCTGGAAAAATGTCACATGAAAGGTTAAAGGTTTGACCTGTAAATCTGATGAGGATGACTCCTGCAGGTAGGTGGAGGTGGGAGGGAAAGAGATTAAGAAGTGTATATGTCACCTCTTTGCTTCTTTATATCATGGAAGAGACAAACAGAAAAGAAATCAAATTGCTGGAACGAATGTCAGAAGCTTAAAGTATCCAAACCAGGAAGTAAGAAAGATACATCATTAACTAAACTGAACTGGATTACTGGAGCCCTTCCATGAAAGTCATGATTTGTTCTCCTTTATAATTTCATCTTTTCTTCAGATCTCACATACCATGTGCAAAATATTCCTAACTACTTCCACATACGGCACTTTATGAAAGAGGATGATGGATATTCTGGAAGCAGTTGTGACATTGATGGCAACGCATAGCAAAAGAAACCTGCAAATGTAAGAATTTTGTTTAAAATAAAACTTATTTCTAGTTGCTGCTATTTTGAAAATGGTTTTCCATCAGCTTCACAGCTATGAAAAGTGACAGATTAATGTTACCAGGGCTATCAATCTGCTATTATTGCACACAATAGATATGTGCCTGTCAGCTGCCATAGCAGTGAACTTTAACCACATTCCTTAGGGGTGATAAGATAGCATCCAAACTGCTTAAGTACTTTGACACCTGAATAGTACGTTGGGAAGTGTAATACCTAATAAAAGTGATGAGAACAATTTTATTAAAAGTAATTTCTGTCTATTCCTCTATTTGCAGATTACTAAAGAGTACAACAGCTAGTCAGCTCAAACAAATAAAATGTATGTGCAAGAAATGGTTCACTAAGATGTTTAATTAAAAATTGTTTTGAATTGATGTTTTCAAATATTTAAAAATGTACTATAAGCGTATTTGTAGGTTTGATCATTGTAAGAACTTATGTTTACTGAACGCATTTCTTGCTGCTTGATTTTTTTGGGTTCTTTCCCTTTCAGTTGTTTCATTTAAATTCATAGAATCATGCAATGGTGAGGGTTGGAAGGGACCTTAAAGGTTTCCTAGTTCCAGCCCTTCTGCCATGGACAATTCAAGCTCTGTAGGAGCTCTAAAATTCTGCACATAAACTTTTGCACACAAAGCATGGATTTCAGCATCCTATGTCTTCCGTGTACTGTAAGTCCTGTTTCTGATTTTAGCAGATATGGCGAAAAGCAGTGAATAGCCAACTAAATGCTAACGTCTCAATTATAAATTGTCTTGGATAGAATTTAAACATACCTTTTAAAGTTCTGTTAAATTAGAACCTAAAACAATTTTGTCTTACTATTGCATCCCTTAAGAAAAGCATCAATTAGTGTTAATTTTGGCAATGTAGTCCCTGAAAACTGCTTCATAATTCACACACTTGAAGAATGTCAGACAGAGCAGGCAGCAATAATTTTCAGTTTCTTTTGCCCTGTAGCCTGATTCTGTAGTCTCATATAGACTACCAGCAGTGTACTTACTGTTGTGAATAAACAGTCTTGAATCAATAGGCTGGATTTGAACTGACAGCTATGCTATGTATTTCTCCATTAGTTGAGGCTGATTTTAACAGATACACAAGAAAAGACAGCTAAAAACATCAGAACTTTGCAATTTTATGCACCAATGAAACACAAACAAAGAATTATTATTTACTTCAGGCTTTCTAATGTTGGAATTAAATATGTCATTCTACAACTACATTTCCCTCACTGATAACACATTAGGAAAAGATAGTATCTAAGACTCAAATAAATAACGATTCAGGGCAAAATTGGTGATTTATACTGCAAGAGTCAAGTTCATTCATGTACTGAACATTGTTGCAAAAGCATTTAATTTCTTGAGAAGAAAACTTTGACATGAATAACAGAGTAGTTAAGATCAAGTATAGATTTCATCATCATGCTTCATTACTTTAAGGCTGGTAAGTACTGTATGAGGTTGCCAAAGTTGGTTTATTTTGTACATTAGTCACAACCATGCTCTTTTCGATATGGCAATTAAATACTCCATTAGTCATTTTATAGGGTATTTATTCACCAGCCAAGAGGAAATTGTTATTCTGCTCTGAGATGAGCTGGGTAATTCCTGACAGATAAAATCAGAAACCTTTTTCAGAACTGTGCACATATCCAGATGCCCACCTTCAATTAATTCCAGCAGCAAGGTTTATTACCCTGTCCTTATAGAGTGCTTAAGTACCTACACAGTAAAGTTCCTTTCAGCTCTGTAGCAAATTAGTTGCTGGATCACAGAACTTGCATCTCAGGAAAGGCAGTACGAAACCTAAGGTCAATTAAGTTTAGTTTTAGCATAGCTTACAGATTCACCTTTAGATCACCTAAAATGACACTGATTCACAAAACCAATTCTGATCTCTTTAAAATATGGTTTGAAAGATGCCTGGCATCTTTGTAGAGAGGTAAAATAATCAAGATCCTCAAATTTATGTAATCTTTTGCCAAGGTAAGCCCAGCTGTCGGTTTTCAAGGTCACAGCTAGCAAATGTCTTCAACTTTAAACAGCCTAGTCTGCTGGGTTCTGTAGCATCTTTCTTATGATGAGAGACTGCAGGAGCTGGACTTGTTGTCTAGAGAAGACTGAGAGGGGATGTCATTAATTCATACAAATATATCAAAGGCAGGTGCCAAGAGGATGGTGCCAGACTTTTTTCAGTGGTGCCCAACAACAGGACGGAAAGCAATGGCTATAGACTAAAACACAAGAAGTTCCACCACAACATGAAGGAAGAACTTTATGTTGAGAGTGGCAGAGCATTGGAACAGGCTTCCCAGGGATTCTGTCGATCCTTCTTTTCTTGCAGTATTCAAAACCTATCTGGATGTATGCCTGTGTAACCTGCTCTAGGTGACCCTGCCATGGCAGGAAGATTGGACAAGATAATCTCCAGAGGTCCCTTCCAACCCTAATGATTCTGTGATTCTGTACAAAATATTGGTTTATACAGGTAGACTGTACATGTTCCAGTCTGACACTCAGCAGACAATAAAAAGTGCAGTGCCTTCTATAGCTACCTCTTTTACATGGAAAAACTGCAACTTACTCCATGATATTACAGTAACGTCCAACATATATGTTAAGGCTTTCAACTGTGACTGCAATATGTCAGTTTAAATAGTGCTGATCTGGGAGGAAGGGAAAGAGGAAAAATTAGGGCATTGCTGTGGAAAAATATACTAACCAAGTTACCTAGTTTATGAACGCAAAAACTTTATAGATAAAAACTCTTGAATTATCTTGCATCTTACATAATGCAATAGGGCCAGATAAAATAATCCCTCATCGTGGGTTGATCTTGTCTGGCTGCCAGATGTGCACCCAGCTGCTCTCCCACTCCTTACAAGACAGAGGGAGAAAACGAGATGGAAAAGCTCACAGGTCATGATAAAGAGAAAGGCACTTAACAATTACTGTCATGAGCAAAGCAGACTTAACATAGGAAAAGTGATTTGATCTATTGCCAAGTAAAATAGAGTAGGATGATGGGAAAAGAATGACAAAACCTAAAACGCTTTCCTTCCGATACCCCTTTTTTTACAGGTTTAACTTTACTACTCCATCCCTAACTACCTATTTTCCCTGAGAGAGCAGGAGCAGAGGAATGGGGAAAGGGTGAATGCAGTCAGTCCATAACACCTCTGCGCCACTCCTTCCTCCTCACGCATTTCCCTGCTCCACCCTGGGGCCTTACCATGGGACGCAGGGAAACACTTGCTCTGATAGGGTCTCTCCCGGGTCGCAGGGCCATCCCTGCCGGGGTCTCCCCTCCCCTCCCGCTCTGCCCTCGGGGCTCGCAGGGCTGTTTCTCACCCGGTTCCCCTCCCTCAGCCCTGGCTGCCGGGCAGCGTTTTGCCCTCCCTTGCCCAGGCTTTGCCCGGGGCTCTCGCCCGCCCTCCCGCCCGTGGCTGAGGGGCTCAGCCGTGCCCTGCGCTGGGGCCGCTGGAGCCGCTGGGACCGGCCGTGTCCGGGCGGGGCAGCCCTGGATGCTCCACACGGGAACAGCCCGGCACAGCCCCCAGAGCTGCTGCTGCTGGCGCAGCTGCCAGCACCTGGACACCTGCACCCAGAGCATACTGCTCTTCCTAAAGAGGACAGACCTCAGTTTTCAGTACTGGCAATATGGAAACAGACGTTGCTTTGGAAAAATCCAGGGAGATGGGCTCATTATTGTTGACTGTAGCTAATGTGATGCATTGATGTGTAAGCAATGGAGATGGTTAAAAAGCAGGGGAAGGTTGTTTTACTGGGAGATGTTTATATTTTGTTTACCTAGGACAATTATTTACATGAAGTTCAGAGAAATACTGGAAGAAATATACTTCTCAACAATGTTTTTAAAAGGTGATCAAGCATTGGAACAGGCTGAGTCACTATCCCTGAAAGTACTTAAAAGACATGTAAATGTGGCACTTAGGGACATGGTTAAGTGGTGGATTTGGCAGTGGGTGGTGGGTTAACAGTTAACAGTTAAGCGGTGGGTTAACAATGGGACCCGATGATCTTAATTAGAAGTCTTTTCCAACATAAATGTTTATATGATTCTATGATTCTAAAAGCAGAAAAATGTATCTTACCTTAGGCAAGTTTCAAAGGTGCTTCCAGATATTTCAAACAGGTAGTGCCCTTGACAGTATTTAATTGGCAGCAGTTCTGAGAAATGAAATTTGGGATTTATTTGGTAACAGGATTCAGCCTCTGC
Organism: Myiotriccus ornatus; assembly: GCA_036023395.1. NCBI lineage: Eukaryota > Metazoa > Chordata > Aves > Passeriformes > Tyrannidae > Myiotriccus > Myiotriccus ornatus. Next base: position 71,250,704 of record JAYRBT010000082.1, read on the forward strand.
TTTTCTCAGCTGAGAACACAGATACCATATATTCATGCCTGTGATATCTGTAAATCCTCAAAGCCCCTTCTTCCATGTCTGTATCAGACACAGAAACCTCATCACATGAACATTTTCTTACCCTACTTAGCTGTAGACACATCACCACCTATGACAGAGGTGATATTACCTCAGTCTGATTTTGATACACCAACTGGCTGTATTTCTGGCCAGTCACCAACTAGAACAAGCAACCAAGTCAGATACTGCTCCTGGAACTGGTGGCAGCCAGTTCCTTTATCTGGAATTAATGAAAACTGCTATTCTACAGAAGAAATTCAAGAAGACCTTGTAAACTCTTGCATTTGAAGGTCCTGAAAATGGCAGAAACAACATTTGGGAAAGTACAATAGTAAAGAGTTACTCTGTCAGTCTGTTTTGATTATTTAAGATAATAGTTTCAGCCCTCCATCAAAGTTAAGGTAGCAGGTGTTTTAAAACAACATGCCATGTCAGTCAGATGCAATATTACTAAGAACCTACAATCTATGCCCAGGTCCACCAGTACTCTTATATTAGTGGAACTCAGAAGAATAAATCACACCATTAAAACACAATTATGAATATGTGATTTGTATTTAATGTTAATTTAGAGAATTAGGCCCTTTTAAACACGCATATTTCATTTGTCTGACTCATTAACCCTAAACTAAATTTTAAAAAAATAATCTCTCAATAAGTTCAAACATCAGCCATGACTTATCAGAAAGATGCTCAGTTTCTGAAGTAAGAGCCCTCTCTTCTTCAAGGTATTAGCAACATTTAGCTGAACTTGTGCTTTGAAATGTTCTACAGTAGATCAGATGTACGTTGTGAGAAAATTGGTACATACTTTCACTAAGAGTCACAGGAATTAATCCTCAACATTTCATCTCACTGACATGACATTCTATCCTCATGAGTCTGCTATGTTCCTTGCAGCATTTCAAAGATAATTGTTCTTGATCTACGTTCATGACCTACTGAGTTCCATTCTGTTAACGTTTGCACTTCTTTTTTCCTTAGACTGTATTTGCTGTTCCTTGCATCCTTCTGTCAATCTTCATTTCATATTTTTCATGAGCTGTATCCACAAGCTGATGAACAGAGTTTAGAGAACCTTCAAAATACAGTCAGGGGAACTGAATATTAATGCTTTGTTCTCATGGATTAAAAGGTGCAATTTGATAACAGGAACGGTAAACAAAGTGTCACATGAAAAGGACCAGAAATGAAGGATTTTCTGTCCCACTGGAATTAATATATTTTTTGTCTATTAATGTCCCCCTCCTGGGAATTCAAAGCCTTTAAAGTCCAAAAACAGTCAGTCAGTGTCTCCTTAGGAGGCAACCCTTCACTTGACAGATTCACTGAGATGGACAGGACTTTTGGGGACTGCACTTAATAGCAATGGAAAACCTTCTCAGCAAGTTTCTCCTACGAGTTACTCCACTGTTAATGAGCCTGCCAGCACTGAAAAAAAAAACCAAAACAATAAAAGCCACCCAAACAGGACTAACTTTTAGTAGCTCATGAAATAACCTTTATTAATATAGATCTGTGACAACTTATAGGGTTCACGTCGTCAGTGATAACGTTTAACTGCAATATTCCACTTAACTAATTAAGTTAACCAGAAGTGCTCTCCCCCAAAACAACACAACTCCCTAAGAAGCAATAGATTGCTGTAACACTTTAACACAAAACTCAAGCAATCCCCCTCATGACAGATGAATTTACAAAGACATTAGTATAGTCTGTAATATATATATTACAGGGAAAATTATAGGTAGAGGGAAAATTAGTATCTGTAAGGTAAAGCAAAGTATAATTAGTATCTATAGGGTAAAGGGGAAGGCAGGATATAAGGAAAAGTGAAAGCAAAGTAAAATAAGCAAAGTATAATTAGTCTAAAAGGTAAAGATAAAACATATATAAGGCAAGATATAAGGATGCAAAGTACAATTAGTAAAGGTGAAAACAAAGTCAAATGTAAAAATGGTTGCTCAGCCCTCAGCATCCTGAGGAGTGGAAGGAGAAAAGGCAGCTCATCGGTTACCCCCGCAGAAATGAGGGAACTTCTCCCCCATTTCTGCTCATGTCTGATCTCTTTTTATACTTCTTTTCTTAGGCATTTTGAGTGACTATAGTCAATAAACTAATTTTTGGGGTTATAGACAGATGACATAGGCCTAAGGACTGGCTTTCTTTGTTCCCATCAGGATGTTTTTGAAGAAAGGCCATGCTATTTTCATACCACTACACCCTTCATTGATCCTATCAGTCTGTTGCTGGGAAGTCTCATCCAGGTGCTGGGGTCTTTCAGGAAGCCACCAGGAGTCTCTTTTTTCCCTTTTTGTGCAGCCTTATCACCTTACAATGGGTTTCTGGGAATGCCCCCTCCAGGTGCCAGAGGGGGTGTGTGTATGTGTGTCTTTTTCCTAATCACACAGGATTGTTATTGTGGCCCTAAATTGGTATATCACAAAGTCATGAGAGAAGTCTACTAAATTGATTATGACGTTTTAACAGTGATGCCTTTATCAAAATCCGTTAACAAAAAGTCAACAGTAAGCTTTTTATTTTTGTCAGTGCACCCATGAAATCACTGATGAATCCACCCATTTCAGCTTGTCCTACAACCAAGTATATTTGAATCAGGCAAGTTCCCTGAACTCTAGTGATGGCCATATTATGGAATCACTGTGTTAGTTTCAGCTTCATTCCTTAGGGATCATCAGAGTAACCATTATGTTAAGCAGCATTTCATTCTTAAGCTAGTCTTTTTTATTATATTAGCTGATTATAGATGTGAACAAAAATGGCAGAACTGAAGACAAATGGATTTTCTAGCATGCTTCATTAAAATGCAGTTCATTCAAATGCCTTGCAAGGATGTCAAATAGGTGAAAACATGTAAGATAGGCAAATCAAAACTGATTATAAAAGCTGCTGAAGAAATCAGAGTAAGATAAAAGTTGACATGAAAGGTTAATTTAAGCAATAAGATTCTTTAAGGCCATTGGTCTTGAATGCTTGTGTAAGTTCCCTGTGCTAAGATAATCTAATAATTGGTTTTCAGCTTGCTGCAGTCTGGCCTCTAGTTTATGCAGACATTGTGAAAATTGCCTTTAGGTAGCTCGCATACCAATCAAAATATCTCTGAATGTCAGCTCAGGATGGAGCACAAAGCCATTGAATAAACTGTCAAGAATGCTGTAACTAAACTACAATGATATCAAGTGCATGCAGCCACACTGGACAGAACCAGAGACTGGAGTTTGGGATAGTAGCATAATCATCAAGCAGTGTCTCCTTCTCTCCATGTACCTGAGCCTTAGTGATAGAAGGCCTAGTCACTTCAATAGGTGATCACAGAGGGCACAGCTTCTGAGTGACACAGCACTGGTTAGAAATCAGATCTTACTTGTTATGCTGCTTGATGAATTAGATCTACCAAACACAACAGAACTAATCAATATATAATCTTGCTAGCATAAATATAGTTTAGCTATTTCCATATAGATTAAGCCTTTGAGTGTACTATGGACATACTCTAATTTATTCAGTGATGATAGTAGTAGCAGATGTGTCATATTTGTAAAGTTCCTTACACAATCCCACTGCTGTAGAAACGTTTTGTTACAAGAATTGTGAAGTGGGGTTTTTGTGGTTTTATTTTCTTTCATTCCAAAGTTTATTGATACTTTGATATATTTTTTTCTTTAAGAATATTGTCTCCCTGAGTGGCTTTGATATAGGTAGAAGATGTGGAATGGATGTTAGATATTAACAAAAAGACTTATATTGCTGTGATGGACAGAAGCCAGGGAATATTCTGTTTTAAGCAATGTTCTTGGTTTGAGGCAAGAAACTGTGCTCTATTATATTACTAGCAGTGTTATTACTAGGTTGGACCAACATTTCTTTGAATAATATCCATGTGATACTAACTATAGGTAACAATTCTGTAATTACTGGTATTATTAACATTCTGAGCCAGGGGTTTACAGTATGCAATAACACTATTACAACTACTAGAAGATGGAATCTGTTGTTTCAGAGTACAAACATGGTAATAGATCTTTTATTCAAAGAATTTACAGTCTAAACAGTTAAGAAAAAATGTTATCCTTATATGTTGCAGAACATTTCTACTTTAAGTTAACAAAGCCGCAGAAAAAATCATATTCCTCAAGTAAATACTCTAGAACAAGTACTCTCTTAAATATAAATATGAATTATGAAACCTGTATCCCTTTGAATTCAGTAGCAAAGCCCCTCCAGGTATCAGTGGGTCTAGAACTTTGTTTGGATACCATTTTTCCATTACTTTTGGAGACCTTTTTCGCTTTCTAAGATTCAAAGTTTATATTTGTTCTTTCTTCACTCTCTTCTATAGTGTCACCATCTAAGTATTGCTGTGTGGTACAGAATGAATGTCAAGTGCTCCCCATTTATAAGGGATATAGATTTGAAGTGCTAATATGCCAGCTATTGACATTTCTAAAGAATACTGCTGATTGATATTGCAGCCCAGAAGCATCTTTTAAACACTAGAGCAAAGGGTATACATCAACAGTAGCAGTACTCAAACATAAAATTTTGACAGCATGAGACAACAGAGACTACTCCTCCTTCAAGTCATGGAAAATTCAGTTTTAAACCTAAAGGTAAATAAGACCTCTGAAGACTTACTGTTCCTTAGATTTTAATTTCTTTCACACTTTGTCCTTTTTTCTACCTGCAGGCAAACATCATCAGCACCTTACAAATTATGCTCCAGTTATATTGACCCCTAGCTTTCTGTATTTGCTAATATATTGATATTTTTCTTAAATTCTCTCTGAATTACTGTTTTGTTGACCTTGACCTTAAAGGAAGACAAAATCCAAAGAAATCATCGAGTCGAATCAGCAGAGCTATGGATAATAACAAAGAGAATGAAGCTAACTACAGCTGATTGCTTCTTGCTGCTACACTGAGCAAACTGCTTCATTGCTCCACACCTCCTAACCATAGGACACATATCTGAAAATTGCAGCTATGATTATTGCAATAATTTCTTCCTAATCCTGTTTCTTATGTTCTTATGATGAACTGCCTGGATGCAGCACCTGCCATTACAGACAACCATGTCATATAATCCATTTCATAAACTTATCAAGTATCATTATCCTTAGGCCTCTTGATCCTGCTGTTGCTATTTTACTCAAAACACACAGCTTTTTTGTTAGAATTCATCTTTTATTTCTCATCCTTATTTAATTCACAGCCAGCTTTTACCATTTGATCTCTTGCCCAATATTATATGCTGGTAAATAAAGTGAAATGATAAGTATGAAGTAGGAAAATAAGCTATTTTAATTAAGAAGAACCAAAACCATTCTATTCCTATTGCCTTATACCAAAGCCTGCTTCTTGAAAACCTGTCCATTCTGTTTGGGGGGTAATGGGATTAGCCTATGCATATCACTCTGTCTGACATTGATTTTCAAAGTGTAACCTGTAGAAACACACGTGACAAGAATAATATTTTATATATTAAATCATCTTAGTGACTTCTGAAGGAGAACTATTTGTTCTTGTTCTAAAGGAACAAATACAATTAGATTTTCTTGAATCATATCTTACTTTTTCATTACATTTTTTATATCTTTTAATAGCATGTTGGTTTTAACACCCGCTGGAAATTAAACTCCAAATAAGCCACTCCCTTTACCCCTTCCCTTCTGGTAAGAAAGGGACAAAAGCAGAGACTATGGGTTGAGATAACAATTTACTGAAAGCACAGAGCAATGGAATAAGACACACACACTAAAACAGCAGTATTAATAGAAAAGTATACAGAAGGAGGAGGTGTTTTAACCACAAAAAAGTGTACACCACTGGGAACAAAACCAAGACAGTGGACACTCCCTGTAAGTTGTGTCCACGTGGCTTCACTAGAAAAAGGCAATGTGTTGACTGTTCCACACACTGCACCACATGACTGCCAGGAAAAAAAGCAAGAAGGCAGGGGGAGCTCCTGTGGCTAATGTTTCCCACCCCTCATCCCAAAAACCAACAAAAACCAATGACAAACAAGCCCTCCAAAAGCTAGGTCATCCAAGTTGGCCCACACTGCTGCTCCGCTGGGCTCAGTTCCACTCAGGTGTCTGCACTGCTGTTTCTATGGCTCTGCTGTGCTGTTAATCCGGCAGTACGGTTGAATCCCGGTTTTGTCCTGTAACTGCATTCCCAAGAAAATGAGAGGGGGACTGGTAGTGGTGACAGGGAGACTGAATCTGCAGGGGTTGATCTTGACAGACCTGCTGCTGGAGAAAGGGAGGTAGACCGGTGCACGTCCTGTGGGACACCCAGCTTTTCCTCTGGAAGCCATGCTACCCAGTGATGACATGGGCGGTACAGAAAATCAACCTGGCCATGCCCACACAGCACTAAGCTCCACCCTCTCTCTGCAATCAGGACAAAAAGAGAAATTGTTCCCTAGATTTTAAGTATATTACCTTTCATTTACACAGTTAGATTTGATCTTTTTTCTGTTACTTACCTCTTTGATATTGTTTCATTAACAGCATCACTCTGAGTTGATACTTTCATTCAGTAAAACCTGTTGCAATCTTCTTTTTTTTCTGTCAACTTTATAGGTTTCTCCTATCCCTCTTCTCATTAAGAACAATTTTTTCTTCATCATCATGTTGAATACTTTATGGAAGTTATAAAAAATAAGATGACAGTGAAACAGTCCATCTTCTCTAAGAGAGATGTAAGGTCAATCTAATACTATTTTGCAAATGTGTATCACACACACATCAAGCCTTTTTCATTTGACTCAATTCCTACAATAATTATTTCCTTTAAGATTTATTTTAATTGAATAGGCAAGGTCATTCTGAAAGACCCATAGCTGCCTCAGTCATTTTCTTTCCTTCCCATTCTAACAATATGATTACTGAATATCAATACAGTTTTTTCTTCAAGCCCCTATTTGTTCCATATTGGCTTGTCAAAAAAAAAAAAAAATCACTACTCTCTAGAGTAGAATAGAATAGAATCATTTAGGTTGGAAAGTACCTCTAAGATCATCTAGCCCAATCATTAACCGAGCACTGCCAAGTTTGCCACTGAGCTATGTCCCTATGTGCCATGTCCACACTTTTAAATTATCTCCAGGGCTGATGACTCCACCACTTCACTGGGTAGCCTGTTCCAATGCACGACCTCCACTTTCAGCGAAGAAATTTTTCCTAATATCCAATCTAAACCCCTCCTGGAGCAACTTGAGGCCATTTCTTCTTGTTTTATCACTTGCTACTTGGAAGAAGAGACTGATACACCTTGCTACAGCCTCCTTTCGGGCAGTTGAAGAGAGGAGTAAGGTTGCCCCTCACCCTTCTTTTCTCCAGGATAAACAAGCCTAGCTCCCTTGGCTGCTCCTCATAATAGTTGTTCTCCAGGTCCTTCATCAGCTCCACTGCCTTCCTCTGGACATGCTCCAGCACCTCGATGTCTTTTCTGTAGTGAGAGACCCAGAATTGAGGTTTCTGATACAAACTAGGATTCCACTAGCCTCCATGGCCACCTGTGAGGAAAGCTGGTTCACGTTCAACCAGCTGTTGACCAGCACCCCCAGATTCTTTTCTGCTGGGCAACTTTCCAGCCACTTTTATCCCAGCCTGTAGAGGTGCATGGGATTGTTGTGACCCAACAAGTGCAGGACTCAGCACTTGGCTTTGTTGAACCTCATATCGTGCACCTTCACCCATCAAGGCAATCTGTCCAGATCCCTCCTACCTTCCAGCAAGTCAACACTCCCACCCAACTCAGTTACATCTACAAATTGACCAAGCTTGCACTCCATCCCCTCATCCAGATCATTGATAAAGATATTAAACAGGACTGAGCCCTAGGGAACACCACTACTGACTAGCTGCCATCTGGGTTTTGCTCCGTTCACCACCACTCTCGGGGCCTGTCCATCCAGACACTTTTTTACCCAGTGAAGAGTATACCCATCAAAACCAGAAGTAGCCAGTTTCTCCAAGACAATGCTGAGGGAAACAGTATTAAGGGTGTAACACACAGACAGTATAGAAATGCCAAAAACTATGTTTCGCCATTGTTCTGCCTGTCAAAAACTTCCTACCAAAAATTATCTGTCAGCTCTCTGCCAGAAGGTCTCACCAGGACTTCCCATGGGACTTTTCCTGCCAAAGGATCCTGACATTGTTTAAGGTTATCATATCTCCTCGGACATCTGAACTGGCTACGTGCCAAGAAACAACATACAACCTCCTCTGAGTACTATAAAACTCGAGGACAAGTTCTGGAAAATCAGAGAAGAGGAAAGGGAGAGAGAACTGATTGCCATAGGAGTCTCTCCTCACCTCCCCTCCCTGCCACTGCATGCTGCCTACCTGCCATGGGAGACTGAGACTCTGCCAGCCTGCAGAGAACTGAGACCACCGTGCCACGTGCTTGAGTTATATCTTATCCTTCCAGCCTCAGTATATTTCTGATGGCCAGGGAGCTGAACTGAGACCCTGCATGGCCTGGGACACAGCTGGCATGAGAAGCTGAACCCCACATCCTGCATTCCAGAGAACTAAAGCTGTTAGACCCCCTGCAGCTAAAGAGATAACACTGAAAAAGTGGCAGAGAAAGAGAAAAAAAAAAGGC
>JAYRBT010000082.1:71259503-71277496 GCA_036023395.1 Myiotriccus ornatus
GAACTAAAGCTGTTAGACCCCCTGCAGCTAAAGAGATAACACTGAAAAAGTGGCAGAGAAAGAGAAAAAAAAAAGGCCGAAAACTGCTTTGCCCCCTCCCCCCCCCCGCCTAACACCAGCATGGCAGAAAGGTAGCTTTCGGTGGTATCTTTTCTCTGCTTCTAGAATTATCTTAGCACTTTCCAACCTTTTCTTACTTTTTCCTCTTTCTCTTTGCATCTCTTAGCAATTCATAAAAATCAGTTTTTGGTATCAACAGATAATTTGTGTGAGTTTTAATTTTGCTCAACTTCAAATCTGAAGTTCTTTCTGCAATATTTAAGCAGATTATAACAATGGGCTTTACTAAAATCCAGGTAGACAACATCCAGAGGATTTCCCTCATCTGCTGACTGGTTCTTCATGTACTTGGAGGACAAGCAGGACCTGCCATTCCTAAACCCATGCCGTGTGGGCTGATCACCTCATTGTCCTGTATGTACCATGAGATGAACTGCTGCATAACCTTCCTCAGTATGAAGGCGCAGCTGACAGACCTGTAGTTCCTCAGATCCTCCTTACAACCTTTCTTGTAGATGGGTGTCACATTTGTCAACTTTCAGTCAACTGAAACGTCCTTGGTTAGTCAGGACTGGTAAAGTGGTAACAGCATCAAGCCTGATGGAGTTCAAGAAACATTTGGACAATGCTCTCGGGCACATGGTGTGACTCTTGTGGATGGTCCTGTGCAGGTCCAGGTGTTGGACTCAGTGATCCTTGTGAGTCCCTTTCAACTGGGCTTATTCTGTGATTTTGTGATTCTTTAAATGATGGAAAGTGGCTCAATGACCACTTCCACCAGCTCCCTCAGTTCCCCTGGATGGATCCCATTCATTTCCTTAGACTTGGGCATGTCTATGTGGTGCTGCAGGTTTCTGACATTTTCCTCTGGATTATACGCATTTTGTTCTACTCCCAACTCAGGAGGCTGAGTACCCTGAGAACAATTTGTCTTACTATTAGGAAGAAGGCATTAACTACTTCATCCTTATCTTCATCCTTTGTCATTATGTTTCCTCCTCCATCCGATAAAAGATGCAGATTTTCCTTGACCCTCATTTGGTTACTGATGTATTTGTAGAAATATTTTGTACTGTCTGTTATGATGGTGACCAGATTAAGTTCTAGTTGGGCTTTTGCCATTCTAATTTTCTCTCTACATAAACTCATGAGACCCTTTTAGTTCTCCTGAGTGAGCCACCCCTTCCTCCAAAAGTCATAAACTTGCCTTTTTTTTTTTTGACTTCCCGCCAAAAGTATTTCTTAAGCCCAGTTAATCTTCCCAACCAGCTTGTCTTCTGGCACATATGACTTTAAGATTTGCTTCTTGAAGAACATCCAGCCTTGCTGGATTCCTTTGCACTTCATGACTGTCTCCTGAGGGATTCTGTCAACTGGGATCCTAAACAGGCCAAAGTCTGCCCTTAGGAAATCCAAGCTGGCAGTTCTGTTGACTCCTCTCCTTACTTCTCAAAGAACCAAAGATTCTATCATTTCATGATCACTGTGTCCAAGACAGCCTCTAACCATCACATCATCCCCAAGTCTTTCTCTGTTCACAAACAACAGGTCCAATAGTGCACCTTCCCTGCTGGGCTCACACAACAGCTGTGTCAGGTGTTTTCTTCTTCCCCTAAAATATAAATTTCTCGGAGTTTTGGTAGGTCTGATTTAGAGAAATTCAGAAGTCTATTAACATTAATTTGTTAGTATCTCAGTCAAGCTGATTTTGTAATAACTATACACACACAATATTACCAGGGTAAACTTTAATCTGCAGAATAGGGTGTTTGTAAGATGTTAACTCTATGAAAAAAAATTGAGTTACAACGCACTTCTGTGTGATCTGCTTATAAAGTTGTTTTATAGCTTTCCCATGTTGACACACTACCACCCATTATTTTATTAAAGTTATCAAAAAGATTTGCATTAGTTTTGATGACCAAGAGACACCACTCTTTCCAGCGCCTTTTTGTCACCAATATAAAGTGGAGAAATAATTACCAATATTGGTAACTATCACCAAATTATTAATTATTAATTATTACCAAATAATTATTACCAAATAATTACCAACAATTTCTAGTAGCATTAGTCTCTCTAGTAAAATATAGAAGTCTGTATTTATTTTTAACCCTTAAGGCTTGTGGAGAACTCTCATAAGACCAACAAAGTAAAATTGCTTCTATAACTTTTCCCCAAAGATGCTTTGAGAAAAATAAGTTTCTTTTTACTCCATGCTGTCTGATTTTATTTCTTTACAATTTATCATTTCATTAACCAACAATGCTATCCTACCATCCCAGCTTTCATTCCTGAGTATCCCATAGCTTTAAATAAGGGTGTTCCAGTCATATTATTAAATACTGTAGTCAGCAATAGAAGTACATAAATTGATGGGAAATACACACAGAATGAAAGCCTAGTGGTTAAAACTGGTCAAAATTAGTAAAGCTATAAAGTAGTTGTAAGAAACTAAAGTTTAGGGATATGAAGGTATGTATAATTACAGGAAGAAATAATTTAATAAATAAAAAAGTTGAATTCATAAAAGAACCGCTCAAGCACAGCCTATATACTGCATTAAGAAGAACAAATTTGGAAATAACTTCTGTATTGATATGTAGCAGTTGTTTTACAGATGTAACTGTTTGTTGGTTATAGACTTTTCCTTAAATCTACCCTCAATTATTTTTTAGCCTAAACTTCATAAAGAAAATAATAGAGAAATTAAAAAAAATTAATGCAATTTACCTGAAAATATAATAGCTTCTTCAACACAATTTAGGCAGGAATGGATTATTTTTACCCCAAAGTCATGTTTTAATTCATAACTAGCAGGATTAAAGTAGGAATCACTTGATTAAATGTGTTTGTTTCTGTGATGCTTAGGCTATTGACCTTAACAACCCACTGAATATCAAGAACATCAATGTCCATCAGGGCCTGGGAAGGCTCTTCAGACACCTGGCATCATTTCAGACCACAGGGATAGCCCAGACACACATAATTTTCAAAACAGATGTTATAAACATTTCATCATCTCATTTTATAACACCAGTAATCTAACCCCTGATCTGGGTTTCCATAAATCAGCTCAGAAACTGAATTTCCAGGTTCAATTCCACAATTCTGTTGTTGCCTGATCTTGATAGGTGCATTTCTACCATGCTTCTGCTGCATCTGCCATTGCTCTGGCGCCTGGACCACTTCCTCCCATTCCTTCTCTCATGACCTTGGTGTCTGTATAGTTGTTCACATGTTCTCACTGCTCTTTTCTGGCTGCAATTTCATCTGCACAATATCCTTTTTTTCCTTCTTAAAGATGGTAGTATGGAGGTATTACTATCATTCCTGATTTGCTTGGTGTTGGCCAGCAGCAGGTCCGTCCTGGAGCCAGCTGGCATTGACTCTGCCAGACATGGGGGGAAACTTCTGGCAGCTTCTCGCAGAAGTCACCCCTGTAGCCCCGCCTCTGCCAAAACCAGGCCATATAAACCCAATGCAATGGTCCAATAAAACTACAAAAGAATTTTATATAGGTGTAGTGTTGTATAGGTCTTGTATAAAAGAGTATTATATAATTATAAGATCTATGGTCTAAAGCTCTTATATGCAAAGAAATGGTGGTAGTGACATTCAGGCTGCAAAACAGATGCATCACAAACTAGACTATTCTAGAACTATCCTTAAAGTTGGTGTGAATAGTGGGCAGTGTACAGTAGTGATGTCCCTGGACATCAAAAGAAAAATAAGAAGCAGAAACAGAGACTATGCAGCCCCCTCACATACTTCATGCTCCGTGGAAGAAATAAATTGAAACTTCCTTTCTCTCTCTCCTAAACAAAAAAACCCCAGGTTTTAAAAGCCAACAGAGGTTTCCTCTTCTATGTTCAAGGACATAGTGATAAGGCCCTTAATTTTCCCATGAAGTGTTCAGCAAGGGTCATTATCTGAACTTGCACAGAGTATGCAAGACATATCATTGTTTTTGATCCAGTTAAAATTTTTCTTCTTCTCAGTCTTTGAAGCTCTATTTGCAAAGTAAACAAAAGCAATTTCAAAGGGAGTAGGAAGATTCAAGTTTTCTCCTCCCACTTGTAAGGTCAGTTCTAGTTTGACTGTACTGTGCTAGAAAAATTATTGTTTGAATGACACTTTCCACATGCAGTACCAATTGCAAGCTAATATTTTCTCTGCCAGGAAAGCTGCAGGCATTTAGGGAAACAGGATTTTTTTCTGTAATAAATTAGGCATACTCATAAATTTTAAAAGGAGCAAGTCTTTATGTTTGAGGAATGAAGGACTGCAGTGAGTAATTCAGGAAATACAATATAACTTAGCTTCATTATATTTTTTTATTTGCTAATTAGTTTAGAGAGAAGATTTACACTTTGGCCAAAATATATTTGTCTTTGGGTTAATATGGAAGGAATGTAATTACCTAGCTGGCATTCAGTCCTACAGTGGGAGATGAAAGTGCTTTTCCTGCACTTTGTATTTTGCAGGAAATTAGATACTTTTTCAAAATTATTGTTCATATTAATTTATATGTTAGATTTATAGAGAGATTCAAGATGTTGGTGAATTTCAACTGTTAACACTGATCTTTTAAATAAAAGGTATTATCTAAATTACACTAATCTTAAGTCCTTCTTGTGACACTTTTCTCACATGTGGGGAAAAATATAGCTGAACATATAACTGAATATATAGCTGCTCTATTAGAGCAGGAAAGACACTACAAAAAAAGAGTGTACAGTGAGTCTCCAAACACCTACGATTAACAACATTTTGTGGATGCTTAGTGCTATGTATCCTTTTCAAGTCTTATCATTCCGCAGAGTTAATAATATATTCAAAGACTATTGTAAACCATTTTTATTACTTAAATATTCAGTGGTGTTGAAAGTACCTGTGGCTTGTTAATGTCATGTACTTATAAGATAAATATGATACTTGAGTCATGCTTAAATCTGCAATATAACCAAAGAAGATGAAGAAAAGCATGTTAATTTTGTCAAGACTGTTACTCCCACAGCTACCTCTGCTTCTGCTTTGTCAGTCTTTCCCTTTCTCATACTTCTCCTTTGTCAAAAGATAAATTAATATTTATCTCCTCCCCTCCCCTCCCCTCCCCTCCCCTCCTCTCCCCTCCTCTCCCCTCCCCTTCCCTTTCCTGTTTTCATTTCTCTAATCTCCAGTCATTCAGCAGCACTAAAGTTCTAGTTTCCATTTTGAAGAAAAGCATTCTGATTTTTTATTCACTGCCCATGTTCTTGGTCATACTAGCACTCCAAGTCCAGCCTACTTAAGTTGCCACTGCAACAACTGTCTTAAACAATGACTGTTATGTGCATAAAATGGAACCACAAGAGTACGTAGCATTTCAAGGTGTTTATTTTCATTTATTCTTGTTTACCACAAAGGTAACTCTTGTAGATATAATGGATTCAAGGCTAGTTCCGGATACAGTTTAATATTTTTCATTATTTTACTATAGCAGACTTACTTATTTTTTACATTTATGGCCATTTTTTCATTCTCATTCTGGATGAAGCAGAGTTAGTTTAACTCTACATTAACTGCTAAAATTTTTAATATTTCCTTTATATTTAAAATAAACACAATAAACCTTTTAAGATAATAATACAGTATATTGACAAAGAATATTACTAAGTAGCCAGGCAAGCTATTTTATTCCTTTAATTCCCACAATTTAAATGTGTTTATTTGACATTTCGTCTGGGTCAGGTACTTTATATTACTAATCTTCTGAAGTGCTTCTGAAACTTCAATTCAGTTAATTTACTTAAATTTAATTAGTAATTTATTTACAATATAGCATGCTCACTTCTAATACAGGTGAATTCATAAATTTCCCTCAGTAACTAGTAAAATTATACTTCTTGCCCTTCAGGTCTTCCTACTTGGTGCTTAAACTTATCACTGTCTGCATCTTTTTTCTTCTCCTGAACATTACTGTGTGACAGTGTAACATTATTTCAGCTGTTAGTTGGCTGTACCTTCACACATCTCAAATAAAGGTGCTTCTAGCGTGCACTGTATTTGCTTAGCCTTGACATAACTCCAAGCTCTTTTCAGTCTGTGTTATTACAAATTTCTGCATGTGAGGGTAGATCACTCATGTTTTGAGGAGGTTGTCCTTGAATATCAACAAGTTATCATGGGCCATTTTACCCTTAAGAATGAGAGCCCCTGGGAGGAGAAAACTGCTCAGGGGAAGCTGCTGGCTGGTTCCCAAGTCTGCTGCCCTGAAGGCTCTTCATTCTTCTATTTACCTTTTCTGTTTACTTTAGAATTTAAAATTGTACAATGACATGATCACAGCAGCAAAGGCTGTCATTGATCTTCAAATCCATGACCATTTTTTTTATTCATGAACAGTAGATGCAGCAGAGCACCTTTTCTAGTTTGGCCATCTAGCATCTGCATCAAAAATTGATCCTGACAAATTCCAGAGCCTCTCCAAGTTTTCCTTTCAGCAAATGTCAGGTGAAGTCCTCCATGATATCCAGGACCTGTGAGGCTGTTTAAAGGAGGCATTGTCCTCCTGTTCTCAACTGTCAGTGTTGCAAATGTTGACTTCAGTTACCCCCTTTTGGCCTTCACTTTGATCACATTACATAAGCTTCCAACTTACCTGTTGCCCACTCCACTGCACAAGGTTCACTGTATTTGTGTTGGGTTGATAAGTCCCTACCCAGTTGCTCACTCACACCCACAGCGGGGTAGGACAGAGAGTCAGAAGGGTAA
Source organism: Myiotriccus ornatus (assembly GCA_036023395.1). NCBI lineage: Eukaryota > Metazoa > Chordata > Aves > Passeriformes > Tyrannidae > Myiotriccus > Myiotriccus ornatus. The sequence continues at coordinate 71,266,320 of JAYRBT010000082.1, forward strand.
AAGCAGTAGAAACTGGTGGGTTGAGATGAAAGTCAAATCTCCACATGCAAACAAAGCAAAAAAGGAATTCATTAACTACTTTCCAGTGGCAGGCATTTCCTAGTTAGGAAGACCAGAAACATAACTGTGAACCCACTTGCCTTCTCCACTCCCTGAGCTTTGATTGCTGAGTGTGAAATCATATAGTATAGAGCATCCTTTTGGCCAGTTCAGGTCAATTGTCCTGGATTTATCACCGTAAAAATTCTTGTGCATCCCCAGCCTACTTACTAGTGGGGCAGAGTGGGGAAAAGCCTTGGCACTGTGCAAATGCTGTTTATCAACAGCTAAACCGCTGGAGGAGTTGTCAACATTGCTTTAGTCACAAATCCAAAATATAGCATCAGACAGGTTTTTATGTAGGGAAACTACCTCCTAAGCATACCCAATTCAGCTTTGAGATGACATTAGCTGTGTTGCCAGATCTCTCAGATTATAGTTGTACAGTGCTGCACAAATACCTATTTTCTCTTCACTGCCCACACTGTATATTTTGTGCAATGATATTTGAGATGGAACACTATTCATAATTTGTAGGATGAATTGTGGGAATGTCCCCATCTCATATTCTTAGCCTTGTGTCTACGCTTAGTCTCTGAGGTTCCTAGTTCAAAACCTTGCTCAGCTGGTAAGCAGAGTGATTTCTGAAGATGCTGTCACTCCACTTTTCCAGAAGGATCCCAACAAGATCCAGCAGCACAGCTTGCAATACCAGACATATATTGATGTGCAGGATGCATCCCTTCTTACTTGAGCTTTCCCCAGAAGGATCATGGAAAACACAACCTGGACCCTACTGCCTTTCACTGCATCACATCCAACAACCCAATCAATGTCTTCTTCATGATGCTCCCATGAATGGGCAGCAAAGCATTATTTATCATTATTGCATTGTATTAACATAGTGTATATGAACTCCAGTTGTGGGTATTGTGCTAGTCAGCACATATCAAAAGTTCAAAACTGAAAGCCTGGTCTAAGGGAAGACAATCAGAATAAAGATAGGTGAGAAAATATAGAGGTGCAATAGAGAACAATTCTTCACTATAATACATGTTGATCACAGCACATAGAACAGCTGGAAATACTGCAAATTGTTTGTTTCTTTGTGTTATGATAAAAAAATTATGAGAAACAATTTGAAAGACGTAGATGGGGAGGCCTATTCAAAAGTGGAGGGTGACATGCATGGTAAAAAGGAAGAATTTGCATAGTTGAAATATATGCATACAGGAAAAAGGACTCCTCCTTATGAATTAAAGGAGACTGAGATGGGCAAAAAGATGACATCAAGCTAAGAAGAATATTGAGGCTTTATTGACTATAGGGGACATATGAGTGAATGGTTCCAGTGGAAGTTTTAACATGCCCAGAGTAAGAGATCAAGAAAAAAGTATTTATAGCAGCAGTCTGAGTGAGTGTTCATGGGCAAAATTCTATTTGCTGTAACTGCAGAAAACATGTTACAGTGTTACCAGTCAGAAGGAACATTATGAATGATAAGTTTAGTTATATGTATGTTAAAGTTTTATCATCAAGGATCATTTTTTGGACAAAGAATTCTGTAGCAGCCTGCAAACTAGCACATTTTTACTGCATTATTAAAAAATAAGCATAACTGCCCTTCAAATTAAGTAAGTACATAGTCTTGGGTTATTCACAGAAAAGTAGAGCTTTTTAAAATTATAATTTATGAATAGTAAATATGATTTTCATAATAAAAAAACCCTAGGAAATGTCAGTGTTTTAAAAGCTTTGGCGCAAAAATAACAAAATGTTGGAGGTAGTTGCAAGGAATTACTTTTTTTAATACATTGTGATGGAGTTCCAGTGGCATGTAGGAAAAAGTTTATTTTTGTGTCAATGACCATTGTGATAATGGCTATAGCAGAAGTTTCAGTGGGACTTCTACTTTTTGTGTATATAGGCTGCTAGGGAAGCCTATTCATCAGCATTCAAGACTTTTGACTCTACTACCCCAGCAATCAGCAAACTCTGAACAAGAGGTAACAAACCCCCACAGACTACTATATGGAATAGAGAGACTTAATAACATCTCTGTAGACTCTTAAAACCAAGGATATATGAACAGTGATGTAGAAGCAACCTATCTAAAGAAAACAGAAAATGTCTGAGGGAAGTCCAAACTATCAGCTTTCCAGAAGTCAGTGAGCCAGTAAGTATTAGACCTTTGTGGGAAGGGACCTGCACTTATCTGCAGATATGTAATTTGAAATATGTGTTTTGGGGTGCTTTATCACATTGATGGTATTTTCAGTAACATTACTGTGTTTAAGATCCCTCATGTGACAAGACGCAGCACAGCAAAGGAAGATGAGGTCTTGGCAACCTAATTCAGCATGTCTAGAGAGCATGAAAACAACATAAAGCCTTTCTTCTAAAGATGATTATTATTTCTGTATTCACAGATATGGTCTTGAGTGTAGCTAGGTGGGTGAATATGATAGGTGCAGATTTTGTATTGTCTGTTTGCACTTCAACTTGGGCAGCATTTGGGTGTTAGATTTAAAGAAAACCTATAAAATATGTTTATTAATGCAACAATTTTGCTAGTGTGATGGTATTTAGTGTATGGCTAGCTCCAGCGGCTCCAGCGGCCCCAGCGCAGGGCACGGCTGAGCCTCTCAGCCACGGGCGGGAGGGCGGGCGAGAACCCCGGGCAAAGCCTGGGCAAGGGAGGGCAAAACGCTGCCCGGCAGCCAGGGCTGAGGGAGGGGAACTGGGTGAGGAGCACCCCTGTGAGCCCCGAGGGCAGAGCAGGTAGAGGAGAGAAGGGGAGGAGAGAACCCAGTGTCTGATGGATGGCTCTGCGGCCTTGGGAGAGACCCCTGTGGGGCAGGTGTTTCCCTTCGTCCCCTGGGAAGATCCCAGGGTGGAGCAAGGAAAAGTGTGAGGAGGAAGGAGTCGCAGACAGGAGGTGCTATGGACTGACTGCATTCCCCCAATTCTTCATCCCCTTGTGCTGCTTGAGGTGAGAGGCAGTGTAGTCAGTAATGGAGGAATGAAAGTGAGTCTGGGAAAATGTGTTGGGGAAAGGTGTTTTAGTTTTTGGCTTTTTTTCTCAATATGCTGGTTTTTATATATTTAGCAATAAATTAAATAAACTTTCCCCAAGTGGGTCTGTTTTGCCCATGATAGTAATAAGTAAGTCACGTCCCTGTCTTTGTCTCAAGTTATTAATTTTCTGTCTTATTTCCTTCCTCTGTTGAGAAGAATCTTTTGATAGTGGGGAGCTAGAGAACCAGGCGATCTGGCATCCAGCCAACCAGTCAACCCAATACTATCAGGTTCCAGATAATCAGGAAATAGTTGCACAATGAAAATATAATGTGTTTAAAATTACTTGTTAAAACTGAGTTGTGATCACAATCTGCCTAAATTCTATTTAGAACCAACACCTAGATTCAGTTTCTTTTATTTCTTTTATCTTAAGTAACTCATTAATAAAATAGGCAAAACTACATGTATTATCCACAAAACGTAGCCACTTCTTTCTCTAGAAAATACCTAAGAATTCATTTAGTCAAATTTTGCTTAGCTGATTTGAAGTAAATTAACACTGTAATAAACTATATTAAATCGCAGATCAATTTTAAATCTCAGAATAGTCTGACTTGGAAGGTACCACAATGATGAATACTAACTAGTCAAAATATTAGATGTCATTAGGCTTGGTTGAAGAAAAAAACATGATAATGGCATGGAATTGGACAAATTCACTAATATATGTTCTTTCACCTTGTCTTCAAGCCTGTAATTTCTTCCAAATGTCCACTCTGTTGTAAAGTCTTTCCTTCATCATTATGTCTTAGAAAGAGACACAAAAGATTTTCTGTAACTATGGAAGAAGACACAATTTTTAGTTATTTTTAAGTTGAAGCCTTGTTATAATATGCTAATGTTGGAACATAATGATAAATGGTGCCTGTAGCAGCTGCCTTCCTCAGCGGTTGTTCTGAGCTATGTAGATTATTCTGACACACATCAGCTCTGTGTTCCGACTCCATACCCTAGACTAGCAAAACAGTTAGGTGTATATTTGACAATCAGCATCTGCTCAAGTCTTGAAGATTTAACTTTAAAAGACTACCCTATGAAAACTATAGCAAGGACATGATCTGCTTAAGACCATGAACAAAAGCTTTGGGCTTGCCTGAGTACAGACCATCTTGGCTGTTCCTGACACCTAGGCTAGCTAGATTAAAGCTGAAGTGATTTTGGCCATACAAGCTAAAAGCAGACCTTAATTTAATTTGTTCAAAATGAACTGAGTATGAAGAAGTGCTTTACTGAGTAGGGACTGATAAAAAATGGACTTCAGAATTAAAAATAGACAAATGCCACAGACCCCTCCAGGAGACTGCAAAACAGGGATTAAATTATTTGAATTTTGCAAGAAAACCTTATCCTTCTGTTTCCACAACCACAATTTTACCACTGTGCATTAGTTTTGATTGACAGGCAGTGCATGGAAGATACTCAGATCATATGGGTACCACAATTGGGCTGTAGCTGGTAAGGCTACTGCTTGAGGGAATGTTAGCAATTGTAACTGTCATCCAATCTTGACCCTCTGAATTCTGTCTCTATTTTGTGTGTTGCATATCTGTGGGGCTGTATACTGAAGTGTCTGGGGAAAGTTAAATTGCTGCTAATATCTATACAACCCTTAGAAAAAACAAGTTCTCAAAATAGCTTGGTAATATAATTTACCATGTTAATTCTAGCAGTAGTGCAGGCAACATTAAAAAAGTTTAATATGCAGCTACTGAGCCAGAGTATATCTTGGAACCACAGTTTCTTCTGTGAAATTTACACTACTTTGTTCTAGAGATTCAGCACATAGCATTTTATGATGTTGCACTTCACCTTGTCCAGCAGGTTCCTCTTCTCCCAACAGTACTTATAATAGATTTTATTTCAGGAGTGCCCTCGCTTAAATCATTATGTTCTGATATGTGATATTATTTCCAATGAAGATTCTCACAGACAAGCTCTGGAAGTGTGGCCAGGACAAATGAATGGTCAAGTAAATTGAGAACTGGCCAAATGGCAGAGCTCAGAGGATTGTGATCGGTGACAAAGTCTGGTTGGAAGGCTGTCACTAGCGATGTCCCCTTGGATGAAAGGTCAGATGCCTCCTGAGCTGGTTCCCTCATGACACTGGGAGGAGTGGTCAATACCTCAGAGGACTGTGCTGCCCTTCAAAAGGACCTCAGCAGGTTGCAGAGATGGGCAGAGAAGAAATGCCTGAAATTCAACGAAGGTAAATGCCGGAGGCTGTACCTGGGGAAAAATAACTCTATGCACAAGGACTGGGGACTAACCTGCTGGAAAGCAGCTCTGCAGAGAAGGACCTGGGGGTTCTGGTGGACAAGTTGTCCATGAGCCAGCAATGTATCCTTGTGGCCAAGAAGTCCAGTGGTATCACAGGGTGTACTAGGAAGAGCACTGCCAGCAGTTCAAGGGAGTTGATCCTTCCCCTCTACTCAGCCCTACTGAGGTCACATCTGGAGTGCTGGGTCCAGTTCTGGGCCCCTCAGTACAAGAGAGACATGGAGCTCCTGGAGTATGTCCAGGGGAGGGCTGCAAAGATTATTAGAGAACTGAAGTATCTCTCTTAGGGGGACAGGCTGAGCAAGCTCATCCCGTTCAGCCTTAAGAGACAACTGAGAAGGAACCTCATCAGTGTCTATAAGTCTCTGAAGGGAGGGTGTCAAGAGAATAGAACCAGGCTCTTCTCTGTGGTGCCAACCAATAGGACAAGAGACAATGGGCAGAAACTGATGCACAGAAGTTCCACCTGAACATGAAGAATTTCTTTACTGTGCAGGTGACTACGCACTGGAACAGATTGTCCAGACAGATTGTGGAGTATCTCCCTCACTGGACACAACCCTAAGTAACATGCTCTAAGAGACCCCGCTTGAGCAGAGAGGCTGGACTAGATGACCTCTAGTTATCCCTTGCAACCTTACCCATTCAGTGATTCCATGGTTCCTGAATGACAGTCAAATAGCCAGCAAAGGACATATAAACCTGGCCTCAGCTACCGCTATTGGAAATTAATCAGGGCAGCACTTACTGTGTTGTCAAAGAGGTACCATTTGCTTGCAGCATAATGATTTTCAAAGCTGTACCGAATACATATGGCTTTATGAAACATCTTAAAAAACCAAACAACATATTCCATGCAATTTAGTCAGAACCTTAATGCACCAAAATTTATTAAATTGTTCGGTTACATAAGACAGGGAGAGAAAAGGAATAAGTATGGAACAGAACAATTACCAAGGAACCTCCAGTCTTAAAGTTGCCCCATAGTACTACAAAACCTAGAAATACCTTTCATGGTATAAGAGACTGTGTTTGACTAGCCTAAAAATGATTTAAATTTTTATTTTTGTCTATTCTGTCGTAAGAATGTAGGTGCTAATAGTATTCAGCCCAGTGTCTCACTCTGATGCACTAGAATAAGAGATTCCCCAGGGATGATATGAAAAGCCTTGTCATGAATGCACAACTTGCTCGTGGTAGAAAGTATATCCTTGTCCTTTCAGTCAGGAGGTAACTCAAAGCACTTGCAAATTGAATCACTTCCTCAGCTGGGATAAAACCTAGGTTAAAAAATCATCAGTTCATTGTATAAACTTTTAACACTTTTGCTACCAGTGTCTACAAATTGATTGTCATAGTTATTTAACATCTACCCAAATGTGACTGTTCATTATACAAAATTTACACTGCAGAAAAGAGAAGAAGCCCAAAGAGATGAGATTACTGACTCACATATTTATCTCCTAGAAATCAAGAAGGTCAAAGTCAGATAAGTATTTAATATTCAAACAAAATGTCATGAGCATAAATATGTAAACAGTGTTAATAAATCTGTGCATTTCATTTCAAGTTGTGATGTAAGTATTGTTTAGGTTTAACATACTTGATAATTATTTTTTAAAAATATCACAAAAATATTATTACTAATGTGCAGAAAGAAAATCAGATTGTGTTTATTTCTTTGATTTAACTAGCAGTTTTAAAAATCTCAGCAAGCATATACTTATGGGAATTTTTCTGTATGCTGAACTAGTTAAGATCTGCCTTGCAACTTGGAATTACAGAGATTTTCTAATAAATACCATCTTAAAAAGACAAATTTTGAAAAAATAACTGTTCCATGTACCAACAAAAGTAGTACAATAGATATATATTTTTAAATAATGGTTGAAGTTGTATCCAGAACTGATCCCCCACACCTGAAAACAGTTTATTCTATAAATTTACTGAAATAGACATAAACCAGAGTTCCATCAAGTGAAAATTATTGAAGAATATTTAAAGGTCTGATTTGATGTCTGCACTATATTGTTACACTGAAAAAGCAGAACTCTTTCCTGTCCAGGATAAAATCTTCATTCTACATCTATGATCATTCCCTGCATGGATGTATGTAGTCAAAGGGATCATTATGAGCTGATAAGTAGGCAAAACTTTTATTGTGAAGGAGCAAGTAGTACTGAAACAATCTACTACTATTTATCCAAAATTAAGACACCTAAAACACCTTTATATTCTAAATGTAAACCTAATCAAATGCAATTGATTGCTTGGTACTGGAATATTTAACCACAGCCCATTTAGATCTGTATTAACAAAAAAGGAGATAATATAAATCTTTTCAATTTAAACTACCTTGTTGGTTACCTTTCTACAAAATACTTCTGGTCTTAGTAGAGAAATATTATAACATTTGAAAGAAAAGAATAACAGCACAGCTGTGCAAAGAATACACAATGGTTTTTACTAACAAACAAATTAAAAATCAAAACTGAATGTGTGACCCTACAAAAATTTGCTAGTCCTGCTGTTATAAACTACTGTTATTTGAGTTGAGTAATTCTTGTCTTTAACATGAAATTAGTTATACACAGTGAATGGCAGATGGAGGACAAACCTGAAATGCTGTTCTCAAAAATGGGCAAATAAATTCAGCCATGCCATACTGATCAAAGTCATTAGAAATTAAATGTTAAGTCCTCTTTACACAAACAGACTGACATGAAACCTTTGTTTATTCTAAATTATTTAATCATTCAAATTTATTTTAACATTTATGCTATCAAATCCATTTAGGAGACCCTAAGAAAAGTAACATTTCTTGTCCAGATAGGTTTGAGTACTCAGGAAACATCAACACCATAGTGGGAGACTACTACTACAATCTTGTGACTTATTTATCTGTTTAATAAAGCGTAATGAATTGTTTTCTCTTGATATCTTTTCAGTGTGGAAAAAACAAGTGATGGATACTAACGCATGTGTTGTACCAACATATTTGGGTTGGCAGAGTAGACAATCAAAAGTCAGTGATAACTGCTAAACCTTTTCTAGCTGAGACAAGACATCAAATAAATGTATAGTTCTACCCAATTTTCTCTTACTAGTTGAAATCAAATTTGAAATCTCCTACCTCACTACACTGTTTTAATTTTTTAAAAAAATGTGATTTTACCATACAACTTTATTGTGCTACAACTAGTTCAATTATCATAAGGAGTGAACTGCAACCGGGGTGAATACAATAAAAAAATTATTAGAGCAAAGATGAGTGACCCAGAATTGTAGGGGTATCTTAAGCCAGATTTTAGTGCCAGGAAAAGTCTGTACATTTTCTATGTGAATCAAAGAAGAAAATTCCTTCTGGGGTGCTTAGGTATGTAGTTCACCCAGTGACCTGTTCCACTCCTACTAGGGGTGAATCATAAGATAAAACTCAACAGAAGTTTCGTGGTAAACACAGGTCTTTTTCCTATAGGTTAAGGGGGTGCTGATGCAGAACAATAGGAGGTAGCTGATTGCAGAGGTATAGAGAGAGACCTCCCAGTGAAGCATCCCTGTATGGTGACCCAGGGATCTGGGCTCCTGGGGAAATTCACCTGAGACAAGATGATTCTGTGAAGCACAAAAAGCGGTGAAGTAAGAAAATTAATATGGCATATATATATGGAACTATATATATATTTGAGCTATGCCAAAGGTGACATTTTGGTTGTAGAAAGACTTTAAAAGATCATGGCTATTTGTTTTATTTGTTGTATATTTGTTGTGTATTCCCAGTGATCTTCCTAGCGTAAGGGAAGCAAAGTGGGGGATAAAACAAAGACAAAGCCACTAACTAGACTGCTTAGGCTGCAAGGTCTGATTTGTCTTGATGGGGTAACAGAGACGTTTTCTCTTTGTAGGATATATCTTTGGCCACAGTGACTAAAACCAGTCCTGAGACATGAAGATTTCTCCCACAAGTCTCATACTGTGGGGTTCAGGATACTTAATCTAATGAACACACACAGTGGGATCTCTGTCATAACAAACGGGTCACTCAGGATGCTGTCACGGACATCCACACTATCCATTTCTTTGGAAATTCATGTGATGGCAATGAACTAAAAGTAACATATTCTCATTTCATCTACATCACACTGAAAGACATGTCTAGATGAATTTGATATTCAGAATTAAGTCATCTTATAGATGGAGAAGTTCCAAGAAGGACCCAAAATACATTCACGGAGAGGAAAGACTGTGATGACATAAGAAGTTGGAGAATTCCAGTTTACATAGTTCTTCAAATATAAAGTTAAGAAATGTTAAATTTGATGGCTTCATTTTATTGTGCCAGAAAGTAAATTAGACTACCAGGGAGTGTGAACATTAAATATGAAATAAAAATATTTCCAATACTACAGTTGCTAGTCTTTTAAAATGCTTCCTTTTTTACCAGTCAAGGAGTTTGGATTCTGGTAAAACCAGGAGCAGATAAGTAAATGTCACATTCAAAGATTACATTGCAGTTATACTTTCTAGTAGAAAAAAGTTCTCAGCATCTGAGAGATCAACGAACTATGGTGAAACGACAAAATATTATCATAGGTGCAGAAAAATTTTGTACCCTTTATACTAAAAGATAGTGTAGAAAATTGAATTCAAGATAAGTTGAAGATAACAGTATAATAAATCAGTCAGTTGTTTTACATTCTGATCAAGTTCAAGAGATGCTGCATGTTGAATCATGTGACAAGAGGAATTCACAGGTCCAACTGCATGATATGGGGAGGTTCCCACAAATTAGGGCATATGGTAGGAAACATGAATCATGACATGGCATGAGACAAGCTTCTCTCTGGAGACTACATTCTCTGCTAGATGCTACACACTGCTCCTTCTCCCTACATTACATTAAAATTCTCAGTAGGTCATCCTATGGTGTCTGAAATAGAAGAGAAATTGCAACTGAACTGGAAAAGTATTACCTGCAAACCCTGAAGTTTGGCAGTATGAGAGAAACACAGATCTGTGAATTGTGCATAATGCTGAAGTTTAACAGATATGAAAATAAGTTTCTGCAGGTATTGTAAAAAAAAATAGATCTTGTATCCTCTCTTTTCTCAGTTTATACTATCAAATAGTTTTGGTAATTACATTCTGATTAAGACAGCTTTGGAGTGCAAGGACATGTGCCTTTTTTGTTCATTAACAATAGTACAGGTCAGAAAAAATCTAAAAAATAACGCCAAAGTATAGATTGTAGAGATAAGTAGACATTTAGGCTAGTTTGATCTAAATTATCTTAAACCGTGCTCCAACTAGATTTGTTATAGTGAGAAATTTTGTATGTTTTTATACACTGAGACCATAGTTCTGTTTGAAGCATTACTTCCAATAAACCTTGAACATGATGCCGGATTTTCAGTTTCTATAGATGTGACCAAGCCACTCCCTTATTTTGGACAATGCTGGTTCATAAAGAAATTTTTGCAAAGACTTAGAGAATCACTCCTGTACAAAATTGATTCTAAAACTAAAGAACAATTATCCACATTGAAGCAAAGCTTAAAACACATTTTAAGCCTTTACGTACACCTGGAAGTTTACAGTTCATAGCTCCTGAATTATGCTGACATTTCTATAAAAGAAAAGATTTTTCTTTTTTTTTTTAATGGAAAGCTTGTAGTTCAAATGGAAAATGACCATGAGAAGTTCTTAAAATCTTCTATTCCCACCCCCTGCTGGGTAAAAGAAAAGGTATCACATTCCAGCAGTGTTGTCGTCGGTCGGAG
>JAYRBT010000082.1:71295082-71314529 GCA_036023395.1 Myiotriccus ornatus
TGACAGATTGAATTTATGCTGATAAGTATTATCTTTCCATTTTGTCTCAGACTGTATTTATTTGTTTTTTTATACAAATATGTGTTCCAAGGATTTTCTGCTAGTTTTCTAAAACAATTTTTTAGTACAGAAAATACTTCTTCAGCTATGAAATCCACAATTTGATGGCAAGTTTAAATGCAACATTAAATTATATTTGGAGATATTGCTTAAAATTTCCAGGCCAACTTTGTCCTTTAATCATCATTAATGTATATTAAAAAAAGAAAGTAAGAAGTTTGCAAAGAAATAAGGTTTACTGATAAGATTATTCACAAAATATTTGGCAGAAACTAAGAAAACAACCAACGAACCAATTACAGCTGAGTTAAGTTAAGCTTTTGGATCAAATTAATAATTTTCTGAAGATGAAAGGAAATAACTTGAGTGCTTTGACATCTAATGAAAGTAATCCTTGAATGAGAAAGAGAAATCCAGATTTCTCTACTGTCAAGTATACAACAAACCAGGCCAATCTGATGTTATCCCTCTCATTTAGCAGTATCTCTTTTGCATTATGCTGCTTAGGATGTGCTTTGATTAAACTAAGCTTGCATCCTTTGGTAAAGATTTTTACTATAAAGTGACATCCATCTCACTCAAAGTACTTTTTAGCATATTATGGAATTGCAGCCAGTTGATGGCATCGGATCCCTCTTCCTCTTCATCTTACCTGGCCACATCATCAAAACTAAAGGTATGTTTTCTTGCCTTACTGAGAACCTTTCTAAGTTGATTTGCATGAGATATTTTTTTCCTGTTGGTTCCACATTCACATTACCTTTCCAGATCTTACATTTTGTGAAGCTACATAATCACAGAACTCTTCCCGTGTTCCTCTTTGAAAAGTTGATTTCTGTCTTTTTACGAAGTGTGCTATGAAGTTTTGCATTAATCTAGTTTGGTCTCAAACTCTAACCTTTTTTGTGTCATAGAAGACTAAGTGTGATTGTAACAAATATTTGAACCCTTCTAAAATATTAGTCAACTGAATGTTTGGGGGTTTTATTGATTTGCCATCAGTAACACATGACTTCATTCAAAGGCTTCTTGATAGCTCATTATGCTTGTTAGAACTCAATGCAGTATAAAAAAGAGTAAATAACATTCCCATCATGTATTCTCTTCAATGGCAGCGTTAAAAATGTTCCTTCAAAATTAAAAGCTTTCTGAGGTTAAAAAAATACAGTGTTGTCAACATAATTAGAAGTTAAAGAATTTTCAACATTTTATCCATGACTAATATTACATAGAAGCAAAGATTACATCCAAGCTGATACTCCTCCTTTCTTAGATCACTCAGCAGAGTTTGTTTTGCATCATATTCCAATATGCAGAGGTACACAAATGAAGATTGGTGTTAAGTTTTAGTCACACCTTTTGGTAGATAACCAAGGCTGAGTATTGTTGAAAGCAATGAGAGGATAAACAAGACAAGAATACTACGGATAGCAAATCTTCAATTGCAATTTTAATTCCTGTCCAGGTGAGAACTTAGGTATGCATATCTTTAAAGAGGCCAGGGAGATCACCAGTTTCTTTGGTATTTGTCTTAGTTTAATTCATATTAATAGATCTTACAGACATATATCAGCTCCAAACCTCCCCTGATGTTTGGTCCCATTGATTTCATAGGTAGGCTCACATCTTCACATAGTGAGAAACTTGCTCTTTGTTGGTCATATGCTATAGATAAATGCTCTTCCATTGATTTAGATTAATCATACAGAAACTGTATAGATTTTTCTATCTTTTGTAATTACACATAACACTTTGAAATGACCTTAAAACTCAGAGAATCCTACTGTAATCACCTACTTACCACTGGCATTTAAACAAATGCAAAACACTTCACAAAGCTTAGAACATTCTGTGGATTTATTTTCAGAGGTGCAATGAGAATAGTGAAATACTTTTGTGTTTTACATTGAACTTAAACTCTTTCCTTCCCATTATATGCAAATCCACTTTAGAACACATATTCTAGTTGGATATTTAAGGGAATTTGAAATTTCAGTTCCCTGGGGATGAAAGTTACAGCCAGAACTAGACATGGGGGAAAATATTTAATAAATGCAGACAAACCCACCATATATGATGTTTTCAAATAATTATTGATTTTATAGATTTGTTTACATCCAGTGGTCCATTCATTTTGTTAAGTCAGTTAAATAAAAATGAACTTGAAAACCAAATTGGCTGAATTCAAAATACTAGAATTAATCTGTTTTTGTTTGTTTGTTTGTATAGCCAGTCAGTCACTGTATAGATGGATACTTTAATTAAAATATAGCAAACAAACTATTCCAGATTTCATCAAACTATTTCAACTTTAAAAGACAAATTCTATAAATATTTAGTGAATTATGCTTGCATACAAACCTAAACCTTTGTTTTAAATAATCCCTTTTCTAAGATATGTTAAATGCTAACAATTCAGAAAGCCTATTTCTTGATCAGGTCTCAGTCTGCGAGTATGACTTGTCCCAAATCTGACTGAAGGCAGTAAAAAGACAATGACCTCAGGCAGTCAGCAGCTACAGAATATAATATGGTTTCAATGTTAGTTAAAGTCAAATAAAATAATAATCTAGTTACTTTTTTTCACTTACTTGTTATGATTTTTTTATGCGTATTTTCTGACAAAACTAAAAGAAGCATTCTAAAGATTTTGCTCATTGGAACTAGAAGTTCTATAGCAAAAGAGCTGCACAGAGGTAAAATGAATAAAATTGATAATAGCAAATGAAGTTGTGAAATGAAATGTTTTGTGAAATCCAGTGAAAATAATAAGGCTAATATATAGGGAAAAAATAATTTTAAAGTATTGTGGAAATATTTAGTTATGATGACCAGGAATTTCTGTCCATAGTTTCACAGCTGGTGACTTATTTTCATATATTAATTCCTCATTTTATGACACCTTCTCACAGTATCCAACTTGGCAACCACAGCCCAGAATATACACGTTTATTGGCAGAATTTCATCCATTAAAAACAAAGAAAAATCGCTTGACCATAAAGTTTTTGGTATGATAATCTGAGAATTCTTCACTGATGCTACGTGATGGTAATTTCCGTATAAAAGCAAGGATATTGCTATTATCTAAATTACCATTTTGTGTATATTCAATGGCTTCTGCTGCCCTGAAAAGTACAAGGATGTACTCAGTTTTACCACCTTTTAAAAATTAAATTCATCAGCTGTGATAAGAGCATGACTGGAGATGTCACAGACCACTGAAGCATTTAACAGATACTCCACTAACCTTTCTGCTCCTTCTGAACCTGAACAGCCTTCTCACAGTGCAATCAATGAAATGAGCCTGCCCATTCCTAATCACTGCTGCAGGGATACAAAGTTCTGAGTCCTGGAATATTACAAACACTAAAATGTATCAAGTTTTGTCTTTGAAGACACTTGTGGTATGACATTATTTGAGGTTTCACATTTCTACCTGGCAAATTTTCTGCTGCAAAGTAATTTAAATATAATTAAAATCACGCACTAAATAAATCAACGATTAACTTCAACATTTAAATTTCTATGAATTTTTGAAAAAGGGAATCTAAGAGTACTGTACAAAAGGTTTTTAAAGATTTCAGGTAAGAATTATTTAGAACATTCTATTGATAGCAAACTTAAAACATTTATATAAAAGTTCTTATTATGTTTTTGATTCTGTATATTAGAAAGCAATTTTTATACCTTCAGTTATGTTTGTTTCTCTTCAGTTATGTAATATTTTCCATGTACACAGTTATTCAGGCCCCTTTGAGGTCAATGACAAAATTTTGTAGAGTTCAGGGGGAAGAAAATTTGTTCATTTTATGAAGCAAAAGAAGAATGAAATAGAAAAATAAGGAATGTGTTTTCATATAATTTCATAAAGTACTAGAAATGAAATAGTTAATGGCACAGAATAAAGATAATTGCATCGACAACAGGCTTCACAATCAATAAGATCATCTAGTCTACAGGAGGGCCATGAAGATGATAGAGGGCTGGAGCACCTCTCCTATGAAGACAGGCTGAGAGAGTTGGGCCTGTTCAATCTGGAGAAGCAGAGTCAAAGGACACCTTATAGAAGCCTTCCAGTACCTGAAGGGGACCAGCAAGAAAGCTGGAGAGGGACTTTCAATAAAGACATTAAATGATGGACAAGGGATGATGATAGCCTTAAACTGAAACAGGGCAGGTTTAGATTGGATATTAGGAAGAAATTCTTTACTGTGAGGATGGTGAGGCACTTGAACAAGTTGGCCAGAGTAGCTGTGGATAACCCATTCCCAGAAATGTTCCAGGCCAGATTGGGTGGGGCTTTGAGGAACCTAGTCTAATGGAAGGTGCCCCTGCCTGTGACAGGGCGGTTGGAACTAGAAGATCTTTAAGGTCCCTTTGAACTCAAACCATTCTATGATTCTATGGTTTAACACTGAGATTGATACTTTGTACTGATTCTTCCATACCAGCCTGGGTGATAGTTATAATACAATAAGATATGAAGTAACAGCTGTAGAACATATCTTACATAAACTTCATTCCTTAGCTAGGGATAATTCAATTTAGAAAAACTGACCTACAAATTTCTAGTAATTTTTTAATTCATTTTACATTTCATCAAAATCCAGGCCCTTTAAAATTTGGCACATTTATTTTTACATTATTAAACATGCTATTGAGATTTTTATAGGAACAAAGCTACAAGGTATAGTAAAACTCACAAACATTAAAACTTCACTAGAAACAACAAAGCATAAAGAAAAACAATAATGAATATCTGATATTGAATCATTATACAACATTTGTAAATTTTTCAAGAGTACCTAAATTATTTTTCAAGTTTAACTCAAAGTCAGTATGACTTTGTTTCTCAATGATTAATCACTTTTAAAATTGGAGTACACATCAGTGATGAATAATTGAACATGTTCTAGAAATTAATCACAATATCTTAACAAGCAAGAGAATCATCAGATCACTTAGCCCAGTTGTTTTCACACAGCTCAATATCTGATTTACTGAGATAAATTGTTTGTGCGTGTGTTTTTTAGATTTTTAAAGGGTTAGAGCATTTTTCACTGTCTCCACCATCTCTTGCCTTCTGACCAGTATTTTCTTACACAGTTTTCTCACAGGATCCATGACCTAGTTCACAGCTTGAAAAAATCCCAACAGACACAAGCAACTCCTCAAAACTGGGATGGTTCTTACCTACAGCATTGCACAAAATGCCTGAATCACTGGCCTTGTGGTGCATGTACAGAGAACAGAGATTTATAAGCTGTGGAACCTAACTCCTCATCCAGGAGTGTAAGTTGTACTCAGGCTCTCTAACATAAGGTCAGTTGTGACATTTATTTGCAGTTCCCAGCTCTGTGCCACTTCTGTTTGCAGAAGCAGCAGACACAGATGAGCTCTGTGACCTAAATCAAAGATAAACTAATGTCTCTGAAAGTTTGGAACACAAGTCAACATTTCCAAAAGGTAAACATTTTATCCAGTTCTTCACCTTAACTTCAAATATTGACCATACATTTAAGAATCAGAAAATAAAAATATATTGAAACAGTTATATTATGAATGTTGTTGTTTTGTTTTGTTTCCTGGTACTTGCTGCATGAGTGACTAACTTCATAAATACCATCCTGATATGTTCTTAGAAACTGTTGTAGTATTTTCAGATTTCAGTAGATTTCTTCACTTGGCTACCTTTGCAAAGTTGCATCTAGATAGTTGCTATGTTATGCTTATTCTTGTCCCCTTTAGCCAAAAATCATAAGAAAGAGAATTTTTATTATATTAAAAAAAAAAATGTTTGGAATGGGGAAGAAAAGAACACAACAATAAGAAGTTGAAGTTGTGAGACCAGGTCTAGCAGTGGTTGTGGCATTCCACTAGATCTTTGCAAGCTAAGGATCTTAGTGTAGATCTAATGGCAAGTCCAGCATGCATTTATCCCATCCACTACATACTACCTCAATAAACTAAACTTGTGTTTTAGTACAGTGTGCATTAGCTATTTTATTAGAATAGCTGAAAGCTGACACATCTTCTTTTGTTGTCTGTGCATTTTCTGCTACTTGCCTCTTTGCTGAGCATGTATGGCTTGCAGATGAACACTGTCTTGCCCTTTTTGCTTTTTTTATCATTCCTCTTTTATTCCTGGTTTTCATTTTGCTTTAGATTTCCTAAAAGACTTTTCAGTTCTAAAACTCTGGAAGAACAGTAATCTCAGTCTAGGCCAGCCTTCTACAATAGGAGAGAGTTCCCCATAATTAAGCTTCCAAACTTGCCTCTTATTTCAAAAAAAGTTTCATTTTGAACAAGCTTCATTACTCTGTTTAGAGCAATGTGCTTTATCATTTTTCTTGGAATGTTTAGCCTAATTTTACTTCTGTTCTGTCACTTCTCTCTTCGTTTATATCACTTCTGTTCTAGCACTTAATTATTCTCTTTTTTGTTATTCTTAGCACAAATCCATGCTTTCATTTGACCTTTATGCCCTCCTAATACATAAACATGGTATTTCAGTCTAAATCACCATTTTGAAAAGCTTTTAATATATTTTGTCTCAGTAAGTCTTCATTTGTCTGCCCCTAAAGCACCTTAATAATTTTTTTGGTGTTCTATAATTTCCACAATGTTATTTGCACAAATAATTTACACAAATGTTACTGAATTGCACATATTTATCTCCTTGTACTTTGCTGGTCAGTCACTTTAATTCCATTAATTTTAGGATAATAATTGGAATTCCAAAGTATAATGTGAGCTTTAAAAGACAAAACAATTTTTTTGCATGCACTGCTGAAAATGTTTTCTATACACACCGTATCAGACTTCTCAGTTTTCCAAGTACGCAACAGTCCAGTATGTTTGTACTCAGAAATATCACGCAACAGAGCTTGCCTGTACCTTGGGGACAGTGGAATTCACTGCCAAACTTTCTTTTTGTTCCATGTTCAAAATGACATACAATGAATGACCTACATTAGCAATAGGGAGCAGTGCAACAGGAGTATATCTCCAAGTATATATATTTTTCTTCAAACACTTAGATGAACTGCTATATTTACGGTTTATTTGTGGCCTGCAGAGAAGCCTGCAGTGTGTTTTTCACTGAATAATCTCAGTCTTGCAGGAAAAAAAAAAAAAAAGGGTGTGTTGTAACTTAGAATGAGGATGGAAAAGGAAAGGTAACAATTATAAAGTCCTCTATGAAGGAGTGACTATTTTATCTGTTTTTCGAAATCTAACACCCAAATAGTCCTCTGTACACAGATTTGACTACAATAAGATTTGAGACATAAAGAAAGCCTGGCGCAAAACTGGAGTAGAGCTGGAAATGGACTCTCAAGGGAATTAAAGTAGTATAAAAACTCTCTGAGCTGAGGATTTTTAGTGGTGAAAGTATGGGTTCCTTGGCTGTGACATATATTTGAATTAAGGCTGAGAGAAACAATATTTTCATAACTGTTGTCACAGGGGGTCGGGGAAGCATTTTCCCAGGCCGGCCAAGACTGATATTCAGGTTATCCTCCAAGGAATAATTAATCTCTGGAGAAAGCAGGGACCATAGCCAAGCTATGGCTAGGGCTGAGTTGGAGAATCTGGACCTAACAGTGGGACGGGTTGGGAAGAGCCTTCCAAAGCAATCTAAGGCTTGATACTCATGTCTTGGCTGAAGGATTCTCTTGCCTTGGGGACCAAGGGATTGATCCACACCAGAAATTTTATAACCTCATTTATATCTGCTCTTGTGTCTCTCTCCCAGCAGTGACATGCAGCAGCTGCACAATCGAATGGCAATAATTGTTATAACAAGGTAGAAGTTATAGCTCATTACATTGTGTAACAACTTTCCACTTACGTATTTTCTACTCACATCTAAACACATACCGGACATCTCCTGTTCATGGACTTGCACGGCAACTCTGAACCCAGATTTTGCTTGAGGTGCTTAAGTTTTCAGACTCAGTCATGTCCCAGCGTGATCTGACCATGAAAAGGGACAAGAATATGACAGTGACAAGGCCATTTAAAAGGTAATAGCTTATTTTTTTCTGTTGTTTGTTTTTTGTTTTTTTTTTTCCAGCATATAGTGACTGGGTAGTTTCATTTTGTCAGCAATGTCCTGAAAATAAACAACTTCTGTTCTTCTTAGGGTTTATGTTCTTTTATATCTCCTTTATATCTGCACATATACACATGAATGTACAAACATCTACTGTCAAAATTTCTGTCAAAATATGCACCAGCTAAGATGCATTAAAATTACAACTGTCAATAGGTGTTTTAATTCTTCCTTATTTAAGTTCAGATGTTTCACTGACCTATATTTTTCTTTTGATGGTGGTAAATTTAACTGAAATTTTAAGAAAACTACGTGGTGCTCTGTAATATTAACAGAGTAGGGTGAAATGCTTTTCTTCTCTCTCTGTAACATCAGAAACAACACTCACAAGAACTATGAAACGAGTGATAAACTAATTGTTTGTGTAGTATAACAGAAATTGTAAAAAACCACAAAATATTTAACCTTTGCCTTGACTGGAATGGTGCTATATTATATTGCTTTTGTTGTTGCTGTATTCATTTCTTTGTTTCTTTGTGGGTAGGCTTTTTTCTTTCAACAAGTTTAGATACGCTGCACTAATATTGTCAAAATGAAAAGTTTACTTCTCAAGCAACCAGAACATATTCGCTCTTTGCTCCTAATCAATACTCAAAGGTTAAAGGGCTTTTTAACACAATGGAAGAAAATTAAAAGCAAGCAGTAAATCTATCAGTCCTGCTAAATGCTGCAATTTATAGGAGCTAATGGATTTATTCTTTTTCTCCCTGCATAAAATGCATCTTTTCAGAGCATGGTTACCTAATTAAGAATTCACAAATGTGCCATGTAAATGTATATAATTTATTCCCATCATATTGAAGGTCTGGGAATTTTGCCAGTGAATGAAACATTGCATTCCATAGGAACAAGAAACAGAATACTTCTGTGTCTGATATGAGAGATTAATTCCTTAAACTGACATAGTCATAAATCTAAATTAAAGTAAACAGTACAGTCAGGTTAATATCTAATTGGTCTTTCAGCTTGGGATTTCAGAGGC
Organism: Myiotriccus ornatus; assembly: GCA_036023395.1. Lineage (NCBI taxonomy): Eukaryota > Metazoa > Chordata > Aves > Passeriformes > Tyrannidae > Myiotriccus > Myiotriccus ornatus. The sequence continues at coordinate 71,304,242 of JAYRBT010000082.1, forward strand.
TTGAAATGGTGATTACTTAGTAAGGCAAAGAATATCCAAACCTTCAAAGGCAGATATAAATGAGCTTTGTTGTCAACCTACTTTCCTCTTTGGAAAACAGAAGCTGGTGTTGCCACTAATCTCTGCTTTTTTATGTGTACCAGAAGGCAAGTTTGGGACTTTGATGACTTAAGAGGGGTTTTGTCATGTTAGAATTGCCAACAGCTGACTTAGTGCAGAGCCAGGGAATGAGGCAGACGTACAACCAGATGGAAGAGTAATCTCAAGGGGATTGACCTTACAAGAAAAATTAAAAATAAAATAAAAAAAATAAGTGTTTCAATATCTCTGGATTCTAGCAGTATGACCAGAGCATCGTATGCCTGTGTCCTTCCAAAAAATCCCATCAAGGTTTCACATAGCAATAAGCCCATGTCACAGGCTTTATTCATTTCTACCTGGAGAATGACAGCGTGTCACTCTTTTTTATTTGATGGTGACAGTAAAAGCAGTCAGGGCATAATCTGGAATTCTGGCTCCTCATGCTTCTGCCTTCTTCTGTTTCACATAGGCTGTAGCAAATTGATTTTCTGTGCTATGCCCCAGTTGTCTAATGTAAAATAGAATCAAACTGAAGAAACTCCATAGAAGTCACTGATGCCACACTCAGAGGCTCATATTTTACAATTATCTTAGTATTTGTGACCTCCTTAAACTACAGAGATTCTTGTAGGGACTCTAGAAGCCAAGTAGATAACAGTTAGTATAGAAAGCTGGCTTTAATCTGCTGGGGAATGAAAACATCAGAGACACATTTAAGTTATTCCTGCCCACTATAACCTTGAACAAACCCTCCCTTCCCTTACTGATCTTCTCACTTTGTGAGAATTTGCTCTTAAAGCCCATCCCTCTGAATTGTGCCCATGGGTATAAATTAACAACCTGGTTGGTTTTGTAGGATAAATTAATGCACATATCATGCTATTGAAACATTCAGTGAACTCCACAGAAAAATATGGACACTGATTTATGCCTTCTGAGGTTAAATTTTTTTTCTTAAAAAAAAAAAAAAAAGAAAGAAAGAAGAAGGGGAGGAGTTGATATTCCAAGATACTTAAATTACATCCTAAAGAAACACATCAAAATACGCAGGTGGAAAGGCATTTTTCCCTCTCAGAATTGTAAAGTTCAAGGTAGACCTTTTAACTTTTTCTCTCTGATCAATGTATTCTAATTTAAAGTTAATTCTAAAAAATACTTCATCTTGCAAATATTATTTAGGAGTTTTGAAAGTCATAGAAAACATGAAGATCCCTGGAAGTGTTCAAGAAACAACTGGATGTGGCGTGGTTTAGTTGGCATGGTGGTCTTTGGTCAAAGGTGGGACTTAATGACCTTGGAGGTCCTCTTCAACCTTAATGATTCTATGATTCTACATGCTAATCCTTGAGATAAAATTCAAAGAGTTAGTAGTGACAGAGTAAATTGTATATCTCTGCTCTGAAAATTTGAAGTGTATGGTATTTTACCCAATTGTTTCCTGTAAAAATTTTTTCCTTTGATTTGTTCTTATGGTTCTGTGGTTGATAAAATTCTATGTCTTTTTCATCATAAAAAGTATTAATGTTGACATTCAGTCATCATTTGAAAATTTCAGTTCAAAGACCAATGGATAAGACACCAGAATCTGTTCCACCTAGCCTGGTGATATTTAAAACCTATTTTGACACTTTCCAAATATTCCAACTGATTTAAATATCACCCTCTGCTAGATGTTACACAGTATTTAACAGCAGTTATTGTCCAGTGAACTTACATCTAAAAAGAATGATAGAAGTAGTAGAAATAAAAATTAAATATATTAAAAAAATTGGAAAGAGAAAGACGAAGACAAAGAAAGACAAAGACAAAAAAAAGTAACTCATAAAAGTCTATTTCGCCTTCTTTATGTTTCTTCTGTCATAACGCTTGTTTCAAATCACTAATCAAAACCACTTCCCTACTAGTAGGCTGGAAGAGGTATTTAGTTGTTGGGCTATATCTTGAACATCTGCTGATAGATGGTGGATGAGAACTTAATATGAACTGTGTTCAGTTACTGACTGTGTCACATAACACGAGGGAGCTGCTAACAGCTACAACACAGACTTACCTGAAGACTGAAGTTGCTGCTGAAGGAGTCAAGATCCTGCATGAGGTCAGCATTGCAATCTGGCACAGAAGAAATGCAGATCCAGTGAAGAAGACACTACTAAAAAGCTATTAACAAGCCACTAGATACAATTTGCTGGCTTTAAAAACCCACTTCAACATAGTGCATCAACAAACCTTGATTCGACAGTCAGGGACGTAAGGAACTTCTGAAAATGTAATAAACTAAAAATTAAACAGCCCAAAACACTGACAATGGCTGTCAAAAAAAATAGCAGCAACCTAATAAGTATCTAATAAAACACACAAGTCTTGTAGGATGACAGTTCAGGAGAATGATTTTGTACTTTATACTCAGTGGACCTAATACAAGCTTTCTTCTCTCAGTCAAAGAGAGCAGACAAAGCTGTGAGAGCTCTCAAATGGCACTTCTCACTTGAGCACAAATGTTTTTTTTTTATAGCTGGATTTTCCTCAGTGGCTGGCAGTTTTGGTCCCAATTGGACATATTTTTAAATCACTTGATTTTTTGGGTAACCTGAACTTCTATCATTTGAAAACACATTATGAAAAAGGACTACCTAATTACCTAACCCAAAATGAACACCGACTTCTGAAAGCTTATAATTTAAAAAGTTACAAAAGATTACAAACAAAAATTACATTGCATCTCATGACTTGATCTAAAAAGAAAAATAGCTGTGAAATAAAAATATAAGGAATGAATCTTTTGATTTGTTTCCATAGGAGTGAATCACATATTTAAATCCCTTTAATCTCTAACTCAGATTTCATTTCTAATTCAACAAATAGAACATTAAAAAAACTAAAATAGAAAGTTGTGCCCATTATCAAGCAGATAAAATTATTTATATACCTACTTCTGGCTCCAGCAGATGAACTGATAGTTCAGTAGAATAGTCAGTACAGTAGAATACATGTAAGTTATTGTAATCTGAGAACATTTATAAATGAGAAATCTCAGAGTTACAAAGAAGCCATGATATCTGTGTGGTTTCTGTGCACAAATATTTTGAATTCTGCAATATTAATATGTCTCAGAGACTACTCTTGTCCAAAAAAAACAGATATGTGGTACTGTCTGATGAAAAGCCAGTAGAAAGATTATGTTTTCCAATTTAATTGCTTGTAAAACTGAATCAGTATTAATCATACTAGCTGGCAAATAGGTAAGTGAAATCAAGAAAGTCTAGAGTAGAAAAAGCAATACAGCATTAAATTCATACTGCTGAAAGCTAGACAGCAGTCACTGCATATCTGAAAATCCATTTTGCTTCCTCTCATATGCATATGGTTACAGTTTGCTTTTCAAATAAATCTGATCAACATTTTGTGGCATTTGAACATTTTCCCATCTGGTGGATTGTTCATAAAACTCATTTTCCCTGATTTAGTAAGGCTAGGAACACAGCAGCCTGAATGGTTTTAGATTTACATTTGGAACTTCTGGGTTTTTCCAATCCTTCATATGTCCCATAATATGTTGCTAATTTTACAACAGATTAATTCATGTTTTAAAGCTAATAAGCCAGGTGTCATGGTGCTTGACTATTCTTCGCTGCATTACAGTATTTTATTGCAAAGGGTCATAGTCATTGAGTCTCTGTATATTTTATATCAAAAGATGGAATGACTTTAAATTTTAGAGGCATTTTACTTCTTTATTATAATGCTCAACCCTCTAAAATGAGTCTGAATATCCCCAGAAGTATTAATTAGTCCACATGCGGCTCTTACTTGCCTTGTACAAAATACTGCTTGCAACTATAATGGTCCAAACTAAGTGTTTTGTTTTTTTTTTAAATTAAGTTAAGGCAATAGTATTTCCTGTACTGATTTTTACTTCAACAGTATTATTGCTTAATGACCTTCAAAAGCTTGTACAGTGCAGCAATTAAGGCAACAAAGAAATGTTTTGATAAATATCTCAACCCCACACCTGTGATAAGTTGTGAACACCACTCTTCCCAACCACTAGAAAGTACAGTAACACAAAGTGTAGAAACCAGATATATACAGTGTTCTGTTCAAACCCTAAATCTGTCCACTAGTTTATAGAAAACAGAGAAAAAGATGAAACTTATTATCTTTGAATGGCCAAATGGCCAAAAATGGTATGTTTCAGCTTCTAAGGCTTGAATCTAAAATATTTTCATTAGCCTGCCACTGATCAACCTGAACAAACATAATGTTCCCCATCATTGCTTTTGTCCTCAGTGATTTTCTTTCCAGGAATGTGGTGTAGTTCTGAATTTCTTCTTGTCTTGACATTGCACAAGGCTGACAATGCTGCCCGGGCTTCTGTCCTCCCGCATGGCAGTCCATGATGGGAGCAGATCCAAAAAATATTACTGTCCCTCATTAAACGGTCTACACTAGGTGTCACCTTTCACATTATTGAAACATCAGTCATGGTAGAACCCTTGTGGCGTACAGGATTCTGCTGCAGCAAATGAAGTAAAATTAACTTGTCTGTCAAGCCAGTAGAAAACATGCTAAATTTATTTCAGTGCTTTCCCTTTGCTTTTCAGATATTACTCAGTTCTTTGATACCATTTAAAATTATTTCCTTATAACATTATGCAGTATTTAAAACCACCCCCCCCATAATAATGCTTGTAATATTTGATTTAAAGAACAATTAGCGTCAGACATTTTCAGCTACTGTACATCAGGCCTGTGTAAAAGACTTTAACGTTTTAATATGAAAAACCTACCTCATATTTTTGGCAAATGTTCTCTAACTTAATTCTTACTCTGCAGGCTGATGAATATTGCTGGTTTTCCATATTTTCACCCAATATGCATTCTAGTTTATTCATGCAGCAGACCCCAGCAGGTTGGATGTAGGAAACAGAAGCTTCACACAATGACAAGGCTTTTGGATGAAAGTCTCTTGCTCAATGGAAAACTGCTGGAATTGTTTGGTGGCTGTTGATAAAAAGCATGACCAATACCACCCCATATTTTTAAATGAAAATTATAATGACAACTATGCCCTCTGTTAATCTGATTGTTGATGGGTTGTAGAAAATGTGGCATGAACATAAAACAGATTGAGCTTCACAGACATTGCAGGTGGGAGAGAGGCATAACAAGTAGATCACATACAAGCTGCTGTGTCAGACACTCACTTTCTCAGATCAAGCAACCTGGACATTTACTCCACACAAGTTATAAATACCTAGGGAACTGAAAAGATTAAATTATTGATGTGTATGGATGCCCTGAAGACTAAGCTGTAAGGCAGATTTTGAACTAGCCTTATGTGTCACTTGGGCACATGCATGTAAGTAATACTTTAGATATCAGTAGTCTTTGTATCTGTCCCAAAATCTGATTTTTGATGGAATTTGAGCTTCTAGGCAGTGTTACTTTGAAAAATTCTACTCTATTTGTCATTTGTTATATTTCATGACAACTCTGTGTTCTATTTAAGCACCATTTTATTTTTCCAAACTTTAACAGGCTGGTGATTGTAGGGAATGTTAAGATGGAGAACAGTTGAAGGACAGCTACATTTAGATCTTAAATCTTGCTTATGAGGCAAGATAAAGCTTTACAGAAGATAAATAAATCTCCAAAAAAGGCAATAAAAGGTAATTTAATTAGAAACCTGGCAACAAAAGTATGGTTTTTATAGCATCATCCACTGTTAAGTACTCCTTCACCTTTCTCTCCATAGGAGGTTGCCAGTTTTACATCCAAGAATTTCTTGGCGTCACTGAGCAAAAAACTCACACATTTAATATATACCAAGGATGAAGGCAGTTTAGCAGGATTAAGTATTAGCACATCAAAAGCTCTTGGAGTATATTTCTTCCTTTCGTAAAGCAAATTAATGCAGGTAGTCATTATAGAAACAGGTATATTAAAACAGAATCAAGGCCATACATCAAACCTCATTGCAAATCTCAAGGAACATGCCTTTACAATAATATATGGTTTGACCTTCAGCTCCAAATATCCATTAGACATTTCTAGCTGCCATTCATTCTATATTAGTAAAGTATACAAAGTGATTTACTCCTGTGAATTGACATGGTCTGGATCATCACCAAAAACATATGACTACCTCATTAAGTACCTAATCTGCTTTTCCTTGATAATGATTCTTTGCACTTACCTTGCAATTTATCTTTTCAAAGAGATCCACAAAATATTATTCAGCACTTGCTTTCTAAATAGAAGGAATAGTTAGTTTTCACTTGGGAATACTGTACATACAAACTGGACAGGAGAGGGAGCTGGGTTCTAGTAGTGAAAGCTAGTTGTTTCTTAAGATATTTTCATAAGTTCTTATAATATATAATCTAGGGAGCTTGTGCAGATATTATAAGCTACGAAATTCATTCAAAGCAATTGGCCAAAGGTAGATGGCGAGTGAGGAACGAATACATCCTGTTCACTTCCCCAGTGTTTGCCTTACTGGGTAATTTAGATGGAAACAAGTGCTGATCTCTTACCTTCTTGTTTTGGGAAGGCACAGACTCAAATCCCCAAGTGAATGGTAGTTTCAAACTCAATTTCTCAGACAGCATCAAGATAGTAGAAAAAATGCTTTCCTTTTTAATAATTGCAATCATTTCTTGATTTATTTAGTACACAGTTTCCTGGAGAGATCAGCACAGCAGATAAACAATATTAGCAATTTAGTATTATTAGTTGTAATTTCAGGGGTTTATCTTCTTACTGGAACTCTGTTATGGAGAAAATGTCACCAGTGTTCCATTTTCCTGGAGACTCCTTATCTGAAGATGCACTTCAAATCTCTCCCTGGCTGCAACCCTTAGCTTCTTATAGATTTCTGTGACTGGAACTTGTATTTTACTACCGTCTCAGGCCCTGGACTTCCAGGACCAGATCTGAGGTAGGCCAGCCTAAGTGTTAGGTGCTGATATTTGGTTTCCCACTGTCTCAAATTAGCTATTTGTTGCCTCCTATCTTTCACAAGCCCTCTGGGAATGTGTCTAAATCTGTGGATACAATGTATTTTTTTTCGATCACAGGGGATTTTTTGGCAGCTAAAAAAAAGTAATATCCAGTTATTTGAAAGGAGTTTTGGTTTCACACATGTTACTTAGAGATGTAGCATATGTTAAGTCTAATAGGTCTGCAGGATAAAACCAAATAATTAGAGCAGACAGATATGTCTTTTCTTTCCTCCATGATCCAGAAATCCTTTAATTTTAATCAGTACTGCTAGTGATCCTCTTCTCTTACTGTGTCCAGCCCTCCTTCAGGCCACACACTCTAATACTCTCTCTATTATGGCCTTTCATCCAGCATTTTAACTCGTCTGAAAAAATGTTATTATCAAATCAGCAGTGTTTACTGTGGTTGTTCTCACTGTGGAGCTGGGCAATAGCTGAGTATGCCAATTACCTCATCCATTGTCAACATTTAATAAATAAGAAAAACTCCTCAAAGTTCATGTGCAAAAGCTCTTTGAAAAGAAATCGTGACATTTTATCAGGTCCATATTACTGCCACTCTTATTCTTCAATTTAATGACACTTAAAGGCTTTTAATTTCTGGAATATTCAGAGGTATATAACTACTATCTTAATACAACACAAGAGATATCTGTCTTTCTCGTTTAGGACTCAGCCAGTGGGAATATAAATCTAAATCATAATAATGAAGTAACCATAAAATGTTCAGTACTGTACAGTTTTAAGAAACAGAACCAAACTGACATTTTTCTTTGGCCCCAATTGCAAAAGACACATTAATGCAGATTTGATCCTTAACTTCTTGTATTTTAATGAGGAAAAATCAGTTTTTGGTGTAAGAACACAGCACCTGTGGAGCAGTTGTAAACAATAAGACCAGAGGACTTTTGCCCAGTATTTTCTCTGACGATGTGGGAGATTGATTAAATCTTTTTCAAACAATTTATATACAGTCCATTTTCATACTAGCTTTCTGAAATGACACCTACATATTTTTTGCCTCTAGCCATTAAATCCTCACTGCAAATTGTTGCTGTGGTCAGACATTTAGCATAGAATAAAAGGAGCATATCTTGCTAAACCATAAATTGTTGCTGTGCAATCTTTCATTTATACAACAAAAGTAAAAAGCAATAATAAAAGACAACAAAAGAATCAAATAATTTTTAACATTCAGTAAAAACAATTTTCTTCAGATAAAAATCGGTATGTTATTCTGATAAAATATTTAAAATATAAGAGGCAAAACAATTCTCAGTGTTTAGAATAAGAAAGCAGCAGATCAAGATAAATTCCGGTTCTAGATAATCACTTCAAAACAGATTTTCTCAAGATGGTTCAGAACACATGTGTTTCTACAGCAAAAGTGTTATGGCTCTGTTTATTTGATAAAGCTGTCAGTCTTGATCAGTAATAACTCTAAGGCTTAGGTAAATACTTGTCAATGAAAATGTCCTTCTGGATAATTATCTCTGTAGAACAAGTACTCCATGTCTCCCCAGTACAAGAGCAAAAATGTATATCTGTGAGACATGCAGAATGAGAGTAGAGACATTATAATTAATTCCTTCTGAACAGCACTGGAAGTACTTCAAGGTTGTTTGCTGCCTGCAGACTTGTCAGTTTCTCCATGCAATGTATCACAAGGGAGGGATTTTTTAAGAAATACCAGCATTCAAAAGAAAAAAAAATCAATATGATGTATGACTGTAATCTCTGCTTTGCAGATGTTAATGCCCTGGTTTTGACAGTAAGAGAGAGGAAAAAAACACATAGCTAAAGACGGCAAAGTTGGTCAGTTCATAGTGCAAAAGCAATAATATTGGTGTTAAAAAAAACCCTATTACATAACTTGAGCAGATGGAGTGCTTTACACAGACTGTCCCTCCCCTGCCCGCCTCTCCCTCCCCCCCTGGAGAAAAAAATTTCACATAAAGTGTAACCTTCTTAGGTTTCTGCACACAGTCCAAAGGTTGTGCCATATGGGATAATTTCAAAAGGCTAAATACCATAAAAGTGCCTCCCACAAACTACTAGATGCAGTGCTACCCTCTGAGGGTATAATCTCAGGTTATGCTCTCAAGAACCAAGCTTGCGCTAATAATCTCATGATTTTGAAATCTGATTGTTGCAAAAGCCTTCAAATTCTGCTTGTAGAACAAGCTGCAGACTGCTGTCTTCTGCCATCTATTCTGCCAAGAAACCTCATTTCTGAGGAACCTTTGTTTCAATAAAAGTTAAAGCAACAGTGTTTCAGGGAATGAGGCATGAACTCCAAGACCTGAACACTTGAATGAACCACTTGGGCAACAGTCTTGGGTATATCATTTTGCCGATCCCTTTGCCTGCGTGAAGAGAGGTTGACTGAGTAGTTTCACTGCACTTTCCCTGCTGCACACTTAGTATGAAAATTATATTTCATTTAATAGAGAAGTAAGTAAATAAATATATAAATAAATAAATAAATTTTGACTTATGAAAATAATTTGGTCCTTTTCTCATCTTGTTTTAGAACAAAAATGTTTAGCCCTTTTGCTTTTCCTTACTGTTTTATGCAAAACATGAAAACGCGCATAGGCCAACAGGGATATGGGCTGCATTGAAGTAAGACCATTCATGTTTTTTAAAATGTTACAAAATGGCAGAACAAAGTTTTGTCCTATATCTTTAATTGGGTCAAGAACTTTACTGTTAAAAAAGAAATAAAATATAAAGGATATAATAAACACGTAAAAATGACAAATCACTAAGATATTTATTATAAATGGAAAATGACAGACTACTAATGTTCTTACTGAGGGAAAAGGTTAAAGGGAAAATATAATACATGCATTTTGTAAGCAGGCAGAATGATGGAAAGCCTCTATCGCTTCATTAGACTAATATAAAAATAGAGGTGTGTGGAGTAAAAAGAAGGCAGAATTGTAACTTTTTCTTTCCTTCCTTGCTTTCTTTCTTTCTTTCTTTCTTCTTTTCTTTCTTTTTTTCTTCCTTTCTTTCTTTCTTTCTTTCTTTCTCTCTTTTTCTTTCTTTCTTTCTTTCTTTCTTTTTCTTTCTCTCTTTTTCTTTCTTTCTTTCTTTCTTTCTTTCTTTTCTTTCTTTCTTTTTCTTTCTTTCTTTTTTTCTTTCTTTCTTTCTTTCTTTCTTTCTTTCTTTCTTTCTTTCTTTCTTTCTTTCTTTCT
>JAYRBT010000082.1:71314629-71328852 GCA_036023395.1 Myiotriccus ornatus
TTCTTTCTTTCTTTCTTTCTTTCTTTCTTTCTTTCTTTCTTTCTTTCTTTCTTTCTTTCTTTCTTTCTTTCTTTCCCAATCCCAGCTTTTATAGAGTCTGAAATATATTTTTAGATATATCATGTAGGTAGTTGTTTAATTTATTTTTCATGTTGAATACTCATTGTGAGACAATCTTTTCACCTGTTCAACACAAAGTTAAAATCATTTCTCATCAAGACAAACATTCACTGGACACTCACATCCCCATGTGTGCAAAATGCTGGAAGCTGTCTCAGCTTTTATTGCTTTGTACATTTTAGAAGTATTGTACAAACCTTAGACCTCTGGCTTAGTGTCATCCCAGAGGTGATTTACAAAACAAATGACTTTGCTGAAATTGTGATTGAAAGACAAAACTGCAAGTTAATGCCTGTAAAAACTGTGATTTTCTACTGATACAGTATCTGTGCTCACCAACTGATTCTGCAAATTATACAGCTTTTCTATCAAATGGTACTCTAACATTCTTTAAAATACTGGAGTACCTTCCATGTGACAGACATGGAACCTTTCTCTGAGTGCATACTGCTAGAGGGTTTTTAATTTTTTTTTTAACCTGACAAAGAGTATACAGACCTTGATAATGTGAAATGGACCACATTATGTCATCAGAACTTGGAAAATTACTAGATAGTATTTAGCACAGCCCGTCTTTTATACTAACGCCTCATCTTTGCCTAGCTGATTTTCTCTATTTCTTCTTTTAACTGTATCAAACACAGGGGAAAACAGGATTTTGACAGATTGAGGAACATTGTAATAAGTCAGGGTGCTATCATTAGAGCTTAAACAAGGTGGAAAGGGAAGAGGGGGAAGGTATCTGCAAAGGATTTACACATTAAATAAACCTTGCTACAACAGCACATGCCTCCCACACATAGTATAGACCCAAAAAATCACACATGCATGCTGAAGGTACAGGTAAAGCCTGACATTCAAGTGTCATGACTGCATTTCTGAATCCTTGACTGGAATACTGTTACCCTGCAACATATTTCCACATTTTGATGTACCTTCCTACTCCTCTTCAGGAGCTGTGAAAAGTTTGTACAAGTTTGTACAAAAGTTGCCAGAAAACAGAAAACTATTGGAAGCAAGAGACCGCATTGCAGTTTGAGCTTCCTAAAGAGAGATTATACAGCAGCAAAGGTTCCCATTCAAGCCCAACTAATTTTGGGTTGCTGACTGGGGGGTTCTGCAGCTGAGGGCTGCTGTTCTCTTTGCTGTCAGCGAAGAGAAACAGGAGTTCCCAGGACACTGCTTAAACCATCAGCTAAAGACAGAGATTACAGCAGTTGTACTCTGCCGTGTTTTAAACCTCAGCCAGAAGCCTACACAGCCACACGCTCACTCCTCCATCAGTTGGACTGGGGAGAGAATCAGAAGGGCAAAAGCTGGAAAACTAATGGGTTGAGATAAAGACAGGTTAATAGGAAAAGAAAAAGCTGTGCAAGCAAACAAAGCTAAAATGAGGAATTAATTCACTGCTTCCCATGGGCAGGTAGGTGTTCAGGCATCTCCAGGAGAGCAGGGCCCTATCACTTGTAGAGTTTATCTCTACCTCAGCCAAAATCAGCACAACTCTTCGTGTACCTTGGTGAAAATGTATCTATACATTAAAACTGAGGCACCATACTGGTAAACTTTTGGACAACAATAAGATCAAGGGTTTCCAGCCAACTGCAGAGCTTCTCTCAGTGTCACAAAGGAATTAGTGGGTGCAGAGTGCAGATTCACAACATCCCAAATGCTGGAGAAAGGAAGTGAGTAAATCAGGGAACAGGAAATGGATGGGACCTGAAAGAAATTAATCCTATTCCTTGTTTATGCCAAGCACACTTACCAGGGCTGCAGAGAAGTACCTCCTACTAGTACTGGAAACATCTTGAATACTCCTGGAAAATTAGACAACTAGGTCTTTCCTTATAAAAGTAAGGAAGACATTTTTTTTTCTTTAAAAGTATATCTGAAGTAGAATAAAGTGAGAGTAGCTGTCCTCCTGTATTTAGTCATTTTATGATCATAATACTCCATCAAGATATGAAGTACTAGAAGTCATAGTTTCTGTTTCCTGGAATGAGGATTTAAATCTTAACCTGTTTCTTTTTAAGTTCCTGAACCAAGTGCAATCTGTGCTGTTTGGGAAAAAAAGATGACAAGAAGTAATTTAATTTTTGTTACTGAAGCTGTTCCACATTCTGTGGAATAATTAGATGTTTGGAGGGAAAGAGAAAAAGCTGGAACAAGAAATAATATATCTCTTTAACCTGATGGGCAAAAATCTCTCTTGGGACAGTGGAGCTGCAGATCATGGTCTCTGCTCTTACATAAACAGTTATTGGAACATGTCACATTTCAGCTAGCAAAATCACCAAGACAGCAGGACATTTTATTAGAGAGGAGAAAAAAATGTTTAATCTGTCAAAGTGGAACATCTGGTCACTTTTGCTTATATTTTCTGAAGCTGGATTAATATCATCACGCATTTAATGTGGGTGCATTTAAACTGTAATCTAATTAGATGTTGAAACTATTCTAGTGCCAGTAAACCAAAATGCCAAAATATTGTTTTTGTTTGCAGTCATAAGGTGCTGCTTTTACTGATACTGTGTCATTGTAGCCATCTTTCCTTCACCAAGGTCCCATCATCCTACAGCAACCAGCAGGAGGGTTCTAATCCTCTGCACTAGCACTTCAATTTTCTCATTACAAAAATTGGCTTCATATTCCTGGCTTAGGCAAACCCAGTGTCGCTCAGACCGCAGGGGCTCCAGATTGGGAGCAGCAAGAGCAGAAGAAGTGCCAAATACAACAGCAGACAGATATTTTAGCAACAGCTGTCTGGTTTTGTGTGCTCCGCCTGGATATCAGTTTAAATGCTCCAGCTTAGCCCACATGAGGTGTTTGTCCCCACTACACATTACAGAGCCAAGTAAGACTAAGATGATCTTTAGAAGGAAGCAGCAAGCAATGTCATAACAGCTCTGCATACTGTTAGCATCTTTATATATTCTCAAAAGCACTGAAAGAGTAACCAGCATAATGATAAAGGAGTAACGATATAGGTGCACAATTACAAACCCAAATAATCTTAAGATCATGCCTTATATTTGTACTGGGGCTTATATAGACCACATGTCAGTCACTATTTTTAAGTTTCATAGTATATCTGAGAGGAAAGCAAGTTTCATTATCCTGATTATGACCATAAGAAAACTGAAACAGAGAAGTCAATCTTTCATGCAGTGTCAGTGAGCAATTAAATAGCATAGTGAGAAAGAGCAGTTCACTCTCCTTACTCATAGCTTCATGCTCTAACCACTCTTCTATTCAAGAGACTGAATGGGTCATTTATTCCTGAATTTATTCTATTTCATTTATTCCACTTCAGTATTCACATGCAGCTTTGTGTAAAAAAGAAATTAAAAACAGAAATTCCTAATAAATTCCTCTAATTGTATGAGTCTAGGAAGGTACAGGGCTTCCTCTGCCCTGAACTCAGAGTACTTATGCACTGAACCACATAATCATAGAATGGGTTGGGATGGAAGGGATCTTTAAAGGTCGTCTGGTCCAACTCCCCTGCAATGAGCAGGGACATCTTCGACCAGAGCAAGTTGCTCAGAACCTTATCCAGCTTGATCTTGAATAATTCTAGGTATGGGGCATCTCTGGGTAGCCTGTTCCAGCATTTCACCACCGCCATAAAAAAGTAAAAATTCTTTAAATCTAAACTATAAGATCCTCTTTTAAAACCATTACCCCTCTTCCTGTGTGATGGTTCAGACTTGGCTCCCTGCCAAATGCCCAAACTCACAGTAACAACCCCTTCCCCCTCCCTTCTTTTCTTAGGGCAAAGAAAAGAAAACCTATAAAAATTGAAGAGCCCAAAATCAATCTAATTATATAAAAATATATATTTTTATGTATATTATAGTTATATACCATTAAAAATACTATGTACACAACGAAGGGGATCTAAACACCCCTGAAGGGAAAGAGAAAGGGGAAAAAAAGGACGAAAAGGCACAAAAACAGATATACAGATATATACAATCAAACCCAAGAACTAGCAAAATAACTAGCAAAACAAATCTCACTACATCCCTCAGAAAAAAACAAGATCGCCAGACACGGCCAGCACTCTCCAACCTCCCGCGTGGCAGAGCAGCGGTCACTGCAGGCCTCAGCCTTAGATAAGCGAGACCAACGCAAGGACCCACTGCTCTGAACCTCACCGGAAGAGAAGAGAGCGAGGTCTCTAATCTCCGACTTATTTATACTCTGGTTTACATAAAAATCGTATGGAATACTGGGTACATGGCCACTTCCTTGGTAAAGATCTTGTTAGCAGGAAGGCCTAGTCCAAAACTATCACATCCTATCACAGCATTCTCTGATAAAAAGTTTTTCCCTATCTTTCTTGCAGGCCCCCTTTAAGTACCGAAAGGCTGCAATAACGTCTCTCCAGAGCCTCCTACAGAGTGAACAATACCAGCTCTCTCATCCTTTCCTCATAGAAGTGCACCAACTTTGTTGCCCTCCTCTGGACCACCAGCCACCCCACCCCACCAGGTCTTTTCTTAATAATAATAGTGACACTATAAGTTAGGTAATTTTATTCGATTTCCCATGGTATCTCCTAGATCTGCAAAATAAAATTGTAATTAACATGAATAATTAGTATTTCTTCTTTGGAACAAAAACTGAAAACAGAGATACATGAATACATATTTATATATGTGTCAGATATTAATGAAGAAATTAATCATAATAATGCTATTAGTTGTCTCATAATGGCTGCTGGTTTTACCTATATTTAGTTGCTCTTTAGTATCTGGTCTTGTTCAGTTAGAGTAGTTGAAATTCTTAAAGATTTCACCTGGAATCAAGCTCAAATTTATTTGTTTTGGCAAGGCTTAATATTGGAGCATCAGCTTTGCCTGCTAATTTATAAGTGGAACATAAGTATTCATGATAAAGAGTTTCACCTCTTCAGAAAAATATTGCTTCTTAATCTTTTGTTTTTCGAAGCTCTACAAATAACTGTGTTTAAGTTCTACAGGAACACGGCATAACAGCTGAGTTCTAAAAATTGGTATAACGTATCTAATAAAATTTCCCACAATTTCTAGAGAGGAAAAATGTAATTAACTGGCTTGGAATTTGACCAAGTTCTAATAGTAACAATCTCCTTTCATGAAAGCACCTTTCTTGAATTTCAGTTTTATGACCCCTTTCAAACATGTGATTCCAATAATTTATAATAATGAACTTAATATCACTGATTCTTGAAGTTCATGCATGCAACAGAGATTCTCTCAAACAGTCACATGAAGAGCTCTTTATCCCTTCCTGTTTTTTTTTTTTCTGGGAATAATCTTGAGACAATGTCTTAAAGACAATGAGCCACATATAGGATGCAATGCTGAATGTGCCAGATGTTGTTCCTTTACACTAATAATAAGGTACTTGTCTTAATGTTACTATTTTCTTCATGACCTGGAAAGTGTTCTAGGCAGAGTTCTTGGCTGGAACTGCTCCTGACACTTTTAAAAAAAATAATTATGAATAAAAACATTAAAGATACAAGAAACTATGGCAAAAAATGTCTAGCATTAAAACTGATGGGAAACAGGGAGCTGAAGTACTTGTAAGACTTTATATCCTCTCAGGCAAGTAATGTTTAATGTGACTGTCATGCAATGCCAACAGACACATTTGTTCAATTGGGGTTTTTTTTAATGTACAAGTTTAATTTCCCACAATCCCTAATCATGTACACAGAGAAAAGATTACCAGTCCTTCAAAAACAGCAACCAATTTTCTTTTTCCTTTTTTCATGTTATCTATATTATTTTTTCAACAGTGAAATAATAATTAAAAAAAAAGGTAAATCTGAATCAAATTGTGATCTCCTGAAAGAGTATCTACTAAAATTCCCTGATCAAAAAGGTTATAATAAAGACACAGTCTTTGAAGAAAGCAAAGCAGAAGCCTGTTTATTACATTTTCTCATTTGGGTTAACAGTAATTGTAAATTATCAGAGATGCTGTGGATTTAAAGGCCACTAGAAGAGAATTCCATGAGAAACATGAACAGTGTATTGAACCACTTGTTCAAATCAAATTAAGAAAAAAAAAATTTTATTTTCAAAAGCATTTTTAAATGTTCTTTCTATTACCAAAAAATTATTTATAGGAATTCTGCTGTCCTGAAAGTATTTTTAAAGCAGAAACCAAAGCCCTTGGGGATAATAACAACAGATCTGCACAAAGACACACAGTATATTTTATGATTAAATATCTTGAATTTTTAATTTTATTCTTTCTTGTTTAAGGGATATAGCCAAGACAGGACACAGTACTATATTGTCTTGGTAACCAATCCCAGGTGATTAATTAAAACTTTGAAAACATTCTTAAATCACAATATCTTTATGAAACAGCTCACAAATAACACCTTTGTTGAAATGTAGTCATATTAAAAACTTTGCAAAGTATACTGAGTAACAACTATGGTGTGTTCAAAATTTCTGATGATGATAATTCCTTAACCAAAAATATGGCCCAATGTTCCTTTTGATTAGTTTTTAATTATAGGATTTCTTCACAAACCAAAAGCTAGCATACAGCTCTATGGATTCGGTCAGGAACACTGACATAAAATTATTTTTTCTTCTGTATCTCTAAGAAGATTTTCTTATACTGCCTTGTGTTCATCTGAGTGGCTCCTTAATTCTAAGCCAGTCCCCTCTCATTAACATGTGTGAATTTGTAGCACCACAGAGGTGCAGAAACAGAAAATCCTTCTGCATGAAAGCTTTAGAGATATGATTTCTCTCTCTCTCCTGCGTATCCACCAAGGCAGAGTTCTTCACAGCTCATGGTGATATCATGTCTTAGTTAAGGTATTGTTCTTTTCTGGAGCTTTGATAAATAAAGTTAGCCCTGTGCATATGTATCTAAGGCCATAAATGCATGTGTATTGGCAACTGTATCGTTATGCATTCAGTATCTAAGCTACAGCATTCAAGTGCTTGTGTTCTAAGCAGACACTTTCCAAACCTAGCAGTGTTTTTCTTATGCTGCACTAGAAAGTGCTTCCTGTACACACTGGTAAATTCACCTTTGCCATGGTGCACACTCACACACACACACAAGGCAATTATTAGAATATAGAATTACTGACACAGGGAAAAAAAACACAACCTTTTCATCCTTCCCCCTATCCTGTTTTTCACTGTTTTTTCTACCTGCATTGAGAGCTATCTGAGCGTAATAAGCCCGTAAGGAGGACAAAAGGGGGATATTCAAATATGTGAATGGCATATGACACGGCATTGAACTTGTACGGACAGGAGTCAGGGATGCTGTTCCCACACAGCTAATGAATAACAGTGCCTGAGACAGTCTTCTCACTGTACTTGTAGCCATAAGCCTTCAAAGCATTGCGCCTCCACTTATTCTCACTGGGTCATGCAGTGACCTTTTTATCTCCCTTGTGAAATGACTATTAATAGCACAAATACGAAACATTTATTGGCTAATTTTGTGGAATTCGAAAACTTTTTCTTGTGTGCCAAGACCTTTTACAGAGCTGTTCCTGCCTTCCTTCCCTGTTTTGTGTGAAGCTGCTGTACGGAGGCTGTGGCAGCGTAGCTTACTGTTAGGATCAGTTCAGCTAGAGGCACAAAGACTCCTCTGTGCATCCCACTTGCTGTCATGGAAAATGCACTGTGCAGGCAACCTAAAAGAGCAACACAAGGTTGTTTGGCAAAGGAACCTTGCTCAAGAAAGGGAAAGAACAGCTGGTAGATGGTTAAGCAGGGCATTTCTTATGGGTCCACAACTGCATGTCTGTCAGTTTGACATGTATGTACTAAATGGCAAGTAAAACTTAAACAGATTAGAACCAAACTCAGATTTGGTTGGGGTTAGAATATGGGCTGCTAGTAGGGACTGATGTGGTTTCCAGCTCTGGCCAAATGATAACAATGCATTTCAGAGAAATTAATAATATCTGAGGATTACAGATGACAACTGAATTAATTTCTGTAAATCACCTGAGCTTACCAATGAGAACAGGCAGGGAAATAAAATTTTACTGGAAAACTTTTCTTATTATTCTCTAGTCTAAATAATGAGGATACTATTTGACTATTTTGGCTTCTGTGTGATTATGTTTATTTAAAGAAACAGGACACTACTTAATTATGTATGTGAATACTTGGAACATATAATTACTACCCAACAGGCAAACTCTGTTCGGGTTTGTTGAAATGCCAGTGGGTTTTTATTAGTTCAGCCCATCATTCTGTTGTGAAATGGAAATGAAAAGTGGAAAATATGTTTTCCTTCTCTAGGGATCACTTCAGCTCCTTTTTCTCTTTATTTTATCAGACTTCTTGTTGCTATGGGGGTCTTGAAGGCCTATTATTAAAACACCCTGCAGTCCTAAGGGAAGAAAAGCAAGCTGGTGCTGCAGATGGGAACAGTGTGAATGGAATAAACTATAAGAACCAAAGAATTCCAATAAATGCAGAAAAATATATGCATCATTCTCTTTTGTTTCGAAAGTTCAGCTAGAGTTTTCACCTTTTACCATTCTTTTTTTTTTTTTTTCTGAATATGGAGTAACTCATAGTACCACTCAAATATAAAAGCACAAAAGACAAAACAATTCAGTTATGCTGGCTCTTCTTGGGTCTTCTTTTGCATGAAACAAGATAAATCTAAGGTAATCTATTCTGTACAGACATCCAACCTGAAGAAGGAATGGAAATAATATAAAACACACATCACAGAAATGACATCTTCATAGCTCTTTCAGAAAAAGAAAGGAAAATATATAAGATACACTTACTTGTCAATTCAACACTAGCTCAACATACAGATTTAGCTTATTGAAAACCTATATGAAAACACTTTTTACAACAATTTAAACATCAAAAATATTCTGGAAAAAAGATAGTCATCGGGATCTTTTTTATAATTGGTGTTATAAGAATGCAAACTTTAATAGAAGTTATACATAAGCTTTCTGGAACTTGCAATTGATAGTATGAGTATTTAGCATATTTTATTAATTTTCTTTTCTTTAGATATATGCAGTAAATTTTTAATGAGCAAAGAATATTCATGCACAGTGATTAAGATGGCAATATTAAACATCAGGTGAGCCAAAGAATCTTCTAAAAATTGAGCAAAAGGCAACTTCTACAAACAAAACACATCAGAAGGAGTTTCTTCTATTTCAAAGACAACATCTACACCAACAGAGAGCCAAATATTATTTTGTAATGACCAAATGATTCTCGATCAACTGCAGACCTGCTAGTGACACACTTCTGAACATCACAAAAGAAAGCTACAGCATAAATTGGATTTTCTCTGGAACAGAAGGAGCATATTTCCTCCTAGAAGGTTATATGAATTTTTTTTTTCCAGCATTTCCTTTAGCTTTAAAAGACATGCTTGTTTAGACTAAACTTATCTTGGAAATATTTCATTCCTCATTCACACCATTGTTCATAATCTCAGCTTTGGTACTGTATTCAATTCAGTCTGTTTAATTGCTTCATATGCTTTCTTCTCCTTCCCTTTTGCCTTTGCCTTTCCATTTTAACTTTTGTTGCTATTGTTGGTTGGTTGGTTGGTTTTTTATTTATTTATTTCCTTTGAGGGAGTTGGCAGCTGGTTTTAATTTATTTTGGTCTTTTGCTAAAAGGCTTTATCTAAAATGCATTCACTGCCATCAGCTGAAGTGTGTTGGGTCCCTGTAACAGAGTGGGGAAAAATTTGTAGGATTTTCTAGAAGAATTATACAACTAAGAACAGGATTTTTAAGGTTCTGCATTATACATCAACAGAGGCAGTACTACTCTGCAGTATATGCCTCCATTGATTCAATTTATGAGATCATTCAACTTGAAAGGCACAGTAAGTACAGCTTTGTGGTCTCTTTCCTAAAAATGCTTTAAATATGGGTGGCCATAAGGACTATGTGAATAATGGAAGTTATGATTTTATAGCTGACCTAAAAAACTGTTAGAAGAAAATAATAAGCAGTTTGTGTTTTGCCATAATGAATAGCCTTTCAGGACTTTGTTGTGATTTTGGCTTTCTGAGAGAAACCAAGGCACTGGTAAAATAATACCATAGTGGCTACACAACTATTTATTCCAAGCTCCATTCAAACTGAGGCCAGATATAGTACTACATAATGCTGCAGCATTAGGTACAATACTTCCCATCCTACCCTCCACATATCCATATATGCTTTATTCATCTTCTCTTGATATGGAAATACATTACAGATTTTATTACAAAGCACCTTCTGCACATTTATAAGTGCGTTTGTTTCACTCTGCCATGACCCACAGAGACCTAAATTTTTACATAATAGTTTTTGGGTTTGATTAAATTGAAGTACATAAATAGCTGCAAAATGCTGTAATCAACATATTGCTCAACTGTTTCCCACAGGCAGTGTCCAGCTCTGAAACCTTCTGTGAAGTAAAGCTTTTTCCTGGCTGACTGACAAGCACTTGACATGAAATTGCTTCATGAGAGTCATAAATGCAGTAATCTTGCCCCAGAGCCTCATACATTATGTTCGCAGTACATACCTGTCATTATATGGTTCTAAATGTATCAGAATGAACTGATTTCATTAACTTCCTTGGATCTAGTTTGGAATGAATAAAATACTCTGAAGCCTTTATTACCAAAGAAATATTCTTGTAAGCCAATGTTTGCATTATATCTTCACTGTACCAATGTGTAGTGCAAGACTGTGGTGCTCTTTAACTTTATTATTAATTTGCACCAGAACTAGATTAACACTTTTTCTAATCTAATTCTAGCATAGCTGAAGGGAAAACATGAATGTGTTTTAAAAAAATATTATTTAATAAAGCCCAGAGGGGAGAAGGGGGAGAAAGAGGTAAGGATGGAGGTGTTAAAGCATTGTTAGCACCAAAATTTTTACATAACCCTATCCTAAGACTGAAGAAAATCCAAAAATTTCTGCAAGTATGCTGAAAAAAAAAGTACTCAAAACATAATTGTAAAACAGAAAGAAGACTGGACAAGATATTACACCCTTTATTATCTTACAATTATGGATATTTTGAGAGTGAGGTTGAATTAAAAGGTCAATAGGAATAGAAGTATAGACTATTTAATTCAGATCTGAATTGATAATAAAGGCAAACTCTCTCTTGGGTAACATGAATCGGTGATTCTGTTAAAGTTGTTCCAACTCCTGCCTTAAAATATCTTCTTTTTCAAAACTTGTGTGGATATCAGGCTCAGTAGAGATTGCAAGTTTTCCTAAAATAGTTGAGTCTTTCAGTAGTGTGGCTATCAACATATACACAAGAAAAATAACACTTTTTGTTAATGCTTCAGGACATGTTTTTCAGAACCATGCTTGATACTGTGGATAGTGGACATCCTGAGTGTCTCTCCGTTCTAATTGCCCATGAACTGTCAAGACTCAACATCGACATCGCTGCTCTCAGTGAAGTTTGCCTCCATGAGGAAGGCAGCCTTAGAGAACATGGTGCCGGTCTTTTGGTCAGGTAAACCCAGAACTGAAAGGCATCTGTCAGGAGCTGGCTTCATGATCAAAAACTTTATTGTCTCTAAACTCGAAAATCTGCTGACTGGTCATTCTGATCGAATTATCTCCCAACGCCTCCCACTACATAATAAGCAACATGCTGTTCTCTTTAGTATATATCCCCAACCGTCCAAGCTGACCCTGCCGAGAAAGATAAATTCTGCACTGACCTACGCTGACTTATCCAAAAGGTTCCTGCAGATGATAAGATCCTTATCCTTGGTGATTTCAACGCCAGAATAGGAAAGCCTGGAAAGGAGTACTAGGCAAGCTTGGTGTTGGAAACTGCAACGATAATTTTCGCCTCCTGCTAGAGTTTTGTGTGGAGCAGCAGCTCACCATCACCAACACTATCTTTCTGCAGAAAGATAGTTTGAAGACAACCTGGATGCATCCTAGATTGAAGCACCGGCACCTCACTGATTATATCTTAGTCCAACAGAGAGATATCTGCGATGTTCGTCACACCCGCGTGATGCCAAATGCAGAATGCCAAACAGATCATCGCCTTGTGCGCTGTAAACTTAACCTCCACCTTAAGTTCAAACCTAAAAAGGGTGGCATTCCAAGGAGGAGACTTCAAGTTAACAACCTTCAAACAGCTACAGTGAGGGACAGTTTCCAGGCAAATCTTCAATCCAGGCTCAAAGTTCATTCCACAGATCCCTCTCCCGAAGCGCTTTGGCAACTTATTAAAAATAGCATCCTGCAGTCATCTGAAGAATCCTTAGGGTTCTTCTTCAAGAAAGACAAGGACTGTTTCAATGAAAATAATCAAGAGATCCATGAATTGGTGAGAAAGATGAGAACTGCTCACCAAGCCCACCTTGCTCAGCCATCTTGTCATGTAAGAAAAGCAGCCTTTTGACTCACATGTAGCAAGGTCCAACAGAAACTTCATGACATCCAGAACAAGTGGTGGATCAATCTAGCAGAAAAAATTCAATTATGTGCACATACAGGTGACTACAGGGGATTCTATGAGGCTCTGAAAACAGCTTACAGTCCTACACACCAGGTTCAAGACCCTTCATTCAGTGCAGGTGGTCAAAAGCTTCTCACAGGTAAAATTTCCATTTTGAACAATGGTCTGAACACTTTCAGACTCTCTTCAGTACCAGGCATGTAGTTCAAGACTCAGCAATTCAGTACATTTCACAACAACCAGTGAAAACCGAACTGGATACTGCCCCCACTATGGGAGAAACTCTTAAAGCCATACAGCAGGTGAAAATTGGCAAGGCAGTTGCGGTTGATGGAATCTCACCTGAAGTCTGGAAGCATGGTGGCCAAGCACTCCATGCTAAGTTTCACGAATTTGTGGTGCGCTGTTGGAAACAAGGTGAGCTACCATCAGAGCTTCATGATACAGTCATCATCACCTTGTACAAGAAGATTATTCAAATTACCAAGGTATTACTCTGCTCTCCATTGCTAGTAAAATCCTTGTGAGAATTCTTTTGAAGAGATTAATACCTGCTGTAGCAGAAGAACTTTTACCTGAAAGCCACTGTGGTTTCAGAGCCAACAGACATGGTATTTGTGCTCAGACAACTGCAAGAGAAGTGTCGGGAACAGAACAAAGGACTCTATGTAACCTTTGCTGATCTCACCAAGGCTTTTGATACTGTGAACAGAAAAGGTCTGTGGCAGATTTTGGAATATTTAGGATGTCTCCCCAAGTTCCTTAAAATGATCATCTCCCTTCATGAGGATCTGCGCGGCCAAGTCAGATATGGCAATGCTCTTTCTAAGCCCTTTCCAATAGCCAATGGTGTGAAGCAAGGCTATGTTCCTGCACCAACTTTATTCCCAATCTTCTTCAGCATGATGCTCCAAAGGGCCATGGCAGACCTCGATGAAGAAAACGGTATCCACATCTGATATCATAATGATGGAAGCCTTTTCAACCCAAGGTGACTGAAGGCCCACACTAAGACCTTGAATCATCTTGTCCGTGAGCTGCTTTACGCTGATGATGCTGCCCTCATTGCCCACACAGAAGTAGCTCTGCAGCGTTTAACATCCTGCTTTGCAGAGGCTGCTGAGCTTTTTGGGCTGGAAGTCAGCTTGAAGGAGACAGAAGTTTTCTATCAGCCTGCACCTCAGGAAGTCTTCCATCATCCTAATATCACCATTGGCAAATCAGAGCTCAAGTCAGCCCAGCAATTTAATTACCTGGAAGCATCATCTCCTCGGACGGTAAGATTGATGCAGAAATAGACAACAGGTTGGCAAATGCATACAGAGCCTTTGGTAAACTCCATAAAAGAGTTTGGAAAAACAAACACCTGAAGAAAAGTACCAAGATCAGCGTTTACAGAGCCACTGTAATGTCTACTCTTTTATATGGGTCTGAATCATGGGTCATTTACTGCCACCACTTGCGTCTCTTAGAACGTTTCCATCAGCACTGCTTGCGTACAATCCTAAACATCCACTGGACGGATTATGTGACCAACATGTCTGTCCTTAAACAGGCAGCAGTCACGAGCATCGAGGCCATGCTGCTGAGATCACAGCTGCGCTGGGCAGGGCACGTCTCCAGGATG
>JAYRBT010000082.1:71332758-71343275 GCA_036023395.1 Myiotriccus ornatus
GAGGAAGGAGTTCGGATCTTTTTCTTATAACTCATCCTCAGCAAAAGACCTTGTCTCATTTAAACCGGGACAATTACATACAGCTGTACTAAAACAGCATCACTGAGATGCTCTGTATCAAGCCATATCTGATGGGTTTTTTCAGTCCCATGAAGATTTTTTCAACCCCATGAAGATATTTCCAGTTGTTATTTTGGGAATATTCAACTGAGGAAAAATGTCCACAGAACAGTGACAGGATATCAGATACCAAAGATAAGACTTGAGTCCCCTGTGCTAAACAAATTTCGTTGGTGCTTTGTATAGATAATTCATGCTTAAATAAGGGCTTTGCATTTTTTTCTATTTTTCCACGACCTGACCCATAAAATGTATTTCTTCCACCTTCTAAACAAACTAAATTTGAGATCGTTTTCAGGAAGTACCTGAGTTCCAGGAAAAAAACCATCCAATACTATAATCATTATCATTTGAAGAAATATATATAAATCAGAAATTTGTCATAACATTATGGCAGTGGTGTATGCATCATCTTAATGCTCTGTCTATTCCCGCAGATTCTTTCATTATCTCCAGTAGATGCCATTGGCATGAACTGAGTCAAAGTCTTCCAACACATTTGGGAATCCAGATCGTATAGATAAATCTTTACTGACTTTCTGTTGATGAGGTTAGCTTCTTTGAAATGAGCAAATATCTTTGATCCAAAATAGCCTCTGAAAAATGTCACTAGACACTCTGGCACAAAAGGTTGACTAATTTGAGTGATGTTTCCAAATAAAAGATGGAAAGATTGAGTAGTCAGCCTCATAGGACATGTTTTGCAATGTTTCTAGAAAGAATACAGATAAACAATTACAACTTTAGCTATTGGAAAAGTTCCACATAGACATTAAAATCTCCCTTTGCTCCACTAAACTTGAGCCCTCAGATTCTAATGTAGTTTTCAGACAGTAGGAATAAATTCTGTTGAGACAGTATTTATGTAACCTATACAGTGGTGTTCTACTAAATCTGTGTTCAAATTATGTACCCATGATGTGCTTATTCCACCAGAATAAGGCCTTAAGTCATTAAACAGTGAGATTTATGCAGTTAACACAAATTGCTGAGCATTCGTGGGCACATCTGTCAACTCATATCCGTATCTTTTTCTGTAAGCTCTGATACTCTGAAATGTACCAGTTAAAATTTCTTTCACACAAAGCTGAATGGTGTAGATTTTTAATAGGCTAAGTTATGAATACTACGCCTTTTAGTGACATAATGAACTGGAAACACATTTGTCATTAAAAGCTTCATTTAGCATTTAGTTGTTGACTAAATGACGACCAATGGTTGAAAAAAGGTTATGTGCATTTCACTATGCTATTGTCAGTAAGGCATGTAGCTTAACCCTGTGGGTTACAAAAGAAGCCACAATGATGAAAAGTGTAAAACTGGCTTGGCCAGTAGAAGTTTAAAAGCACAGTTTTAACTTTATATGCTCTCTAGGTAATAAGGGGTATATCTGTTATTAACAAAGACTAAGAGATGACTTGAGTATTTAGAATACTTTAGAAGTTGTACTTAATTACACTAATCATTTCATACTATCAACTCTCAAGTTTATGCTGGCTTTATGTACATGACAGAAGCCTAGTTGAGGTTAGTAAAAGACCGTATGAAACAGACAGACCTTGTATTTCCAAAAACCAAAAATTTCCCTGTTAAGGTTTTCAAGTAGAGGCACTAAGGAGAACAGAGAGCAGGAAGTAATCAAAGGCAGTCACACATTTCACAGCTTCTCATTCAGGTTCCCCTCTCCTCCATCAGCTTCCCTTACTCTGCTGAAAAAGCAGGAGTAGCAGCAACAAATGTGGGATCAAACACTAGTCAGCAACGGTGTTCCTTTCCACCCCAAATTCCAGCCTAAGGAGAGGGATACTGCAGAGGGCAGACTTCACCAGGCTGAGATGTACTCAAATACCTCTGTAAGAAACTAAAGGTGCTCTTGAAACACAATATAATTGGTGATAGGTAAGTGAGCCAAATGTGAAATTATCTGAGTAAGCACTTAAAGAATATCCCACCTTCATTTTTCATGCCCTTTAACAACACAAAGGTCATTTATACTCATTGTAAGGATTCAAACCATAGTCCTGAGCATCTTAGCCTCCCTTAATACATAGAGTGTTATCTCTAGGCAAGCAACATCAAACATACTATTCAGAGCTAAGTTTGTTGCTCAGAGACTGGGTACACATCAGTAATCCTCACTCACTGTGTATGAGATGTATGAGATGGGTTCAAGAAGCCTGATAATTTGGGGTCAGAAATCTAAATTTATCTTGCTGTGACAAATGTTAGCGAAAATCTTTTGCGATTTTACAGAGATAGCACTTCATCACTCTTCCTTTGTGATGTCATTAAGTTCCCCAGTTCATTCCATGTCCTTCTTGGCTCTCTTTCCAAATTATTCAGTTAAAAACTGGATCAAAGAATGGACCAAGATAACTGGGCAAGGCAAAAGCAGAGAAAACAGTACTGAGTCTGTGTTTGTTTCACTGGTATTACTAGTACCTTTTACGACATATTCTAGCAATTGTACACTTAATTTTTTTGACTCAGACAAATATAAAGCAGAAGAAGACATCAGAAAATAAAGAACAGGACTGATATGCTACAGTAAGACTTGACCAAATTTCACAGATCAACAAAACTTCATTGGAAAGTAAGTGGTATCATCATCCATTGTTCTTGTCACAGGGTGAAGCCCATACAAAAGTACTGCTCAAGTGAAACCTAAATTACATCTGTCCAGTTCTAACTGAATTAATTCCACATGCAACAGAAAACAAGGAAGCAAATAAATAAATTTTCTATAAAAGTATTTTTAATTTCAAACCCTTCTAACAAGGTTGGGAAAAGAGATAAAAGGGTGATAAAAATTCTAGTGAGAGATCTAGACAGGGAGAAATCAAAGAAATAAGGGCAGTCTCTCTATTTCCTTAGATATGGAGAAAAGCAATTATATCGGTGTCTTGTGCCAACAATCTAATATAGAAAGGAAAAAACAGTGAAAAAAGGAGCCCCTCAGATGTACAGGAGTAACTCACTCTCTTCATGGACCTCCATCAATAAGCTGGGGCTGAGCCCAAGATGGAAGTACATGGGCCACCAGCTGGGATTTGGAAACACTGAGCAATTGGAGTGAGGGTTTAGTTCCTCTGAGTCCCTGAAGTCATCTAAACAGGCTGGGGGACTGACTCTTGAGAGACAGGCCTGAGCGGCTGGCAGGTGTTGAAGAACAGAAATCATTCTCACCCACTAGTCCCACACCAATTATGTCTAATGTGTTACATCACTGAGTGGTGCACTGCAGGTCTTTTAGTTACCACACTCTAAATTCCCCAAAAGATTTCCTGTGACCAGAAATTCTTATGGGCTGCATGATGCCTTTTACCCACAGATTCTGAAAGGCTGCACTGAAGACTTCTAGAACATAAACAGCTTGAAGAAGAGTAAGAGGTGAGATAACGCTTCTGGAAAAATGTTCAGAGAAAAGTAGAAAACTTACAGTTCAGAAGGCTATAGTTGTTTCTCAGGGATAATTACAGCAATGTTAAATACAACAAAATTTTAAGGATAGACAATACAATTTATTCCTACACATAGCTGGCAACTTTGAATCGAACTGTTTCTAAGCATTGTAGTTTAAAATTGCTCAATGTCTTTTACCTGCACCAAAGCATACTAGAAGCTCAATGCAAAATCTTGACAATGAGAGCTGTCTACCTGACCACCAGTCATACTTCCCAAACAATACAAGCAAACCTAATCAAAAGAAAATCATAGAAACCATAGAAAATCCTGTGATCTAAAAATATTACAATTCCTTTGGGAAAAGAAAAAGCAAAAAAAAAAAAAGCCCTCTTCCCAAAGTCCAAGGAATAAAATTTAACATTTTAAAAAGCCTTTAAAATCACAATTAATGAAAGAAAGGAAATGTACCTATATTACATGTCTATATTATGCTGCTCAGATATGGTGGCCTCATACAGACATTCTGTCTTTGAAGTAAATTACTGGCTCCAGTACAAGAACAAAACCAGAAACAAACAAACCCCAAACCACCACACTGAGGAAGTTATCAATACTGACAGTTAGGCAGATAAGGAATTGGTTGGACAGTTGCATTCAGATAGTAGTAGTCAACAGCTCAGAATCCCGATGGACATCAGCGGCAAGTGGTGTTCCTCAGGGATCTGTACTGGGACCAGAAACGTTTAATGGCTTCACCCATTACACAGACAGTGGGATCGAGTGCAGCAAGTTTCCTGAGGACACCAGACTGAGTGGTGTGATTAACATACCTGAAGGACAGGATGACATTCAGAGGGAGTTGTACAAGCTTGAGAAGTGGGGTCATGGGATTAATGTTAATCCTCAGTAATCACGAGGATTAACAAAACCAGGTTCAAGGTGCTGCACCTTGGTTGGGACAACCCTTGATATCAATACAAGCTGGAGGAAGAACAGCTTGAGAGCAACCCTGCTGAGAAGGACTCGGGAGTGCTGGTGGATGTGAGGCTGCACATGAACCAGCCCAATAAGTCAGTCATATTCTGGGCTGTATCAAAAGTAGTGTGGCCAGCAGGTCAGGGGAGATGATTCTGCCCCTGTACTCCACTCTTGTGGGACCCCACCTAAAATGCAGCAACCAGCTCTGGGGCCTCCAACAAAAAAGGACATGGAACTGTTGGAGCGAGTCCAGAGGAAGGCTGCCAAAATGATTAGTGGGATGAAGCACCTGTCCTGTAAGGAAAGGTTAAGAGAACTGGGACTATTCAGCCTGGAGAAGAGAAGGCTTTGGGGTGACCTAACAGCAACCTTACAGTGCCTGAAGGGAGCCTACAAGAAAGATGGAGGGGGTTATTTACAAGAGCATGTAGTGACAGGACAAGAAGGAATGGTTTTAAACTGAAAGAGATTACATTTAGATTAGATGTTAGCTAGAAATTCTTCAGTGTGAGGATAGTGAGACACTGGAACAGGTTGTCCAGAGGAGCTGCAAATATCCCATGCTTGGAAGTGTTCAAGGAGAGGTTGCATGCAGCTTTGAGCAACTTGGTCTAGTGGAAGGTGTCCCTGCCCATGACAGGTGTGTTGGAAGTAGATGATCTTTAAGACCTCTTCTAACTATTCTATGATTCTGTGATTCTATTAATACAATTATCTGGAGGGTTTTGTGAGATTTTACTCCATACAAGGACAGAAGAGAACATCAGTGTTGCTAAATGAAGTCTTTTTTTTAACTAGTGAATCAAGCAAAGTCATAAATCTACATATTAGGTTGAGGTGTGGTATAGGACCCTTACATGTATATTTTTTCTGTCATTCCTTATTCTTCCTTCTTCATCCCTATGTCTCTTCCTTTGATCTGACATAGCCATCACACAGAATAGCTCATCACATTCTCCAAGATGAATTGTGATTTTCCTGTAAGGCTTGTGAAGCACCTCCAGTTCATCCTTCAGTGCTTCACAAACAGAACCTCATGCAGTGAATGGATTTATGAAAGATTTTCGGGTCTGGCAACCAAACTGTAAAAAACTAACCTCATCAACAAATACCACAATAAATAAATAAATTAAGATTAAACTTAATTGTTTTAAAGTCTCTACTATGATTTTTGAGTAAACTGTGAATGCCAGTCACACAGCAGAGAGTTAGCTTTACAGAACAGTGAGACAAAAATCAGCCATATCTGAGATAGCAAAGTGTGTAAAATGCTCATATTCTTTCTGAATACCAGGAACTTCAAGAGCCAGAAGGCAAGAGCTTTCTATAAAGCTGTCCAAGAGAACAAATGTGGGGCCTTGGAGCATAATTAAGCAAATAACTACTTCTGTTTGACATTCCTCACCAAAGAACGTATTACGTCTTATGAATTCAAAACATGCAATTAAACAAAACACATTCCTCCTTTTTTTGGTCCCCAAATAAAGTAATCCAAAAGTCATCACTTTGAATTGTTGGCTGTGTTAGCTAGCACAGACATCAAATATTCAGCTGGGAGCCTGTCTGAGCACAAATGCTTTAAGCTGCACTCCAAAAGTCCACTAACATAAGACAAAAAAACAACTCTTCATGACTACTATATATAAGATTACGAATAATTCCCTGGCACTTATTTAAAGAAGATTATACATCAAACCACCTTCTACTTCATGTTTTGTGTGTTTCCAACTAGAAATAAAGGACAAACACAGCATTGAGTATTTGCTGCATTGTAAACATCTAATATGCATTGTTTGTGGAATATGCATAAAATGGACCAACCAAGTGCCTTCATCTTAACTTTGTTAACTTCAATGGGGCAGATGTTTACAAATTGGTATTTATCCTACTCCATTTAAAACACACTTTAAGGGCTGCATAGTAGCAACTATTCATCATCACTCTCAAATTAGTTTCCTTCTTATTCCTGCTCAAGGTTACACAACACTACATGAACTTTAGTTCATGCATATTAGTTCCACTCCTGATAATAAGGAGAAAATAGTGAAAATTTCTAAAATTTCACTGATGCATTTGTTTTGCAGAAAAAACAAAAAAACAAAAAAACAAATAAAACAAAAAAAAAAAAGGCAAAACTCTATAGCATAAAATGATTACTTTTCCTTCCACCTGCAGTCTGATTCATTGATTATGCAGTACAATAATAAAAAGGAGAGCAATCTTGGTGAAACACACATTCTTAAGGGACTTCTTCACACTCCCTAATGTCCTAACAGCAAGATCTAGGGCACCAGTTAGCTGTCTAAGTTCACAAACTTCAGAATCAGAAGGAATGGGTGATGTTTCTTGATGGAGTATATATGAAAATGTCCCATTTCAAATTT
Source organism: Myiotriccus ornatus (assembly GCA_036023395.1). Lineage (NCBI taxonomy): Eukaryota > Metazoa > Chordata > Aves > Passeriformes > Tyrannidae > Myiotriccus > Myiotriccus ornatus. The sequence goes on from JAYRBT010000082.1 coordinate 71,339,646, forward strand.
AGATTTTTTTTAATTCCTTCTCTTTTGAATCCTCTATTTCTTATGAAGGGATTTATATTCTTTATCTCATAATCTGTAATGTGCTAATACTTTTACCTCCCAACTAGGCACCAATAACTCTTATATATAGTCATAACTTCATTTTACAAAAAGTGTATGTAACTTAATATTTTTTAAGAGAGCGCTAAGTATGAAAACTTTCAGTCACAATTTCAAATGTGAAAATGTATCTATAAAACATAAACATATAATTAAAATACATAAATAATAATTTATATAGTAGTCATGCTCCAAAGGTTCCTTGATGTAGGAAATTGGAAGACCATTCATTCAGGGGTGAGAGAATGAAAGCACCCTGGGAAGCACATGTATTGTGAGTTTCTAGGGAAAGCTAAACAAAACTGTCTTAACAATTTGTGCAATTTCGCAAATATAACTGATGTGTTCACCAAAAGATTTCAATCCATATTTTCTGATTGTTGAAGCAAGTTTATAAATTAAAATTGGAGTTTTAGAACACAAAAGACACTAGCTTCAGGTTGGTAGCTGAAAAGAGAATATTCTGGTGATCAAAATGACTGTATGCAATTGTTTCTTCACTCCCTTCTCCATACTGCACTTAATGGGTAAATAAAACCTGGCAATATTTTTGAGAAAACTGAGTAAACTTAGCTTTTTTCCCTCCCCTAAACCAGCACATGCATGCATAAGCAGTGGTTGTAAATGAAAGCACTGACTATTTTATTTCCTGACGATTTATAGTTTTCTTCAAGCGTTTTGCATAAAGGACATTTTCCATATACAGCTGTTAATAAACAACTTACAGCACTCTTATTTTATTTTTGCTTTTCTGTCTTTGCTCATTGGGAAAAAATAGCACCAGAAATTTAGAGTTTGAATATCTTCTTAAAATTAACTATGATATTCACTTCCTGTGAATGCTACAAGGCAAAAGCTGAGTAACTTACCAAATCATGTGTAATGTTAGTTACCATGATCAAGCAGGAGAATTTTGTGACAGCCTTCTGAATTTATACTTAGCCATGAAAATAATACTCCAGGCAAAATATATTTTTCTCTCACTTCACTGTGAAGCAGTCAACTGTACACTTGGTATTGGGTCGGTGAATTCCTAGGACATATCTGCAAGGCAGATTAACATTTTAATACTCAGTCAATCACTATGCTTTTTACAGTAGTATATAAGAAGGCCTTTGAAGATCAAAATTCTATTGCCTTAGGAAGTGTACAAACAAGTAATGTCTATAGGTAAACAAAGACAAGGGACACAGCAAGACTAAGTGGTCTCTGGCAGAGCAACACAGCAGGTTGCTGGTAGAGATGTGGATGAAACAGTTAATTCCAGTTTATGGCCAGATCCATTGGGTTCATATCAGCTAAACTTCTAGGTAACAAAAACACTGAAACTATATAGAAGCTTACTTAAAACTCTTAACTAATCATCAACCTCACTGTCCTTTTATACAGCTTCCAGTGGCACTGCACCTCTGTACTTGGCAGTGCATTAGACAGTTTTCCACATTTGGGACATTTTTGCCAGCAGCTTCAGCACACAAATCAAAATTTAAAGTATATGATACTTCAATGTAATTGGTGTGTTGGACTTTCAATAGGTCCTCAAAAATTTGAGGGAATCTTTTCTGTGAAATTATGCCAGTTCTTGAAAGAGCTGAGATAAAGCAGATTGAATTTCCAAACTGACATTTCTTCTTTTTGTCTGACAGGAGGAAAAAAAGTATATTCTAATCTAGAAGTTATGCACGCTAATGAATAAAATACTCTTTTCTTATCAAGATCAAGGCAGGAAAGATTATGAGAAATACATCCCTATGGCAAACTATTGACCTTGCCCTACATGCACTGCATTTGGAGCTATCAGAACTGCTGCATCTAAAGAACACACCCAGTAAAACACAGAAACTGGCCAGAAGCATCTTTTCTGACCTATCTCCGGTTCAAAGTCAAACTTATTTGCTTAAATTGCCTATGTTTTGTGGCATTTGGAATGCCACCTAGTTGATTATCACCTCTTACTTGAGATTAATGACCTAAAGTAGAAACATTGACATTTTAAGTCAAAGGCTGCTCACAACACAATGTATTCCACACTGTCTCATGACCAAACAAAAGTAACGTATTGAGACCCTGTCCTAGGTCATTGTTATGTCATATAATTAAATTTTATTTTTTTTTTAAAAGGGAGACTTCATATTCAGTAGCCAGGTAGCATACAATACTTTTCAAATGAGAAACAAGTCGTGCAAACACTCAAAATCAAAGGACTGTAGTAAAATATTCAGATTATGATATTTGTTCACCATATTCTTAATACTTTAACTGGCAAAGAATTTAATTAAAATATAATGTCCTTACTGAGAAAAAGAGAATGAAAGTGTCATTTAAGTTGTTTTAGTGAATAATTTGGTCATATATCCTTCAATATAATGAGCAATAAAAGAGAATCTTTGCTTATATTTGAAATCTTTATTCAATTACATATCCAAATACAATCCAGATGTCTCTGCACAATGCTTTATGCATATGTTGAATAGCTTGTTTGTTCCTTCTGTTTGCTTACTAAATAAAGAGAAATGCTGCTCTCCTTTACTTACTGGTTTTGGTTTTTTTTGGCAATGAGCACTGAGTATGTTAACTAACATCTGATATACAGCTTACTAACTTCTGTAGCATTTCTTGGTGAGGATCCATTTTTCCTGTTTGCCATGATTGTCAGGAGACTTACTTCAGATTTCATATTTTTATCGTTTTATCTTCAGCAGACAATACATTGTGTTCTACTTTTATTCTGAAAAATATAACATCGGCATAGTCAGTAAAATTGGTGAAATTTAATAGACTGTCCTATAATTATATCATTTTCTATAGTGTACCATTTAATTGCTGGCTTTAATCAAATACACAAGGCAATTATAATATGCATTTGAAATTACTCTGAAAACAAAGATTATCCTTAACATGAATAATTGATATCAAATATTACACATACACACAAATGTGCTTTGCCAATAGCTCTGTTACTTTATGTCTCTGTAAGTTTTTTTTTTTCTGTTTCTACAAAGCCTGTAAGCCTGTCTAAGAGGCTAAGATTGCAGAACATGTGATGGAGGAAAAATTGCAGAGAGCTTCTGCTGGGTCTTTTTCTGATGCTTTAATAGCATTGAAAAATGCAGCACAAATTTATTTCCTTGAGTTGATGTGAGTGGTAATATAATTTTGTGTCACTGAAAGTTCATATTAAATTTGTCTTAAGGTGTTAGGTGCATTAATTTCTTCAATCTAAGAATCCAGAAACATTTAGAATTATCATATAATTACCTTATGGGAAAAGATGTTGACTTTTTCTCTACTTTAGTATTCACAAAACACAGCACTCAATTTAACCTCTCAGCAAAAGAAGGTTAGTGCAAAATACACATTTTTTTGGTTCATATTAAAACCCCCTCAATACTCTGTGAAAACTGGCCTCTTTCCACAAAGAGGGCTGTGATGGTTTTAGTCTAGGCCTTCCTGCTGACCAGTTTGTAACCAAGGAAGTGGCCAAGTACCCAGTATTCCATACGATTTTTACGTAAACCAGAGTATAAATAA
>JAYRBT010000082.1:71362278-71373998 GCA_036023395.1 Myiotriccus ornatus
GAAGTGATCTGCCAGACTTGTACTACCCTCATTTTAGGTTTCTTGAGTGAGCTGCAGGTAAAGAAACAATTACATGCACAATAAGGCCTCTTTTTTCCTCAATTTATTTTAGCAAATATTCATACGTGAATACAGCACATACCTAAAAGACCAAAAGGTAAAAAATATTACCCAAAATTATTCATAAGGTACAAATAGATTAAAAAATATGAGGAAATTTCTGGATGCTCTTCTAAGCTATGACAAATATCTCAACAATATTTGCCATCAGCGATCTGCTGTTCCACATAATATTAAATTTTTTTAACTGAATCTATTTGGCAAATATTTAAGGAATTTGACCCAAGAGTTCTACTTACTTAATATAAAGTTGTCACAAATACAATGAAAAGGGTTCAGTTAAAGATATATTAAGTATGTTAAACTCTCCTGAAACCAGAATAGAGAGCATTTCTTTTTAAGTAGTTTGTCTTCCTTTCTCAGGCCTCCCTGTTCACAGAGCAGCACTCATGTGGTATATGCTGTGCTTTCATAAAAATGAACTATATCCTTATTAACAAAAGGAAGTGAACAAATTTTACTTTAATAAAGATGGTCATGCATAAGATTTTTCAGCAACTGTTTTGGTAATGACAGTCTTTATAGTCCTTGCAAAACTAAACCATTTTGTGGATTTATTGTTCTGAAGGGCCTGTTGCTCATGAAAATTAAAAGCAATTTCCACTGGTAATAAAATCTACTATAAAAATACATTAGATGTCATTTATGTTTCAAGGTAAGAGCCAACAACGAAGTTCCAGCACTATCTTACATAAACTTTCTTGCTCCTCCTTTTGTGGCTGGAGATACCATGCAGTTTGAGACAAGAGCCTGAAAAGCAGGAGTACACTTTTAACATTACCCATGATGGAAAATTGTGTGAGCTTTTATTCCTAAAATAACAACAACAAAAAAACCACCATCATAACCTCAGTCACCCCAATAATTTAAGAGCATTTTCAGCACCTGAAGGTGACATTCTGTTTTGAGGTAACATTGATGGGATTCAGTTGCCTGAACATTAGTACCCAAATGTCTTTTTAGACACCTAAAGTAACTGAATATATTTACGTTAAACTGATGAGAGATATATTTTCAAGAAAATCTTTTTCTTTTTTAAACAAAAAAAGGAAACAAAGTTGTGTGAAATTCAGTTGCCTGAATACAGATGTCTAGCATCACTTCAGGATAACCCACCCATCCTTTGGTTTTTCCAGGATGATGCAAGCTGTTTGTCATATCAACCAGCTCATTCAGATGTCTCAGGAAGCCAATATCTCAATGATTTTTTTTTTTTTTAATATCTGTGAAAAAATGTTTTTGAAAAGTCTTTGGAAAAGATAAAAAAGAACTTTTAAGTATTTGGAATATGAACTAGCCAAATATTAAACCTTACCTGAAAGTCATGTCATTTAAAAAAAACAGTTTGGGGTGTATTAATTTGGCATAGATTTCGTATATTCTTTCCTTGCAGTTCTGAGTACAGGTTAGACCAAAAATAAGAAAAGAGAAAGCAAAACTTTAGGTTGTGCACTTCCAGTCATCTAAAACTGAGAGATTTTGTTCCCTCTATGCTGTATATCTCTCTCTGAGCTAATAGAGATTAGCTCAGTTGGATAGGGCATGGTGCTAATTAACACCAAGGTTGTGGGTTTGATCCCCATGTGGGGCCATTTTTTAACAGTTGAACTCAATGATCCTGGTGGGTCCCTTCCAACTCAGAATAGTCCGTGATTCTGTTTTCTGAGGAAGTCATAATATTGGTTCTTTCAGGCTGTACACCTGAAAACAGAATTTTCTGTTGGTATTTCATTGCTTCCTTCTTCTTAACTGGTTTTGTTTGGTTTTCTTTCCTTTTTTTCATTAACTTAAACAATACCCTTTACATCACTTGTCCACTTTTATTGATGTCTACCTATAGAAGCTACACACATCTCATACACCTCATACTTCTACACGTATACTTTTTTCACAACTCTCCACTGTTTTCATGCAAGTAGAAAAGCTGCTGTGAAAATCCTGAATAAGTAAACCTAATAAGGATTAAAAAAGGTCCCTTTATGGCACCAAGTGTGATGCAATACAAGATTACAACATGTAAAACCAAAGTAAAGACCGGAGAAAAGCTGATGACACAGATTTGAAAAATGTAGGCTTAAGACTGACAGAGATTAGGGCAGCTTTATCTTTACTGAAGCTTTAATAATTTCACTGTAGTTACATCAGAGACTCAGCAATTGTAACACAAAGAACCCACATTTGTTGCTTTTTAAATATTTGGGGTTTTAAAGGTGTCATTATTTTTTAACCTACTGGGGCCATCAGCTCTAAAAGATGAATCCTTACAGGAATCTAAGACTGACCCATATACATAACACTGCTTCAGCATGAATCATTCCTAAAGTGACAATTCACCCTACTGTCAAGAATTTAGTAGTTGCTTTTTGACCTTTGATGCTATATTTAAGTAGCTAAATAAGTGAAGTAGTTAGTCTTTTTATAACTTCATAAAAAAACTCTTCTGTCTCTTGCTGACTTCCTACAATTTGTAAAAGAAAATACTGATATCAAGATTACCAAAATTCAGTACAATATTTCAGGAACAACTGAAAAGGAGAAATGTAAATAAAGTGTAAATACAAAGCTTTCTGTTCTCTATTCCAGTCTTCTATTTGGTCTGAGAATGAAAAGGAGGCTTGAAGCCAGTGGAAACATAGGATTATTCCAAAGCCTTCCTGTAGCAAGTAAAAATAAGCAACTACCCCACAACTTCAGAAATAGAACTCGACCATTTCATGGAAAGGTTTATGAGACATTAATGCAAGACAAATTGCCATAGTGTGGACAACCTATATAAGCCCCAAGTAGTATTTATTTAAAGCCATTAGAACAGAAAGCAAATCTAATCCATGATTGTACAAAAACTTATGCTTACAATATAAACAGAAATTGTCTACACTTCTCTCCTTCTTCCATTTCAAGGAATATGTCCTGATTACATATCCACATAGTCTTCTGAATGTATTACAGTAAAAAATTGTAGGATATACATCATACATACACAATGGATCTGTTACAAGTTGTAATTATGTTCTTTGCACTTCTGTTTGCAGAGAAGAATATCCAGAAATAAATACTTTCTAGAATGAAATTACATTATAAAAATATTTAGCTCATTTAAAATCACAGTCACATCCTAACAGTCGAGGCCTGCAGATATTTAGTTTTGAAATGAAGCCATTTGCCCATATAGGGTAATCAGTTTACAATTGTTATAGTTCAGTCATTGTTCGAGTTGATGTCTGTCATAAATGAATCTTTCCCTCTCTCAATATTTAATTTTTTTTTGCTATTTGTATGGCAATATTACCATGACAAGATCATTCTGTGCTCACGCAAACCATTCCTTTCAAGATGCTTTGAGAAGCTTTAACATCACTTGCATTTTCCTCTTTTTATGTGAAAACTGAATATCCAGCTGTTACCTTAATTAAGTCTGCCACAGACAAAGCTCTGGCTTTACGTACCTGCAGAGAGAACTTTCATGGTACTTCAATGACTAGCTGTAGATTGAGACAAGTGATTCAAGAGACAATGCAAGCAAAAGCTTAGCCCAAATGAGTGCCAGAGCTGTCAATTTCCAATTAGGATACTTGTTTGTCTCTCACAACAGTGAACCACCACAAATTACTTGCTTTAGCACTGCTGGTTTATCTTTTGCCACCTGACAGATGGAAGTAAATCAGCTGACTTATGTTAATCACTTACAGGAAGTAAGAATATTTAAATCTTGGCCAGTTTTTGCATCTGTGATGACAGTATTAGGAGATACCATAACAACAACCCATTATTTATAAATAAGGTGTCATCTGAAGTGTGGTGGGAGAGGTAGTGGAGTGACTGGCACGGGATATGGAGAAAATGAAAGGCATCATTCAGCACTTTTCAAAAGCTCTCCCACTTGAGGAGAAAGCTTCTGATTGTTCCTCTCTTGCATATTGTATGTTTTTGCAAAGCTGAACTCAATTTTCAGTGAGATCAAGTTTTTATCATATATATAGTTTTTTATACATATACAAGTATACAAGTTTATATATATACAAGTTTTTATCATATATATATGTATATATATATAAAAATGATATGCATGCAGTTCTCCTGAAGAGATATTTGAAAACTTATACCCAGCAACAGTATCAGTGACTAATAGCTCACTACACCTCTACTAAAAATAAGAAATAAATTTGGCATTACCAAAAAAATCCTTGAGAAGAATTCTTTGCAGAAAAATGGAGAATAAGTTTCTTCATTTAAAAAAAAAAAGGACTAAATAATATTTGAAAGCTTATGAAATATTTATTAAGACCTTTGTCGTGTAGCTCTAAAAACCGTAGCTGATGCCAGGAACCTTGGACTAATACATGGTATCACCTGCCAAGGTAAGAGTAAACTGCATTTCAAAGCACAACAAGATTGATTCCCCATTTGCTTTTTGCAATTTTCCCTATTTAATAAAACTATAGAATAATTTGGAGAACAGCTTCAATTTCCATGGTACCTTTTTGTTCTCCTAATGACTGCCCTTTCCACAGGATTAATACTGCCATAATTGCAGTAAGTCATTTGATGGATATGGGCTTTCAAACACTTTTGTTTATTTCAAAATCACTTGTGATATCATGTAATTTAGGATAAAAGGTAGTAGAATCATTATTTAAATTTGGTCACACTTCAATTCAAAATTCAAGCTTCCACAGTTCATGGCAGGACCTCAAAATTTGGTAAGGAGAGAAAATAACCTCTTCTGGGAAATGCCACTAAGGGGTGTTTAAGAGGTGTATTTTTAATTTTAAAAATGGAAAAATAGTTCTATAGCTTTAAAACACTGCTACTTAGACTGCAGTTAGGTAAGCGAGTGTTATTTTACCATTGATAATTATCTTGACCAACTATTGCTCATGAAGTATGACACAGTCTTAAACTGCATTATCCCCTTGTATCATCAGCACCTTCCTACTTGCACATACATTTACTCACTCCATTCCCCCTATGATCTTACAAACCGAGCTCCGCTTTACTGAGACTGCAGGATAGACGCACTCAGGGGCTGGATTAAGATTAAATGGATATTAAAAAATTCAAAACTGCTCCTGAATGTTTCTAATTTATTTTAACACACTTATAGTTTGTACCTGGCTAACTTTGGAGGTTTTTTCTGTACTTCATGGCTCTTAATGCTTTCCATGGGCTTCAGAAATCCTTGTGCATACAGCAGGAATTATCAGGAGTGCTAATTAAAAAAGAAAACATTCTTGTATTCTGAATTGCACATGAAATCATACTAAGAATTTTTAAACTACCCTTCCTGACCCCATATTTTTTTCTGAGAACATTTATAACTACCCTCAAAAGGAGTGCATTGTATTCTCGCTCACAAGTCTAACTTGCTTGTTTTCCTTCTATCCTCTTGCAGAATCACAGCGGGTTAATTATCATTTATGTTCCCAACTGCCGGCACACTTTCCACTTGAACAGATAGAGGGGATTCTGAAGGGCTGTTTAACTAAAATAACAGGTCACATAAAAACATGGTGTTAAATATCACTTCCCAGGTAATTAACTGAGTCTTGGGTGCTCCCCATCAACATTCTTTCATGTTTTGTTGATACTTTCATTGCATGCAAAATGTTGTGTCTTTAAAACTTAACACAACAAATTTTGTTTTACATTGCTGTTTATTCACAGAAACACATATTTTTATAAAAGGCTGTACTTTGGCTTTCTGCCTACACAGTTGATTTTTTTTTTTCTGGCATATAGCATACATAAACAGTAAAAAATCTTGCATTCAGATAAATCAGCTAGAAGTGAATTACAAAGTTACAAAATATACTTATTTATGACCCTGTTGACCTTCAAATTGCAAAAAAACCTTACTGCTCTAACCATATACAGCTCATTGTATTTCAATCAACACACATAAGAAATTATGTAGAAAACCATGAGGTTAAACACAAAATTCCTCAAGCTGTAAAGAGTGCTTCAAAATTTCCTTCTCTAAATTTGAAAATATTTTATTGGTTAAAAGGTGACATCTTGTGGGGTTTTTTTTTCCCTTCAGAAGCCCTGTCTGCACTGTCATATTTTCCAAAGCTGTTGCATTGAACTATTACAGAGATCCATATCATATCTACGCCCCTAAATTCCAGCTCCAGTAGTATAGAGAGTTTAACAGGAAAGATGACACAAAGATCCACCAATACTAAGCTTTCAGGTCGGGTCATCATATGGTATTCTGCAGCATTATATTCAACTTAGAAAGCTGTCATTGTAAACACAAATCTCAGTGGAATATCTGATTATGATGATTCATAAGTAATGTGAGGAAAAAAAAAGCAAAACTGAAATACTGGTAGTCTGCCAGACAGAGAACTAGAAAGTGACTGAAGTGAAATAAATAGGTAAATAAACTGAAAATGAAAATATCACCTTATTGCCATGAATAATCCCATTATACAACATAATACAAAGGGTTTCTGTGTGATGGAAGTAAAACCAGCTGGAGTGTTCAATTTTTCCCACTTTATTAATATGGCTATTAGAATGTCTGATAGCTATATATAGGAATGCTTTATGAGTATGACTTTTGAGTTTTAACCCATTTCTTTTGATATGCATATAACAAATTATAGCCTTGCGCACTAGAATGTTTATGTCACAGCAAGACCTAGAGGGGGCAAACATGTCCTTCTAAATATAATGGAAAAATGGGGAAACTGATAATAGAAAAGCTGATAGTAGAGAAACTGTGATATAATTTCAGCTTGATTTTCTCAAAGAATTTTTTCTTGACTTGATAAAAGGGAGTTAAGTTCCCCAGAAAGTAAAATTCACCTATAAGTAATTTTTGGTGAGCAGAAGTAGCAAGTTTCAATATTAGCAAGCCTAGTAATATATCAAAATTCAAAAGGGATTGAAGCTCAGAAAATACTTCAAAAATAATTATTGATAAATGCAAATACAATATTTTCACTTATAAAAATTAAGCATAGAGGATCACATGCACTAAATTTAGTAGACATAAATATACATACATAGAAATATGTGTTTACAAATATATAAAATTTACAAACAAGACTTGGAAAACAAAGTTTAAATAATGGAGTATGGATCTTCCATGGTCTGCATTGAGTATGAAAAGAAACTTTAAAATAAAGCAATAAACAATAATCCATGAAACCAGCAAAATTTGTATTTCTGGATATAGGAAATTTAAAGAATACAATAATATGCACATGATTATACAGCTGGTTAATCCAGCAGGTTTAGAGAGAAAATATTGATTATTTAAAAATTAATTATTAAAATTAATTATTAAAAATATTAATTATTTTAAAAATATTAAAATGTAGTAAAATATTTTTTTAAACAGTACCATTAAAATTACTACTGTTAAGATGAGAAACATCTGATATTATTGGTCACAGTTTAAAACAAACTACAGTCTGATTCTCACAGCATTTGATAATTGGAAATTCACAGAGTCTGTGTTACCTGTTGTTGAAACGAATGGCTTGTCAGCAGATGCAGGATTTTAGACTAGCACTGCAGTGAAGATGAATATATTGTAAAAAATCTTTTAAGTTAGCTCTTTTTCAACATAGCTGCTTACTGTTTCATAAGAAATGAGTTTAAATTCTAATTGTGATTTTGACTTCCATGTCGAGAAAAGTACAACAGTTGAGTGGAATACCAGAGAGATCAGTACTGGTACTTATTTTTATAATTTACTAGTTTCACTAAAAGCATACTGGAAGATATGAAGTCAACATGTTTTTTTTCTTTTTTTTTCCACAAGCATGTTTGAATGAAAACAAATAGGAAGATAGCAGACCTAACCTACTCACATATTATAGTATTTTGGAATAGCAAGCAGTTTGCCTTCAATGTAATTGCTTTAATATTAAATAAAGAGTAACTGTATACTAGGAGACAGCTAATAAACAGAGCCTAGACTGTGATGTTTGAAAACAAGATGAAAAAAAGCCTCTTGTTTCTGAAAATAAGTAAGAGTTCCTATATTATTATGTCTGAATAAACAGTCATTTAGCAAGTAATTGGATAGATAGACCAGAGAAGCATTATTTTTTTTCTGTATATGCAAAATCAAATATGGCTGCATTAAAAATAGATTTTAATCACAAATAAAAGAGCACCAAAATAGAGGAGACTGATTTCTCTTTATATTATAGACAAATGTAAGATACGATGATTTTTCAAGAATATATTCAGCAATGTACAATTGTTTCAAGACAGTCATAGGAAACCAACACAAGAAAGCTCATTTAATCTCCATCCTTCATTCCCAAGACCCATACCAATGCCATTTTTAAGGGATTATTTCTATGACTATTCCAAAAATATTCTAAGATTTCTAAGGTTTGTGTTTCTAGAATCTCCTTCAGCAATCTATTTTAACTCTCTGTTCTTTGTTAATATAATGTTTTCTGCATGTTTCATCCAAAGATTTCTGGCTACAATTTAGTCTCAATACTTCTTATCCTATTTGTCAAAGTCACCATTGCAACTCCTACAATTTCCTGCATTGAAACAGTGCAATATTTGTACTTTTTTGAAAAACTCTTACACATGCAATGGGAAGAAAGAAGGAAGGAATATGGAAGGGTTCTTTCTTAAGATAAATAATTGCAATTTATTCATATCTGTCCTTATAAGCCATTTTACTGGGTACCTAATTATGTCTTTGGTTCTGCACAAGACTCTTCAATTATACACCTGTCCTGAGATGCCCATGGCTGTAAATAGCATGCATGTTTGCATGCTAAATAAATACTTCCATGGACCATTTTCAGCCTGTGAAACTCAGTGACTTGCACAGCTAAATTGTTAAAATGGCTGTCATATTTTGGCCCATCAAATTAACATTTTCCAAAACAGTTTTGAAGGTCACAAAAGGAACAATGCCCAGTAGGTGTTCTGGATCCAATCATTCTTTTCTGAAAGGTAGGAAGAGGTATAATGATGTGATATGAGCCATTCTCTGTCACTTGTTTTTCCTGACAGAGTTCCTCACATACTTAGTTTACACTTAGCCTGACCACTGCTGAGTGAAGTGAATGGATTACTGCATTTCTTTCAGAGATGGAAGTATTGTTTTTTTGCATATAAAGCAAATTTCAGCATAATGTTATGATTTCTTATCCAACCTGTGTTCCTTTGAAGCTCTTTTACCTCTTTCTTAACAATGTTCTTAAGGAACGGACAAATTAAAGAAGAGAAAAAGAACACTAAAACCATCACTGACCAACCAACCGACCAACGAAAAAAGTTAACCAAAAAAATCCCCAAAACCCCAAAGAACAAAATGAAATGCAGGCTTATCTTGAATTTTAGCCCAGGCTTCAACATACTTGATGCTGCCAACCATCCTTCTGTTGCCTCAAGTTTAATAAACATACCATCAATTCCATAATTCTGTACCTTAGCAAAATTCCTCAGTACTATTAGATCCAAAACAGATTTCCTCCAGATTTTCACTTGATACAGCCATTATTTACATAATTCAAAATAATATATTTCACGTAATTTAGAAACTAAAAATGTGTAAAGGTCTACAACAATTTGACTTGTAACTATTTTGGGAAAGAAACAACAACAACAAAAACCACAAAGAGTGACTTTCTATTGCTTTTGTGCAGTGTTAGTGGAACTGAACAAGTTAAATTACTTCTTAGGGTATTGTTCTTAGGTCTGTCTTCAGATAACTCAGAGACCTAGAGACAAAACACAATTTCTAGTGCTATGATACTGAGCACTACATTCAAAGCTGATAAAACAAAAATCTGTAGTATTTTTATGGATGTATTATATCCTATATTCTTTTGGGACTCTGAAACTGGAGAAATCAGAAAGCATCCACTGTTAGATCCACCTAGACAGTGACAAACTGGACACAAAGGCTTCGCCTCCAGGAAGGGCTACTGAAGGTAAAACATTACAAATTCTATATCTTCGAATTCTTTGACTTGTCCCCTAAATTTCTGATCTTCTGTAATAGATGATCATCCCTAATGTCTCTTTCTGTGATCCAGAGGCTATACCTTTATAGGGCTCATTTTCAAACATATGTTATTAGACTGAAAGGTCTTTTTAAAATTAAATATGTCTTTGTTCTAAAAACCTGGATGGACTTCACTCCCAATAACTACAGCAAACATTTTGGATTATAGAAGAGTTTTGTTACTGACTTTTTTCAAGGCCTACTGCTTTGATCTATGTAATTGTCCAGGTTATCATATTAATAGAAAAAATGGTTCAGACAAGTGTGATCTTTTGAACTACAGAATCAGTGTTTTCTTGTGGAATTAAGAAAATGTAATTTGAAACTTGTAAAATACAGCAAAATTAAGAAAAGCTTGCTCTTACTACAGATTCTAATGAATAGAACATCATTCTAGAGAGACAGAGCATGATTTAAAAAATAGTGGTTTATATTTTATATTTAAAATTAAAGTCTTCCAGTTAGGCAAGTGAAAAACAGTTCCTTTCAATTTTTAATTTAATTTTTCTCTTAAATACTGCTTACTCAACTGGTTAATTTTGTCCATATTTTTACAATAATTCTATTTACAAGGTTATGTACCCTGTCAATTATCACAGCTTCATTAAGCCAACACTCTAAACTCTTCCTACACTGATGTCCTACATTTTAGTCTCCTTGCAAAGTATAGCAGAAACAAAGAGAACAATAAAGACAGAACATTAGAAGTTGCACTGAGGCAGGATACTATGACTTAATATATATAAAGTCAAATATTTAAAGGAGACAAAAGGAAATTTAAAATACGTATCTTGAAATATTTTACAATTCCATAAGTAGATTCTTTTGATGTTTTTGCATAATATAGTTTGAAAACCACACTGAAGAGAAGTTTTCAATTTGATATGTAAAATAGACACTTTGAATATTATGTAAGATTCACTTAAAAAAATTAAATGTTTTATAATTAGGATAAATACGTAAGCAAAGTGATCATTGACATTAAGATTTCTCCATAAGTTGTGAGTGTTTCCTTTTGCAGGAGCACAACATATTTCTCGATGCCAGCTTAGTTTAATTGGATGTTTTTTGATACTACAGAGCAACTGAAGTGTTCTTAAAGTGGTAATCTGTATCATAAAAGTACAACTAATATGTTTGGGAAGTTGATTCTAGAAAATCTACTTTTATGGAGGAGGGGAGGAGAAGAAAGGAGGGGAGAGGAGGGAAGGGGAGGAATATCCTTCAGTGTCACTCTACCGGGGTAACAAAATAATATGAAGTACAGGTAGGCAGTTGTAATTCAAAATACAAGTAAGCAACCCACAGTAAAACAATCACACCATTGTAAGTTTTCAGAAGTATTTCTAATGAAAAACAATACAATGCAAAAGAGAAAAACAATAACAACAAAAAAACCCCACAAAATCTATAAAATATCAACCCCCCTGTCATGGTTTTGCCCACCAGCCCGTCCCTGGGGCTGTGAATGGTTTTGTCCAAGTAGATTTCAGGACAAAACCCAATCAAAACTCGTACTGACGCCTTTGCTATTTACATATTTAAGAAAAACGGAAGAGAAGGTGGATTGCGCGGTTGAAATTAAGAGCAGCAGCCATGT
>JAYRBT010000082.1:71374098-71399534 GCA_036023395.1 Myiotriccus ornatus
CCTAAATCCAGTCTCTTTTGTCTGCATAAACCTTCTCTCAACTAATAGTAATTGTGTGGGAGGTGTAAAAGCAAATTGACGCAGGACGACACCCTCCTTTTTTCTAGATTAATATTTGAAGATATTCACTGTTATATGGAATTGTGAATACAATTATAATTCACTTCATTTCACAATGAAATGAAGATGATGGTAAACTTTACTGGGAGAAAAAATACTAAGCATTAGGAAAACATAAGTTTGGGGCAGAACATTACTGTCCCTTGCAAAGGAAAATGTTCAGGTATGCTTATGCCTCATTTACTCAAGACAGTTAAATTTCATATAATACAGAGCTACAGTAGAGGAAATATAAACTCTGTAGACTCTTAACAGAAGTAGTCACTCAGAACATCCCATTTCTATATATCCATATTGCATAAATGAATAATCAAATATGCAGATTTGCCAGCCATTTGGAAAGAGTTCCAGGGAGTTCATTTCATGGTCTAGTCGTGTTGCTGCTGCAGAAGGAAGGAAGTGCAGTGTCATTTTGTCTGAAGGTCTCTCTACCAGCCCCAGTGCCAGCAGAAGTCCAGTTCTGGGTTGTTTTTTTCCCCCTGAGACAGATGCAGGTGGAATGGATGGAATGAGGATGAAGATAAAATTGTTCCTTCTAGTCAAGACAGACTCAATAACAAGCATTTATCTCTTCACATTATTTTTCTAAAATCTGGAGAGAAATCTCTAAAGTTCCTTCTCAGTTTTATATTCCTGAATTCTTCCTCACTAAAATCAATAACCATCATAGATCTGAGAGTATTTATCATTCTTATTTGTTAAAAAGCATGCAAAACATTAAGCTGACAAAAGGGGAAAAGTACGTTTCAGGGTTTTTTACACTCTTTGTACTTTTGTTCTCAAAAGCATTATTACCTCATTGAAGGATTCTGTCCCCTAAAGTGATCAGGGTGTTCAGCTGTACAATATAGCCTTGAAAGGAACAGCATAGTGTGTGAGGGATACTGTCTGCTTTTAAGCTCCAGCAAAGTCAGAGCTCATTATAACAAATTTCTTCGAAAAAGAACCCTTATTCTTGAAGGCATAACCCATAGCATAATTGGATAACCAAACAAATTTCAGAATTAGAGAGAAATTCTCTGAAAATAATTTGTATAAAATAATAGTCAGCCTTACCAGGGCAGAGGTTTGGAGTGACTTCAAATAGAAAACAGCTCTTATGTAGAAATGAAATTGTCCTCTTGATTGTGAATAAAAAAAACACCACAGAAAAGCATCCAATATGTAAAACTGAATTTTGTTATTCTTTATGTACAGGAGAATGTAAGAGTAGGATGTAAGAGGAGATATTGCACAATGCAAACAGGGTCTTATATTGAACCACGGCCAGGAGACCTATGAACAAGCAGTTTCCTTCTGTTTGAAAGCCTATCCTAAATAAGTCTCAGATTTAGAAAAGCAATGAAAACGGTGAAATCATCCCAATGCTCAACAAATTTAATCAAATTTACCAACAGAACTTCTCAGCTAGACTTTAAAATTAATTGTGTTCATATTTTTCAATTAAACAAATAAATATGTCATATCCTCCCAGTGCAACCGTATTTTGACAGCAACTGCATGGAATTTTAAGTGAAAGAGGGGACTCTTGTCTTTGGACTTAAAAAAACCCAAACATAGCAGGATGAGTAAATACAGCTGCATCTTTCAAAGAACAGTGGATGCCCCTTTGCATTAATACAGCTGCATCTTTCAAAGAACAGTGGATGCCCCTTTGCATTAATATTTTCAGCTGAAATATTTTGAAAAGCAATGAGCATCACTAAAGGTTGCTGAAAGTTTTAAATCTACCCCAGACATGCAGATGCCCCTATTCACCTGATACAGAAATAAGACAAGAAAATACATTTCCCACCAAAGAAAGCCAGAAAAAGATGAGAACTCTGTGACATTATTGTCTGGTTAACATTAATGTTCCCCAAAAGCTGAGGTCAGAAACTTCCTATTTTTACTGTAAGCTACATCACTATTAAATTGAAAACTATCCTTGACCACAGCAAAACAAACAAACAAAATCCAATAACAACAACAACAAAGTGAGAAGGAAGTTAGTGCTTTTGCATGGTTGTTTCCCAGTGTTCCTGATAGCATAAGACACCATCCTACCTATAGTGAAATTTCAAGAGAATCTGGAAAAGTATGTGGCACCATGTTTGTAGTTGAATGTTCACACAGATGACTTAGAACTCTTCTCAAAAGCTAAACATTTACAAAGACTTGTATTATTCCATCACAAAAATCTACATAGGTTTGTTATGTTTCTGACATTAAACAGTTTTGAAAGCTGAACACTTTTGTACTCTCTAAAGCATTCAATTGCAAACTGCATTAGATTAATCTAAGGTACATATGTAATTAGGAGTTGTGTAAATTACAGGCTTCAAGAAGCTCATACTTCATATTCCTTCAGTAGGTTTTGTCAAGCACATTACTGGAGAGTTTCTTCTTTCTCGCTATATAAGCTTCTGCTGGGTATAATGCCTCCCTACATATATTCTCTTAAGCAAATAATCCATTTATATTTTCATTCTTGTAAAATAATGTTTTAGATTTCTCTCAGCAAACTTGCTCACTTTGCTCTTATCTCTGAAAAATATGTAATTAAACAAAATATTTTGCATTTTCTCATTTTCATTTAATTTTTAACACTTTCACTAATTCAGGTATATCAAGAGGTCTCCTTAAACTCATGGAAAGCAAGGAATGGTTGGTGCAGAGAATTAATATCCTCATTTAATGTACTTCACCAGGTTAAAAGCTTAAGCATAGGCATATAGTTTATACCTATGTATTACATCAGTCTGTATTATATTATAGTACAGATAAATGGTTTGTGTTAAGTCCCAGTTACTTTCAGAATCCTGACTAATGTGATTCACTGTGGTTGCCAAGACTCTAAACATTTTTTTAGGCTTTGTCTAAATTCCTGCTCAAAAAAATGAAGTAATCAAAATCAAACTTCCAAAACAGCAAAGCAATGATGATTTATGAAAATATATAATATATTAATAAGCCATTCATGTTGATTCTTGGAATTAAGTAGGGTACATTAGTATTTGCTGCATTTTTTGATACGTATATATGTGTGTGTGTGTGTATGAGTATATAAATACATACATTCTTCCTTCTATATATGCACAGAAGGAGGAATTTCTCTTGAAATCATTCCAAACAAAAGGACTGAAATCAGTAAGCCTAGTTTGGACATGTAATAATTGTGTATATTTTTCCTCAAGCAAATCTGCATATATATGTATATATATAGATAGATAGATATATATAGTTGCATTCTAGTTTGTGAAAACAGTATTTCCGAGACCTGAAGAATGGATAATGACGAGAAATAGAAAATGATTTCTGCACGATAGTCTACAAAGAAAGACTTTACAAGATATTCCTCTTTCCACGTAACAGCTAGTAATAGCCTGTCAAACGAGGAAAGACAAAAAAAAGATTTCAAAGAGGTGTGAAAGTTTTATCAAACTTCAATCACTGTTTTGATTAATTTTAGTATGTATAGATAAATTTTTTTCAAATATAATTTTAAAAGTAAAAATACCCCGGAACACTCCATTTTGCTTACTTCTCACACCAATACGCTTTCTCTTGTCCTTTCAACAAATATTCTCTAGCTTTTGCACAACTGCCTTAAGCACTTTATAGGATTTTGGCAGCAGTCATGAGTGGTTTTTGTTTTAACGAGTGGAATATCTGTGTGGTAGATGAAACTATGGGAATGAAATGTGTCACAAGACTACTTCTATATTTCCTGGTGACCCAACCATCATATGGAAAAACATAAAAGTTAACTTATTAAGAATAAGTACAAAACTTCCCAAAGGTGACTTAATTTTAATTTTTCTGCTATTGCTTATGTAGTCATTTCATTGACAAATATTCCCAGGATACAATATGCTATATGGTAAGATTTGTATTGCTATACAATATGACCTTGGCCTGGCGAAAGCATGGAGCAGATCCTCCTGGAAAATACTAAGACAGACGGAAAACAAGGAGGCAATTGGTGACAGCCAACATGGTTTCACTAAAGGCAAATCATACCTGACAATTTAGTGGGCTTCTATGGTAGGCTTACAACATTGGTGGATAAGGGAAGAGCAACTGATGTCACCTACCTTGACTAGTATAAAGCATTTGACACCAACCCACATAACATCTTTGTCTCTAAATTGGAGAGAGATTTAATGGGATGTAATGGGTGGACTACTCAGTGGATAAGGAATTATCCGGATGCTTGCACTCAGAGTCGTGGTCAACAGCTCATGGTCCAAAGGGAGACCAGTGACAAATTGCATTCCTCAGGGATCAGTATTGCAGACAGTGTTGTTAAGAACCTTAGTCAGCACAAGGACAGTGGGATCTAGGGCACCCTCAACAAGTTCACTGACAACACGAAGCTCTGTGGTGTGATCAACATGCTGGTGGGACGGGATGTCATCCAGAGGGACCTTGACAGGCTTGGAATGTGGGCCCGTGCAAACCTCATGAGGTTCAGTAAGGCCAAGCATAAGGTTCTGCATCTGGGTCAGGGCAATCCTGAGCACAGATACAGGCTAGGGGATGAAGGGATTGAGAAAAGCCTTGAGGAGAAGGTCTTGAGGGCGTTAGTAGACAAGACAAAGCAATGTGCACTTGTAGCCCAGAAAGGCAGCCACATCCTGGGCTGCATTAAAAGAAGAGTGGCCAGCAGGTTGAGGGAGGTAATTCTGTCCTCTGAAGTGCTGCATCCAGCTCTGGGACCTCCAGCATAAATACGTGGACCTGCTGGAGTGAGTTCAGAGAAGGGCCACAAGGGTGATGAGGAGGCTGGAGCACCTCTCTTATGAAGACAGGTTGAGAGAGTTGGGGTTGTTCAACATAGAGAAGAAAAGACTCTGAGGAGGCTTTATAGCAGCCTTCCAGTGCCTAAAGGGACTTAAAAGAAGGCTGTAGAGGGACTTTTTACAATGTAGTGCAGTAGCACATAATGATAGGACAAGAGGAATGGCTTTAAACTGAAAGAGTTAGGTTTAGAATAGATTTTAGGAAGGCATTCTTTTCTTTGAGGGTGGCTAAACGTCCTGAGTGGTTGCCCAGAGAAATTGTGGATGTCCCATCCCTCTAAGTGTTCAAGGACAGGTTGGATAGGCCTTTGAGCAACCTGTTCTAGTGAAAGATATCTCTGCCAGCGGCAGGGGGACTGGAACTCAAATGTCTTCAAAGATCCCATCTAATCCAAACCATTCCATGTTTCTATAGCAATGTAATAAGTAGCAGCATTAGACACTGTTCATATCAGAATAAGCCAATGCAACATATCATCCACACATGCCAAGAGAATTATTTCTACACTCTTTCACTGAAATTAAAACTACTAATTTTCCTGTTGAATTGTTTTGCTTGGAAATTCAAGTGTCACTCTTTTTCAATGGCAACAGATTATTTATTTTTAAAAGGAACAAGTATTTAACTGTTAAAGCTGTTTTGCCACAGCGAAACAAAACAATCTCAATATATTTGGTCTCACAATTGATAAATAAGCCATCTAAGCTCAGAACCCCATAAAACAAACCCTCCTTTGGTGCATTTAATTCTAAGACTTTCTCACACACAAAATCTCCAAGTTTATGTCCAAATTATGGAAAACTTTGTTAGGCAAAACATACCAAGAACAAGTAGGAAGGGGGTGAAGTAGAATAATTGACCCAGAGAAAAATGTATTATATAATAATTAAAAAAAAAATTTGAGAGGAAGTGCTGGAAAATTTCAAAGAAAAAAAAAATTTCGATGGTTGCTGACAGAGTAGTATTTGTTTATCTTCTTATTTCCTCACATTACTTAGAGTATTTTTTGTGATGCATTGTGCATACAATGTAATTTAATGTTTTTATTTTAGGTGTGATATTTTGACTCAACTAGTCAAAAAAAAAAAAAAAAAAAGCTTGGATGCTCCCAACAGTAAACAGCCTAATTTAGTAATTCACTTGTAAGAAGAAACTAAGGAGACAGTGCTTCTAGCTGCTTTGGTGATATTTTATCAGTGTGCATTATGTTATGTACCTTCTACAGATATGGT
Source organism: Myiotriccus ornatus (assembly GCA_036023395.1). Lineage (NCBI taxonomy): Eukaryota > Metazoa > Chordata > Aves > Passeriformes > Tyrannidae > Myiotriccus > Myiotriccus ornatus. The sequence goes on from JAYRBT010000082.1 coordinate 71,380,236, forward strand.
GTCAAGAACATGTAGGAATGTTGAAAAAAAATTTCTTCATTTTGAATAACAAGACTTGGATTCTTGAAAATCAACATAACAGCAAGAGTTACATTCTTTAAAATCAATACTTTTTTCCCATAAAATAGCATAGCTGTCATTTCAAATACCTCTGGGAACTAAACTGAACTTCATAACCAAGCTGAAAGGACACTTCCCCAAGTCTCAGTAGAGAAGTTTGCCTCATGGATTTCCAAACAAACTAGCATATTGGCTACTCTCATTTTTTTCCATGCAAAATATATAACTTCTATGGGTTTTATTTTTTTTTTTTTCTAGCCCTACAATAAAGTAGGCAGTTTTTAGGTTTTCTGAGACAAGGTAAGAGAAACAGATATTTCTGGATTAAGTATTGCAACATTGCCTAAAATTGCAGCATAATTGCACTATTTCAGGCTGTTTTCAGTTTGAGATGAGTGCTTTCTATAAAACTGTCCAGCTGTGACCTCAGGGCCTCTATGCTGGCTGTTGACAGGAGACAAACCTTCATTAAAAGCAAAGTGTTTGCAGCAACTGAAGAGTTATTTCTCTGGTGAAATGGACTTGCTGAGCTGAAATCTTGTGCCCACCTCCTGTGAGGCCACCTGGCAGTTCTGCCAGAAGCCTTGGTGTCCTTTCACTCTGTAAGTCAAGTTCCCCAGTACGGCAGTTGCTCAAATATAGGGCTACTACATCAGCACCAGAGCTGGCAGCAGGAAGCACTGGGTCCAGGCAATGCAGATGGCTTCTGGGGCCACTTCCACTGGAAGCTTCCGGCTATCTGGGACTTGGAGGAGAAAAAAGTTCTGAATTGGTATTCCCAGAGCCAGCTTCCTACATAATAAAGGAACAAGAAACTCTCTTTACCTATGATTTCTGTAGTAAGACGAGAAGTCTCTTTCACAGTATTCAGAAAGAAAAGCTAATAATGGAATTAAAGCTTCCAAATTACAGAAAGCTCACTACAGACTTCTTTGAATTTCCACAGCAGTACCACACATCCTGACAAAAGGCTACACATACTTCACTTTTTAAAAAAATCACATAATGCCTCTGTTAAATGCAAAAATATTGCTCCTTCCCTCTTATTGCCATTTCAAGTTTTGAGTCAACACAGTATTTGGAGCAAGACTTTACCTAAACAAGAACATTAAAAGACAGTTGTATTTCCATATGTTGACTCTAGGCAAGTTGCAGTATCATTCTAGACCAATAGTAAAACTGAATGCATATTTCTACATACTCTATCGGCTTTCTATTGGCATGACGGTCTCCTCAGTTAAAGATGTGTTACACCATGATCATAATAACTATACAGTTTTTGAGGAACAAAGTTACCAATTTGCACTGGGTGAAGAGTTATTTAATAGCTGCTTTCTGATACCCACTTCTTGATGATACCAACTTCTTGACTTTTCGAATGAAAATACTTTTTTTCCTTAGACCAGTGAGAAATAGGAAAAATAGGCTATAAATGGGAGGCAGAAAGTATTCCATATTCTTTTCTAATCTCTTGCTGAGGAATGACATTGTGAGATATGAAATCATAGTCAGACTTTATAAAATCTAGCCACAGATTTTTAGTAAGAGGACATCTGGAAAAAAACAAATTAGAAAACAAAAAAAAAAAACCCTCAACAACAAAAAACCCCAACCACATAGAGAGGAGATTTTTCAAGAGAAAAGATATCAATCTAGTGTGTATGGAAAGAAATCTCCCTGAAATTAAGTTATATAGTTTAATAAAACATTCCTAACATTTTACATTTCCAGCTAAAAATATTATTAAAATAACAGAAATTTAAACCCAAACATGACTACTTTAAAATACCAAAATAAGTGACAACTGCATGTGGAAAAGGAAAAAAAAAAAAAAAGTTAATGTAGTAAAAATATTTATCTTTATTACTTATATAGAATGATATTGGAGCCTGACTAAATTCATGAGGTAGGAATACCATTGTGACCAATTTTGAATCTTTTAGAACTGAGCATGTAACACAGTTGGGATGAGTATATATATGTTACTGATTGCTGATTGCATAAGGCTTTGCCATCAAAGTCTCTCTGATTCAGTACTAGTAGATGAAGGCATAGCCACTATTCCTTAGAGCTATTTCTCCACAGTACCACAATAATATCCTGTTAAGGCACATGGTCACCAAACAACTTTCACGCAGCTGAGATCTAGGAATGATGAACTTAGTCTGAATGATGGCACCTGCCTTGGACAGCTTGCCATCTGAATAAGCAAAATTGTACATGTTTTACATTTTGCCTGTTTGCAATACAGAAAGGTAAAGAGATCTGCACAAATTCATGCAGTAGGTCAACTCTAGGACTATGGTAAGAATCACAGCATCCTAACTCTGACTCTGAAGCTCTAACTAACATGCTACACAAGAAGGATACCTCTCAGCTCTGTCAGGTTTTACATCAAGCCCTAAGGATTATAGAATGTGGCTGATGACTGTAATTAGCATTTGTTGTGTACTAACAAAATGCTAGGAGCAAAAAACCAAAATTAAGACAATGACCACTGTAGAGAGAGGGGAGGGGAGGCAAAAAACTAAACATGGCGGATAAAGCAATGAAAACAATTACAGATCTATCATGCTGACTTAGAATCCATGCAGTGACAAAAATAATACAGTTAAATAATAAAGTTGCCTGCAGGCAATCTAAAAGGGATTTAATTATTTTTGAATTACCCATCTTGGATGAAAAATAATTTCCAGAACCAGAAGAATGAAACATTCTTTTGACCCTGACATGAACTTTATTTTAAAGATTTTTTTTTTAATATATATATGTCATTTTTATGTAGCACAGTTGTGTATTAAATTTATAACTTTGCATCAGTCACAAATTATATTACCTGAAACACATTTGTAAATAAAATATGAAGTTGTGATGTATTTAATAATAAATACAATAAGCTGTAATCAACCCTTAATTGTGAGCTGTGGTGGATGGTGTTTACAGATTTTCCAAAAAAATATTTGTGTCAGTGTTTTCATAGATGGTACTACTGTATTTCCACTGCTTTACAAATGGAATATTTTTCACCATAACAAGTATAAAATGTAATGAGGAAAATATCAAGTTCTTTTCTGCATTTCTTTTGGTTGTAGGTAGATAAGCTGATACTATTGCACTATTATATATATATTAGTATATATATTAGCATATATATTATATATTAGTGTATATATATATATATATAAAATAAGAGTGTGTAGGAAGCCATTGCAAGACTGGCGTGTAATTCAGCGCTATCTAACAGCTGTGTTCTAGGTCTGTTTGTTTTTAAAATAGCCTCTATAAATGCACCCTGTAGTAAATACACATATTGTTTTCTGTAAGGTTCTGAAGGCAGCTACCATTTGCATTTGTAGTTTCCAGACTCAGGTTACATTTTTCCTTCCTGCAGCTACAACATTCTGTGTAGAATCCCAATTCTGTGTCCAACAGTAAGAGTTTCCATTTCTCTAAGTTCTTATGTAGCAAAGACACACTCGACCTCCCATCACTGCTCACCTTCGTGCTGGTTTCACCCACAGTTCTGGATTTATCGACTGATCTGAAAATGAGTCAACAGTTCATCAGGGTCATCATCCAAGAAAGGAGGAATTTCAGAAGCATTCTCAAGAAAATTTGAAGGAACTAATTTCCTAATGAACAGGATTGCCACCTTGAGCAAGTCACCACAGCTACCCTTAGACCCCAAAAGTGATGCAGATCTGTAAAAGTTTTGCTTTGCAGAGGGAAAAAAAAAATAAAAGAGACTCACAGTAGAAATAACATGTTAATCTATAAAACCTGTCATTTTCTGTGTCATGATACATGAATATAATTTTAAGAGGTGTATAAAATATTCTGAGAATCTGCAAGTATTCTTAGATTAAATTACTTAAACTTTTGCTTTAGTTAACTATTAACAAATTAATGTCTTAGTTGTTTACTTTAAAAATCAATATTTTAAAATACATTCATAAAGAAAAACCACCAGAGTGGTTTCTTCGCATAGGTCTGATATTTTAGTAATAGAACTTTCTTAGCCTGTAAAACATGGATGTCTAACAGCCAAGAATTACAAATTTACAAGAAAATAATTTTTCACAGAAACTTAGTTCTGTCAGAGTTGGGCCAAGAGTATAGTAACAGTAGATTTTCATGATGGCTCCAAGCCAGAACATGGAAGATGCAGAGATATACTGAAAGGTTATAACAAATAATTTTCCAGGTTTTATGAAAAATCTTAATTAAAAAAAAGTCCCAATTCTTTCTTATTAGACATGTAAAGTTAGTTCAGTTCTAATCTTATTAAATATTTTTAATATACCTATGTTAAGACTATTGAATCAAGATAATTTTATTTCAGGAACACTGAAATATTTTTAAATACCATATAAAGGAATTTTTTAAGTTGCCCCTATATCTTAATCAATACAATTATATTACAATATGTTAATACAGTTACGATTAAATATAGTGTCTAGCTCCACAGAAGAGGAATCCAAAAAATTTTAAAGACACATGTTCTATCTGCCTGCAATAAATACTCAACTGCTAGACAGTCAAATTGCCTGTCAAATATCCTTATGAAACTTTGATAGGCACTTCTGTTTTATGATAGCCTTTTTTTCTTTTTGCTTGCACTAGAAATACCTTAGCAGAACATGAAACTACCCTAATAGTTCCTGTCTTTTCCCTCAGAAAACAATCTGGCATAAAAATTAAGAGCTCATACGTTCTGTAAGTATTCTGAGAAAAGTTCTGTTTGCTTCTTCATTTAAATTAGAAAATTATAACTTGAGATCCAAAGCTACTATGTCTAAAAATAAGATTTAAAACACTTTTCCCAGTGGTCAGAAGAAAATATCATGATCCTAATACAGCCTTTTGTCAGACAAAACAAAAAAAGTAGCATCCTATGAATTTTCAAAAGCAGAAAGTGTGAAGGTCTGTGCCTTTTGGCTCTGTCTCGTTTAGCCAGATCAAAGTAATATAAGAAAGGGAACCATTAATGCAAACCAGAAGCCTTTTCTAAAACTTGTAACACTTTCAAGCAATCTACACAGAGATCTTACTTTTAACTACCTGCAATGCTTAAAGATTTACATTTGAAAGAGTATTACCTGCCAAGGAAGATGGATAAAATTAATAAATCCTTCAAAATATTAAGTTATTATTTTCTTATATTGTACTTGATTCATGATTAATTATTGTAAAAAAAAAAAATCAGTGTAGCTAATTAGGTATTCTTTAACAATGATTATAATTTCCTAAGATAGGAATGTACTGTTCATATGTAAATGAGTTTTCCAGTTCATGAATAAAGCTAGTCAATCAATCTGCTCTACAAAAGGAAAAATTATGAATAAAGATTTTTTTTAGGCTGTCCTTTGTTCCTTAACTGGAGAAAAAAGCATGGAAAATAACATGCTATTGCCAAAGATTTTCTATTTTATGAACAATTACTATTAAAAAAAAAAAAAAAGTAAACAAATGTATCCAGAAGAACACAAATGAAAAATGTTTTAAATATTGCTTAAAATTAATAACCTATAAGATTTTGTGTGGAATGACTTACCATTGTTGCACATTGAAATACTAAAACAGCAGAGAATGATCATTACACTGAAACATATACTAATGTTTCCTTGATCATCTCAATGACAAGTAGATAAGGAACAGATTGCTTGAAAAATGTGCTGGGGGGTGGTTATTGAACTTATAATTGGGCAATAATATGAAAGTCGTACAATATAGCCCAATTTTCAATTGATGTGTGATTATAATGCCTCTAATAATAAGGGTTAATAGCATTTTGCTAAAGCATTTCAAGTAGGTTTGCAACTATTTGCATACCAGAAAAACTTGTTCAGACCTTTAGCAAGTGAATACTTTCTTTAGTAAATGTAGTGGCAGCTTTGCATTATTGTCTGCCTCTCTGCAGAGTGGTTTTTGCTTGGTTTCTGGAATCAGAAATGTGATTAAGAAACAAGATTTTTGTGTGCTTTACTCAGATTCAAAAATTCTGTTCTTAGAAAACAGAAACCAGAATATTTTGCACTTTGCAAGACTGAAAACTATAGTCTTCAAATTGGAACATAGTTAAATTCAATCTCTTTCTTTTGTGTCTATGTTACTGTGATTACAGGAATTCAAGAAATAGAGAATGAAAATGAGATCAGAATAGTTCTGATGCCTTATCTAGCATAATATTTCAGCATGCCAAAGGACTTCTGACCTTCTTGTTCATGATCAAATTCTTAAATGCTGATTTAATAAAAAAAAAATCACCTTGTGGCCCCAGAATGAATACTACGTTGTTAATTCAAAAGATTTCCTATTAATAGTTGACTTATGATCCCTGCCTATAATCACTACATAGAAATTAACAAATGACTAAATTTTTTTCAGATCTGAACAAACTAGTCGCATTTCTACCTGAGAGTTGCCTAACAGAAATAGTAAGCTTGACACTCTGAATTAATATCTTATGCATTAATGTATCCTCTCTGAATGCTGAATCAATCAAGTGCATCTGGAAAACGCTTTACTTTCTGTGATAAATCATAAACCATAAAAATATCCTATACCTTTCAAAGGGGTACTCTTTGCTGCACTTCACGTGCTATTTTGTTTACAAGTAATATCCTCAATGCATCCTGGATGATCTTTTCGGGGAAACTCTAAATACAGGTACCTCCAGATTCAGTGCAATATATCAACACCTAACTTGGATTAACCAAGGGTAAATCATGCCTGACTTATCTAGTGGTCATCAACAGAGGGACACACTCATGAGAGCTTTTATCTTTAGACATCACAGCAAACACAATACTCTTGCCTAAGTGAAATCAAGGCATATATGCACTCAGTGTGAACTCTGCTATTAGAAATCATTTGTTCTATTAGAAATTATTCATGGGAATTACTCCTTGTTTCCTATGGCAGTGGATATGCCCTTTAGTCTGAATTATAAGTATTAGAACACATATTTTGGAAATTGTGATAGCATACTGCTAATTAGCAGTACCAGCTACAGTCACACTTTCTTGCATGCGCTTCTAGGGAGGGAGGGAGGATGAGACTAATGGTACAACCATTTATGAATTGCAGCATCCAGATTTTGTATTCTGGTTACTTATTACTCTATTTACAGAAACGTAATACTATATAAAAAACTTAATAAATGCAGGAAATGAAAAGAAGCTAGCAACAGTGTTCACCTGTGATCAGAACTGGATGAGGGTTTATTGGACATGATAGTTTTAAAACATTTTCAGACACAAATGTCCCACTTTAAATGAGAGACAGGCGTTTTGCTGAGGATGAGTTATGAGAAAAGAACCAAAGTCCTCTCTCTAAGACATTATAAATCCAAAATTAAGAGACTCCAATTGAAGGGAAAAAAAATATGGAAAAGGAAAAATAACAGCCCTTTATTAAAAAGTATGTGTGTATTGGGAGAAACAACGAAAAAAACCAAGACGGACAACCAAACAACACTCCTATACCCACAAATAATCCCCTTCAACACAAACCAATAAAGAAGTAAAGAAAAAAGTAAACAGTTCAGTTTGTGCCCTTTGGTACAATTCCAACCACAGTCAATAGGGGGTGCTGTTGGGTCACTGAAGATGCAGAGCTTGTAGTGTCCTGTGCCAGTCACCAGGTGGTGCTGTTGGATCACTGGAGATGCAGAGCTTGCAGTTCTCTATGCCGGCCAGCAGGGGGCGCTGTGGAATCACTGATCGTTGCCATGTGGGGGTAAAACTCTCCGGGGTGTGTTGGAGAAACCAAAAAAAATGGGTTTCCCTTCCCACACACTGGAAAGGATGAGGGAGTGGGGGGAGAGAAACAACAAAAAGAAAGTCCTCCCCAGTGGGAAAACAATACCAGACTCACTCTGTTTGGCTGGTCAAAATCGTGCAGCACAGTCCTCTCTCTCCCCCTGATGTGCACAAGGACCACCGCCAGGAAAAAAACAAACAGGAACGGCGAAGGGGAAAAAACTTCCAGAAAAACAGCTCCTCTCTGATGAAAAATCCAAGCAGGATCCGTAGCTGGCAAGCAGGCTGAGAACAACAGCACACCACACCGAGCCTCGACCTTGTTCCAGCCTCCACAGCAAGCCCCAAAACTCCTCCCCCTGTTTCCCAGGAGACGAGAGACAAAAAGTAAAGAGCTCCTCATCCCCCTGTTTCCTAGGAGATGAAATTCTGAGCAATTAACCAGAAAGCCACTTCTTTTGTGTCCCTTAAGTGCCCACCTAACAGCTCTGCATGCAGTGGGCAGTGGGAAGGGAAAATTCCTACTTAGTTTCTAAGAACCAGCAACACCATGACACAAATTACTCCTAATATTTAGAAACAAGCAAATAATAAATAATTATATAAATCAGGTCTAGTATTGCAAGTAATTCATTCTTCTCTGCTCTCTGCTCTTTGCTCGAAATCTTTTCAACAGACTAGTTTGTCATCCAATCCATAAACTGAGATTTGGATTATATTCATATGTCTACAGGTATCATTTTTATTAAATCAGCCTCTGGAACACACAATTTGTACCAGAGATTTACCTTTGATTACAACAGAACCTTACACAAATTCCAAAATCAAACTAAGAATGCCCTTCATAGTCAGCACTACAAGGGAAAAATTTGATACTTCCTTCAGAATTAAAAATTTTAGAAATAACATCACGTAACTGGGCCACTTGGGTTTTGATAAAAACTATTTTTTGTCCAAAACTTCATTTTGTTTCTAACACCTAATCTTTATTATGTGATACGTAATTTCACCACATCTAGATGTAGCATTTTGTACTTTTAAAATAAAATTATTAAAAAAATCCAAATGCTTCTAAGCACAGGCAAATTTACAACAAGTCAATTTGAAGCATCTTAGCACGCTCATCCTCAATAGGTTTGACATAAAAATATATACTTAATAAGTGTTCTTGAGCACTTATTATTCTTATACAAAAATAAAACAGAATCAGCTGATTCAGAGGCTGGTATGAGATTTAGAGACATTTTTTTACACAGAGATACTTGATTTCTTCTTGGCAGATAAAGGGAGAATATTTTTTTTAAATACGTAGTATATCATGGAGGAATCTAGGATTTTTGTTCACTCTAAACACTTTTGAAAATACATATACATTATTACCTCAGGTCATAAACCAGTCAACATCAGAAAGATTAGTAAGGATGTTTCACTCTGTAATGGCTAGCTATGCTATGCCTGCTGTTCCATTAATACCAATTTTTCTACATGAAACAAAAAGGGAAGATTTTTTTTTCCAGCTCCCTGTGGTGATGCATCTCCCCGACCCACCTTTGTTTCATGACACTGCCACACCATCTTCAATCAAAGCAAAGCACTGGACAAGTAAAACAAGGTTAACTGCTATTGAACTCGTGAGGCCAATGACGTGATGCAGTATTTTTCATACGTTGCAGCAGGAAAATGACCATACAGGCATCTTCTACGGGGTTTGGAGCCAAGACCAAAACACTCTGCACTTACGACTTAACGCTCAATTTCCATACAGGCTCTCTTATCATAACAGATCACATAACATGGCCTGTTTTAACTTTTTGCAATCTATTAATGTCCTTCTCATTTTTTGCATCAGGATATTATGGCAACATTGAAAGTCTTAGCAGGTAGAAAAAAGAATCTCCTTTCTTAATCAACTCATGAATTCCTGTAAGTGTAACCTAATATCAAGAGCATGTGCTTTTATAAACCTAAATTAGAGATGTACTGTATTACTAAGAAAGTTTCACATACTCATTTTCTTCACAAGCATAAATTTTTCTCTTGTTTGAGAAATGAGAGAGATGGAAATAACTGAGTTCCACTGCAACTAATACTCTGCTTCTGTTAAAAAAAAAAATCTTAAAAAATCTTAAAAAGCGAAGGAAAAAGAAAAAAAAAAACCAGACATAATCTATATCTTCCATTGACTTGGTATCCTAAGGATCTTCTCCTATGTCTTTTGCTCATTTCTCCTCTTACCTGAGCTCTCCACCTGGGTAATTTAAAGCTGGAAACTTTTTTCTCTTAACATTACCAGAATTAGACTTGAAATGGGCTGGATCTAAAACAATGATTCAGACACCATGTTAAATAGGTATAACAACCCATCCAACTGTATTTAGAAAGTTATTAGACTGTTTCCTCTGCATTATTAACATATGAACACATAAATTATTTTTTATTTAATAGCCATCAAAATGAGAAGTTTATAAATCAAGTTTATTACACACTTCTATAGCCTCAAGCTGATGGGCAAAATTAAATTTTATGTTAACGTGCTTGAGTAGTTAGCTCACAATTAAGATCTTGAAGAATTAGGCAGGTGGTAATAACAATATATGAGAATTTGATCCAAATCTTGGGATTTAACAGCAGCGTGTGAATGAGTTTGTATGCGGCTTATCACCACTGGAAACCAGCTTAATATAATAAAATCAGAACAGGAGGAAAAATGAGTGGGAGACTGGATAAACTAAACATTTTTCCTTTCTTATTTATTTATTCAGTTTCTAATTTACTGCCATTTCAATTAGAAATAGTCTGTTTCACAAAACAACTAAAAAGCCCTACAAATATTAAGAATACCTTAAACAATCTTGTAGACTGTGAACCCACCTAGACCTAAAGAGAATAAATAAGGAAATATTTTTATAACAGCTGTGACTGTTTTATGACCCAGCATTAAAATATTCAGATGAATGACTAAAGACAGAAATAGAGCAGAGTATTTCAAAGAAGTTGAACAATTTTGGAATTCAGTATGTTTCCTTTTTAAGTTTCCTTTTTAAGTGAAAGTAATGATTTTGGACATCTTACAAGTAAGAAAAATGTATTATAATTCTAAGAAGCATATGAATAATTGATAATAAAGGTACAAATAAAAATGTTCATTTAAAATTATACACAATCCTTGATCTACAATATGTTCCCATTATTCTTTGTTCTTTATTCTCACAATTATAGTATTAGAAAAAAAGGCCCTAAATATAACCTTGTGTTGGAATTTTTGCTCTCCAATTGCAGCACAATTGTGGGTCTCTGATTGACACACTGATTTATTCCCAGCAAGGGTCTTATAATTAATGTGACCTTTGGATAAGGTGAGAGATATGGGGTGAGACAAGTGCTCTCAGGAGAGCTATTAGCAATTTCTGAGCAATTGCTAATGTTAGAGAGTTATCTTTTTTTAATACAGTTTGGAAGATAATTGACAAATCATGATAATGAGTATGTATAGGAAAGGAAAGAGAGCATAAAAGAGGTGCAAGAACTGTTAATTACTCAAAAAAGGTGAGATTTCACTACTGGATAAACTGTGCATTTTGGGCTGTGGCCTCAGGAATGCAATTAATAATTCCAACAGAGTGTAAGAAAGAAACCATAGGTCTACATGGGCCAGAAAGAAGAAAAAAGAGTGAAAAACTTTATTTATCTTAAGAAGCCTTAACTCTCTTCCTTCACATCACATAACAGGTGGTTTTATTTCTTCTCATCAGATGGCATTTGTACCAAGGGAGTTTTCTCATTCCCTTCCCATCTGGTTCTGCACACAGTGATATAACATAATACCAAGATGACAAAGATCCATTAATGTTATTTGAAGAAGAGTAACTAACCTGTTATTTCATAATCTGTGATCCAGTAATTCATTCATGACAACAAAACAAGTTCTTATGCTACAATCAGTTTTGAAACAAAAAGTAAGAATAAATTGACCTATCAGTAATGAAAAAATGCATGAAAATCCATGACTTTGTATTCAAAAGGACTAGGCAATAAAAAGAAACCTGTATTTTTATTGTATGCATATATGTATATTAAAAAAAGGTTTTGTTTACAGGTAACAGAAGTGTATACATCTAGAATGTAAATTTTCTCATTATAGATAGAGAAAGCTGTGTGTTCAAAACACAAAATGGCAGAAAAGCCTTTAGTAGTATAAGAAAAATGAAAACAAGAGGAGAGAAGTGTGAGAGGACTCATTGTAAATCTGAATGAAACAGCATATTATGACTATAGCTGGAACAAAATTGATCATCTAAAAGAAAACAAAAAACTCTCAACCCTCCATTTTGTATGGATTTTTGAATGTTCAGACTGCCTGTGCACCTATTTTTTCTCATTTGCAAATTACACTCTAGACTCGAAAGCAAATCATTTGACAAAGCCTGTCTTCTTGGCAGAACACATCATCATAAAACTATGAGACTGAAGGAACAGAAGAATTTTCCAGCCTTTTTTTTCAACACTAACTTTGCCAGAAATGGTGGGCAACCAGTAGCAAGTGGCAGTAGAGGATTATACACCAGAAACTCCCTGGGAAAAGATTTTTTGAGCAGTGAGTCTTTATGGAGTTACATGCAAAGCTTAGCCAAAACAAGATGCAGTGAGAAAAATGTAATGGCAGATGATTTTTGCATCACTAGACAGAATAAAGTAGAGGGTAATTTCAGTACCTGTGAAGAAAGAGTGGTTCATCAGAATCTCTACTTAATACTTTCATTTTGAAATGATTTGGCAGACTGCACTGAGCTTCTGTCATTTTAGAAAATTAAAATGGAAGTCATTTTCATAATTTAAAAGTAGGTGTACAAAAACTACTGGCATTTCTCTGTAAGGTATCATTTTACTCTTCAATAATTTAGCTAGATGTTTTAGACCTCATGCATTTGTTTATCACTAACTCCTTTTGTTTTTACTGAATACTTTTTAACATGACTGTCATGATGCAAATAAGTAGAGAGAGACCAAATGGGAAAAGAGACAGGCACAACTATTGTGAAATTATTGATTTCTAAAAATCGCACCCTGAGCCTTTCACAATCTTCTATAACAAGAACTTTTAATAATCTTGTTCCCAGCCCCCATCATCACCTCTCTTTCCTCACCCAATCTCCTTTTCTTGATCTCTTATTTAGAGAGAGAGAGACTGCATCCATCAACACTAACAGAAACTGGTTGTTACAATTCCAGCCCTGTGGAACAGGTAAGGTATTTATCAAGTGATTAGGGAGGACTCTGTACCCAGAATACTAAGTTAAAGTGATGTAATAACAGGCAATTGCTTGAGGAGAACAGCCAAGAAATCTATGTGATTATCTACTTTTGTGCAAAATCCTAAAGATTACTGAATCTGTGTACCCACATCAGGCAGATACTGGGGAGCATAACAAAACTCTCTAGTTGCCTTTAAAGTAGGCAGTTAAAATCAGTGCTTCCAAATAGCCTTTTCCATTTTGAGCAGAACATGAAAGTGGTCATGTGCCATGGCACACCACTATTCCTTTTACCTGCTAATCAGCATTGCAGGCTGGAGTGCTCCATCCAAGTGCAGCACCAGAGATGAGATTAGCACAAGGAAAAATGCCAGGTTCAGACACTAATTTGGCACACCGGCAGTTGTGCCATGCAGGTATATCCTTTGCAAGCCAACAGGAATGTCAGTTTGTGGCAGGAAAAGAACCCAGGAAACAGAGCCGTGATTTCCTGCATTTTCTGTGTCTCATCTCAGTTTCTTTTCTGCCTCCTCATCAGTAGCTCTTTTCCATGAGAAGTTTTAGGGAATTTGATTTTAATGCAAATGAAATAAAGGTCATCAGTCCTTGCTTATCGCCATATGCAAGCCTGAATATATTATCTGCCTTGCATCAGTTTTTCAATAGAAAACTATCACATACTTCCCAAGTGGTCCTGGGAATAAGGAGAGGGCTGGGGAAGGTGTTCTTTTCATATTTTTTTTTGTTTCTCACTATCCGATTGCATCTTACATATCAATAAATTAAATTTTTTTTCCTGGGTAAAGTCTTTTCTCACGTGATGGTAAGTGGTAGGAGATCTCCCTGTTTTTGTCTTGACCCACAAGCTTTTCCATCCTTTTCCCCCTCAGTGCCGTTGGGGGAGGGGGGTGAGGGAAGATAAAGCAGCTGGATGGGCATCAGCAGCCAGCTAAAATAAACCCATCACAGGAATTAACTAAAAATGATATGGAAACATCCCCTAAATTGTATGAATAGGTATTTAAACATCAATATTTTTTGATGTTTTCCTTCTTTTTTTTTTTTAGCTCGGACACCTGATTGTTGCATTTGCTCCTGCATGGAACATTAACATTTATTTGGTGCACTTGCAATAATACAGATATCTTTTTTGGATGTTTTTTTCCCTTCATTTTTTCTCTGGGATGACGCTCATGCAGGTAACTTTTCCTTCTCCCAAAATATCCTCAAGTTCCATCCCCTGCTCTACAAGAGTGCTAAGAAACAGGGGGTGGTGAACATCTCTGCTCAGCTCAGCAGGCTGATGTAATGTGCACAGCATGCAACTGGAGCCACAAATGGTGAACCAGTTAACAAGAGCTTCAGAGACCTTGATGTATGTGCACCAGATAAAAGTCATCACTCACGGATACTATAAAGGTTCCAAACCACCAAAATATAAATCAATTCATAACAGCAATAAACAACTGCTAATGTATCACCAGTGGCTCCTGAAGCCTTGCATGAAAAAGTAAATCACCGAGAAGTTATATTTTGCAATATAAACCTTTATGTAATGTGTAACCAAGTTATTCCTGTTTGCAGTCACATGTCCATGTGCTGCATTAACAAAGCGGGGTTTTTTCCCCTCTTCTTTAATGCACTACATTGCTTTCAATGTGAGCTTTTACAGGGAATGAAATCTGCATCACTTTGTATTTATCATTCTACATTAAATAGATATGTATATGTATGTATTAAATAGATATATGCAAGTGTTAGTGAAATAATTTGCCTATATGAGGCCTACACAAGTGTCCTGTCTACACTGTAAACAACAACAAAAAAAACAGACCAAGAAAAAAAAAAAAAGGAAAAAAAATAGGGCAAAGACAGTAAAAAAAAGTTTTAGAAGCAATCGTCTGTGTCACTGGTGCTCATTAGTACTGCTGAGAACTGCCATGCCAGCACACAGCACAGCCATTTTGCTGTCGGCATTCGTATGGTGCTGTACTGTGTCGATGCTTCAGCCTGCCTGGACCTAGCTGGGGACTCTTTGGGCTGTGCTCTGCTGCACAGTGTAGACATACCCTCAGGGTCTAGTGCTGCTTATTCACATTTCCTAATAAGTGCTAACCCACTAATAACAACTCCTGCATTTGTTACAGAGCAAGCAGTGCACATCCATTCTGCAATATGCTTCCTCACATCTTACCCCATGGCATTCTTAGGTGTATCAAAATCTAGTCAAAGGAGAATAATAGAACACACTGGAAAAAAAGGAAAGCTAAAGAGTTTATTTTTTTTCAACTTCCTTCTACCTTAATTGTTTATTTGCAAAAATTACATTACATTATATTTGGGTGATGACTTTGACCAATAAAAATATCCACTGAATACTGAGCAAAATTAAAATACATGAAAACAAAACAGAGCAGGTTAAAAAGCCGAAAGAAACCAACTTCTGACCCTTTACTCAATTCATGTTACTTGAATCCACAGCAATTATACTATCAGGCTGACACCATTGTCAGTAGTAGTAATGAGAAAACTGCTCTATTTAAAGATCATGAGATGTGTACTACAAATGTATGAGAATAAGAGTCTTAAGGGATTAATAATTTTAGTTCCTAATATGCAACACAATTAAAAGGTACTCACTCTAGCAATGAGAGACTCATTCTTTTCAAAAAAAGGCAAGAAAGAAAACAGAAAAAGTAAATTAAAAGTATTCAGCCGCAGACATAAAGCATTAAAGTTTCTATGGAAAAGACCACGGGCTTCTGTCATGGATGGTATAATCTAAATGCAAGGAAAGTGGGACATAGAAAGAGAGATCGTCAGAGTTCTATTCCTCCCCACCCCACCAAGAATATCAACATCTCCTTAAAAAGTATACACTTATACTTGAGATGCCCTGCACAGCAGTAGCAGTATTAAACTCCAAGACTAAGAGAAAAAAAATGCAGAATCGAGAGGAAATAGAAGAATGTCCTTTGATACTTGCTTGTCACTTCCAGAATACTTCCAAATATCAAAGGAATGAGGAAAGCAATATGCTCCCAGAATTGTAGGAGATATAATGGAAAGTTTTTTTACACATACCTTTTTCAATTCGTAATTAATAACATACTAATTTCTAAATCTGAAAAGCCATCAACAGCCTGTTTTATTTTATTATTGCAAAACCAGAAAAGGGGAGAAAAGGGGCAGAGACAATAGAAGATTGCCACAGGTTTTAAATGTCTAAGATAACAGAAATAAAAAAAAATTGACAGAATTTGATGGGGGGGGGGGAACCAACAAAAAAAATAGGATAAAATCTAGATCTACTTACATTTAAGGGATATAACTCTGTTATGAGCACCTGAGCAGCCTGTCCCATGTATGTAAAGCACTCTGTACAGAGCTTCAGACAACAGAACATTAGGAAATTTCCAGTGGAGGATCTCTACCTCACAGAGCATAAAGACCCCTGGAAGGAAAAGTAGGATTTGAAAGGAGAAGATAGAAAGGGGGAGAATGTTTGAATCTTTTGCTTTGTAGGTAAAGAACATTCAAAGCCTCCTGACATGTCTACAGGCATGAGCCTTTCACACTAGCAGCAAGAGGAAAATCTTAAAATGTTACTCATTTGCAGCAAAACTTATCGAGGTCTCATTTTGAAGTCTTTTCAAAGTATCTTGCTCCAACAGACTTCACATTTCAGACATTAAAGCTCTGCCTTGCAATCACGTGTTTGAAAAGGCTGTCAGCTCATAGGTATATTGCTCTCCCTCGCACCCCTTTCTGCTCCAACAAACTTATAAATACATCACTGAGAAACAAGTGCAATGGTGTCAGCTTGAATCTGCTGTCTTGAATAGGATGGAGAAAATGTCTTAGTGTCTTTCAAAGAGAGATGGCATTGCTCCTCCCAGATCTGATCAACTCCTGCCTTGTAGCAAGTTGTGCAAAGCCCAAAGTTTAAGTGGTTAATAACACAAAATTTACTCTGAAACACAGTCACAGGAAAACTCTACTTTCTGACAACCCCCTCAAACACTTTCCTGACAAGCCTGGAAAGACACTATGACATATTCTCCTTAGTATTCAGGATAACGAGCTTCTTCTGCTACCAATGAGGACTGGAGTTAGAAAGGGACTTTACTGCTGGGAAATGGAGCATATATAGGCAGGAATGCATTCTACCTCGTACTGTCTCCTAGCAGCCTCTAGTGTCACTAAGACATTTTTAACAAGCGGTATTCAGGAGACAGACTTAATAGGTCAGGCTTAATAATGTGACACATAATTAGGAACAGTTAAGGTTATATTAGAGTATTCCTCTTCATAGGATTCTTATGACCCTCTAATTACATTCTCGCTTGAATGAATTTTAAGAAAAATAATTTCTGTATTCTATTGCATACCTATATAATACTGTGTTCTGACTCATTAAAAAGTATTGTGTTAGCTCTTGGCACAAGACCATGAAGTTCTCCCAGCTTTTAAAAGAGAGGACTATGAAAGAGAACTTGGCTAAAAAGGATCTAGAGGCAGCAGCAGGCTGCAGTCCAAATATTTGGAAATTCTAAGGTTACAGTGATTTTTAAGGAATTAATTTACAATTCAGGACCAGAAAGAAAATTACATAAAGCAACTTGTCATACTTGCATCCATCCATGCTGTTGAAGAAGAAACAATGAAGAATACATGTAGAGACACCAGAGCTAGCAGCTTACCAGAGAGTCAGCTGAAGCTTTTCCAGCCTGGCTGCAACACATGGCACTGTGACCACATTAATATGGCTTTGGATCAAAACCACCCAGTCTATTGCACTGTGTGGACATGCCACCTCTGATCTTGGCTATCTTGAAGTGACTTCTAACCTTGTTATAAATATTTGTGTGCTACGTTGGATTAAACACTGAAACACACAGTAACAAAAGGATTCCAGTCCCTACTGCAAAACACAACACACTTTGTTTCAGCAAACTGTCCCGTTTCTGCTTCTTTTTTGAAACACTTGCTCAGTGCCCTCTGAAACTCTGTTCCTCTCTACTATCTCTGGAACTCTCTAGGCAATCCAGGAGGCTCCAGGAATGCATTAAGGTTAACTTCATAAGCCAAGTAATAAACAGCCCTACCAGAGGGGATGTGGTATCAAACCTGATGGTCACCAACACAAGTGACCTAATTGGTGACTAAAATGTCTGTCCCTTCTTTCTCATAAGGTTTCTTTAAACACTAAAAGGCTGCAATAGATTTTCCCTGGAGCCTTTGCTTCTCCAGGCTGAACGACTTTAAGTCTCTCATTCTATTTTCAAGAGAGAGGTGCTACAGCTCTATGAGAAATAAGCGACAGACTTTTTAGTTGGGCCTGTTGTGATAGGACTAGAGGCAATGGTTTTACACTAAACAAGACAGACTCACACTAGATATAAGAAAGACTTTATTATTATTATTATTATGGTGGTTAAACAGTGGAACAGGTTACCTAGAGAGGTTGTCGGCGCCCCATCCCAGCTCTGAGCAACCTTAGTTGATGATGTCAGTCCTCAGTGCAGGGGAGGTTGGAGCAGATGACCTTTAAAGGTCCCTTCCAACTTAAATTATTCTATGATTCTGTGATGCTAATCAAGTTGCAGAATTAGAGTTCATCACTGTGACTCTTCCCACCTCTTACCTGCACCCCTTTAGGCTAAAATGTAGTTTCTGCCCAGATGGTCTCAGCTGCTCACAGGGGACTGATCAGTCTCTCCCTCCCAGCAAGGTTTCAGCTGACCCAAACACTCCTTTTTAAAAGGAAAAGCAGTTCCCTGAGAACAAATACACAGGTATCAACCATCACCACATGATATATGAAATATTGTAGATATTATTCATATCAGAGATGATCTCTTCAGGGTCCCAAAGAAATAACGCCTGAAAAGCTTTACTGACAGAATATAAAAAAAAAAAGTTAGGGAAAGAAGTAGTAAGTATCAGAATGATGGAGAAAAAGAATAATATAACACCACACCTTATTCCCAAGACCTCAGTGCCTGGCAAAGGTTGTGGAGCAGATCATCCTAAGTGCAATCACACAGAACCTACAGGACAAGGGATCAGACCCAGCCAGAACGAGTTTAGGAGGGGCAGCTCCTGTCTGACCAACCTGATCTCCTTTTATGATCAGGTGACCCCCCTGGTGGATGAGGGAAAGGCTGTGGATGTGTCTATCTGGACTTCAGCAAAGCCTTTGATACTGTCTCCCATAATAT
>JAYRBT010000082.1:71410987-71428030 GCA_036023395.1 Myiotriccus ornatus
CCGGTAACCAATTGTGTCCTTCTTGTCACGAGACCTTGTCTAGAGATGCTATAAAAACCCTGAGCTATCCTAATAAACCGGACATATTTTAGATCTCATAGGTTGTATGTGTATGTCTCAGAGAGCCCCTCCGTCAACAGTTTGGAGAGTGGAACTAGGTGTATGAAAGAAGACGACTTTTGCACAACTCCTTTTCCTCTGTGTTGAACTGCTTCATGCTTTGCTGTTTGAACTGACTTGTAAACCCACTCATTAAATAGGGTCAGGTTTATGGAAAAGGAGGAGGAGCAGAACTAAAAGGAGAGTAGACACCAAATCACTTCCTCCCTGCCTCTAGCATTGTATGAAGTTGTGTGTGCATCTGTAGCAACCCTACTGCATCTCTCCTCCATGTCTGTTACTGTCCTTTACTTCTGTTTTGTTGTGAATTGCCTGTGGGATCGAGTACTCAGAGTTTAAAGAGCAATGGAGGATGGGTGGGTGAGCAGAAAATAAGAATCTTTGAAATAACTTAAAATAAATTTATTAAGAAATATCAGACGTACAAAGATCCCTGAAAGATCTGTGTTTTCCAAGTGTACTTGTCCATAATTTTTTCTGCATCATTTAATCAGATATTTCGTAGATCTCTACTAAGGTTTAGTTAAGGGGTAAGCAATTTTTTTTTTCAATGCATGAGGTGGTTTTAGAGTAAAGTAAGAGTTACACAATATCTTCACTTGAACACTCATGGGGGAAGGAAAAGAAACTCAGAGGCAAACAGGGATTCGTATTACAGAGTATGGTATTACAAAGAAAAGAGAACATTTTGATGGATAAAATAACCATATTATTGAACAGCATGGAGAACAATACAACTTAAATTCAGAAATAAGTAGAACATTTTTCACTGTTAGGAAAAACTAAACTAGTAAATACACAATAATGGTGGGATAAAAGTAATCAAGAAGTGATGAATGATAAAGTTTTATCTCATATTTTTCTTTTTATTATTTAAAATTAACTCATTAAAAACTGGAAAAAAAGGAAAATTTCTATTGCAGTGAAATATCAATATCATCCTATAGCTACAGAGAAAATGTTTTGTTCTTTTACTCCAGATCCTAATTATAGACATCAATCCAAGGTCACAATAAAGCTTGTCTTGGAAGCATTTGCCTTATATCTTTTAGACATTAAGAAAACTTACATTTCTCTTTTTTTTATTATTCCACTGAAAATATGTACGTTTTATATTTTACTACTATTTTATAAAACTATATTTTTTTTAGATTACAGTAGATTTTCTTTTTAAATTTTGATATTGAATGAAACCAAGTTATATGCTGTTAATATAGGTTTCAATCCACAGGCTACAGCTCAGGTACCTAAATGGTCTGAATATTACCATGAAAAATTAGTTTAAAAGTTTATTATAATTTCATAATTTATTTTTAATTTATACACTGTTATAACATTCTTATATTCTAATTTTGTTTGTTTTTTTTTTTCTGATACAGCCAACTGACTCGGTTTTAAACTCAGTGGAAATTTTACACCTAGTTTTTTTCCTCTTTTGGACAAAAATTGTCTGAGATGACTGTATACATTTCTATATGCTTTTCTCAGTCAGTTTTAAATTACTAGTACATTGAGCACTTAGGTTAGTGGATAATTACAGGAGGATAAGGAAGACAGCACTGCAGGTGATTTCCTGCATCATTACTTCCACAGTTCCATTATTATTGGCAGTGCGCTCAACAAATAAAACTGATTATCACACATATATTACACACATAGATAGAAATGAGGAAAACAAAAAAGTCCTGAAGTTAGGCTTCCAAATATGAAGGCTAATATTCTCCTCAGGAATTTTTCATTTTCTGCAGAAGGATCGAGATCATATTCTAAACTATATGATGGCAAAGCACACTCTACCCATACTAAAAAGAATTGCAAAATTTTGGTTATTCTTTTTAATAAAGTTTCAATACCCCTTTGATGGTTTCTATGAGGCAAGTAAAAAATGCAAATATTAATGAATATTTTGAGACTAGAAAAATTAGGCAATGAGCTTACATTAGCATACATGTTGCTAATGTGATATATCCATCTACAGGATTAGATTTTATCTTTAGAACTAATCTTTTTTTTGAATACAGAAAGTTTAAGAACACCCATTACAGTGGGATTTGATATTTGAAGCAATGGCAGCCCTAGTCCATTTACCTTTTTTAAAACAGTTAGCATGAGAGTTATCTGCAGAAAATAAGTTTACATTCCCTTTGTGACTTCTCTGTCCTACCTATGAATTTAAAAAGAAAGTTTATCTTCTTAATTTTATTCTCAGAAATAGGTCACAGTGACTTCTAGAAGGCTTAACATTAAGAAATCACTTTTCCTTTAGGAGATACAAATCTTAATGAAGAGAGCCAAAAATGTCTTACTCTTTAGAATAGGTTTATTACTGATTTATCAGTTCATTATCCTCCTAATTTCCCCATTTATAAATCTGATTAACTCTTGGACTAGCCTCATGTCACTGTCTATGCAATATTACATTAAATCCTCTGATGACTTACTAAGATCATTTCCCTGACTTTACTGAACTCTATAGATATTTTACATGCCCTGAGGAAAAAAAAAAATAAAAATAGTATAGATTCAAGGCAAAAGACAATTAGTCCTAAAATCTTTAGAAAATCACTTTAAATAACAACAATCATGACATATTCCTAGAGATGTTAACATATATTGGTACTAAACCTCTCGCCTCATTATGTTGGTATTAACAGCTATTTAAAGGTACGTGTCATCAAAAGTTGTCAAATGCTATTTGTTCTTTTCCTCTTTAGTATCTGTATTTCAGGAAGAGGAAAAGAGATAATGATAAATTTGCTCCACAGATAGATATTCCCTCCCTGCACCCCATTTTGTAGCACTATTTGTTAAAACAAAGTGCCTTCTAAGAGAAGACAAAAGGGTAGAATGCCTTGATGATCCAATACTAATACATTTAAGGAATTCTTTTTAAGAATTCCTTATCATAAACAAGAACACAAATTACAATGAACTTTGCACGCTTCAGAATTACATCTAGTTTTTCAACCAAAGAACTTAGGCTGCTGCATTAAGGCTCAACAGCATAAGAAATCAGTCCTCTCAATTTATTTAGTTTCACTTCAGGGATGGTAAAGTGCTTTGCTAGCTTTTACATTTTTGCCAGTCTGAATAATTAATTGTTTTAATGCCATTTACATTTTCTGATGAAAAGCAATACTTAAAATCTCATAAATAATAAGCATGCATAATTTGTGTTTCAATTACTGAATTTATAATATCTCTCAATGCTATTCAATGCATCGCTAATGTACTTTTGGCCAATAATTTCTAAATAGATGGCTTTCTAATTTATAATTTTCCCCTGGAAGTACATGCCTCAAACTTTTCTTCATCTTATAGCTGGAAATAAAAAACAAATTCTTCAATGTGCCAACCACATATATTTATATTTCAAGATTCATAGCTAATCTACATTTTAAAAATGAGATTATAGCCATATTTTCCATTTCATTATTCTAGAAATTGTTAAATATAAGTTAAATTTCTCTTGCTTTCATTTGTTAGAATGGAAATTTGAAGTTAAAATGTTCTCATATGTACTACAAATATAACAGTGCTAGTTTCTAGTGCTTCTAGTCAAAGATTACACCTCACATTTTTATTTTGTGGCTCTACATCACTTACAGAATTACTGGAATCAAAATCAGAAAACCTTTTTCAGGGATCCTGCATGCTGTCATGGTTTAACCACAGCCAGCAGCCAAGCCCCACGCAGCCACTCATTCACTCTCCCGTCAGTAGGATCAGAGGGAGAACTGGAAGAGCAAAAGCTAGAAAACTCATGGGTTGAGATAAAACCAGTTTAATAGGGAAAGCAAAAGCTTCATCCACAGGGAAAGCAAAAGCTTCATCCACAAGCAAAGCAAAACAAAGAATTATCTCACTGATTCCCATAGGCAGGTAGGTGTTCAGTCATTCAAGAGAACAGGGCCCCATCACGCATAACAGCAACATGGGGAGACAAATGCCATCACATGCCAGACATCTCACCCTTCCTTCTTTCCCCTACTCTATATACTGAGGAAGATGTCATAAGGTGTGGAATATCCCTTTGGTCAGTTTGGGTCACCTGTCCTGGCTGCATCCTCTCCCAACCTCCCATTCACCCCCAGTCTCCTTGCCAGTGTGGAAAAAACAGAAAAGGCCTTGACTCTGTGCAAGCCCTGCTCAGCTATAACAAAAACATCTCTACGCTATCAACCCTGTGTTCAGCATAAAGCCAAAACCCAGTCCCATACTAGCCACAGTGAAGAAAACTAACTCTACCCCAGCCCAAACCAGCACACATTACAAAGGCTGATAATCAATATTTTTTGGACCAAAATACTTAAACTGGGAGTTTAACAATGGTTACAGTGGAAGCTTTATTAGCTGTTATTGATAAAACCAACTGCTTAAATATCCTATTGTGACCTCCTTCTGACTCCAGTAAGTTCAGCCTGCCTTCTGTTTTTTCATGGTTTAAAAAGTGGCTGTTTTAAGTGGGGTACACAAAGGGCACCTAATCAAGCATCTCTAACTCCGTTATGTCTGTTTATAAATATATTAGGACGGATTCAGTAAATTTGGAGAAGTAATAGCTTAGGGTAATTAAAGTTGTCTTATGTTGAGGGAGTCACAATTAATAATGGCAAACACTACAGCTACTTGACCCTTCTTAGGGACACCATCAGATGGAAATATAAGATCACATGGGATCTTTACTACTAGAGTGCCTGGAAGAAACAACCTTTGAATACCTTCCATTTTTGCCCTCAGAACAAATCTTAGTGACCTTAGGATTCTTTTCTTCTTCTTTTTTTTTTTTTAATAATTATTAAATGCTCATACTGGTATTAGGGAGAAACTGAATATTTATCAGGAATCAGTGAGGAGTCTCTGGAGATCAGGATCATGTAGATGAACATTTATAGTGAAAGTACCATCCAATAATTTTAACTGAAGGCCTTTGGCAACTAATGCTTAATTGCTCTGGTCTGTTTGAATCTTCAGTGAACAGTGTTTCCAAGTAATTCTCTCAATTTGAAATAAGTGTAATTGCTAACAAAGCCATATGCAACCTGCACAGTGAATGGTTCAGTGATTAGTGACTAGAATTTCACTTAGGCAACGATATATAGTGGAAGCTCAAGCTATCAAAGTAATTGTGCTTACGCTGCTCAGTACAAAGATCAGACTTAGGCTGAGGGAATTAATGTGACTTCCGTGAGACAGAGACTATTAGCAGTTCTTTTAGCTAATGCAATTTAATATTTTCAGATATTCAGTTTGTTTCGTAGTTATTTATTAATAGTAAGATAAAGGTAACTTAATTTTAAAAAACAGAACCAACTATTAAAAACAAATCCCCAAACCAATCTACATATCATATTTGTAATAAGCTAATCTTCAAAGTAAATCATTCTCTATGACTTTTAAACTTAGGGGACCTGCATCCTATTTATACAAACTACCTCATTTTTGCAGTCAATAAAACAAACAAATAAACACACCCCCAAAAAACCCACAAACTTTAAAAAATGCTTTGTGTATTCTCATCTTGTCAATATCTCACAGATGTCAACAGCATAACCTTCACTTATATAAGATATCACAATTACATAAGTCTGAGAAGTTTACTGGGTTTTCCTTGACTTTTTCTCCATTTAAAGTATCAACAACATTGAGAAGCCTCAAAAAAGAAGTTTTTAAATTATATGTTTCGTAATGTACCACGACCTTAGCCTTACACATTCAACTCTAAAATTTTAACCTCAAGAACAACAATAATAACAAATCATATACTTGGATGTCTCATCATTTCAAGTTTCAATGGGTTATGTAAAAGAACCTGTTTTCCTCAACGGTAGTATAAGTCATCCATACAAAGAGAAAAATTGGTATTTGTAAACTAATCAAGGATACCTAGACAAGCTTTTCATCCCCACGCATTACCTCATTACTCTGTGAATATTCAGTAACACAGCTGAACATAAAATTCATACAACTATATAAACATGACATATTGGAAAAATGAAAGAATATGAGAATAATTTTATTTACCTATGACTAAATTTCTGTTTTGACATTTAATTTCCATAGATGCCTGGAGCAAATTATGGCTGTGGAAGGCAAGCAACTACACACACACAGAAACAGATTTTTGTCTCTAGTGGAGATGCAAAAACCCCACCACACATCAGATACCTCTCCCACTAAAGTTAATGCAACTTTTTAGAGATCCAAAATCAAATGAGTTCATAAACAGAAATTGCATTATCTTACAGAAGATACCTAATAATAGAACACTCACAACAAACGTACTTGACAAACAATAGAAAAAGGTGCTTGAACTAATGCTGACTTGAATTAAACACTCATCCTTTAAAGCACAGCAGTGTTAGGAGTCAGCATACATCGTGGCTATGTGAGCTCACATATGTGTATTTTATGAGAAGGCTGTAACTGGTCCAAAGAGCATTCTTTGAGTCACACAAGAAATTACATAATTCTAGAACATGCCTTTCTTCACATAGCTCTGGTGTCTTTATCCACAATCAGTACAGTGACAGAGCCAAGTTCACGTGACCTTGTTCTTCAGCTTCTGAGCAGGTTTGAGCAAGAACAATCCCAGCCTCTCCGCCTGAACACAGCTACATGCAGAGCTATATGAGAGACAGCTGACAGCTATTTCACCCTTCTGCAGTGATGCAGCTGTTTAAAACCAAGCAGGAATCAAAGCTTTGATAATGGGCTCAGACGTACTATGCACACCTGTTGCCTTGTTAGGGAAGATGTTGAACACACTGGAAATGAGCTATTCTCCCTTAAGGCTTTTAATTATAGTTGGTGTTAATTATGAGTACAGTTTGTAGTAAATACATTTCTATTTCAGTATAAAGTTACAACATCAGACAAACAATGTTTCCTATTTGGAAACATCTCAGTTCCAGTATAGACAGACTGACTGCTTGAGAGGAAAATAAATGGATAAGGGAATTAGGCACAAGAAGTAAACCACAGATCAACAAATCATATTTATGTAACTGTCAAATCACTCCACTTCTACCAGACAGTTCAGTGAACACTTCCTTAAGGAGAACATTTTTGGTATCTTTCAGACAGGTCTCTGCACCTGCACAATGTGGTTTCAAAAATACCAGGTACCTTGCACAAGTGGGGGTGTGAATGTTCAAAGTAAGGTCCAACCCAGTGAGTGATATATTGAAATGCACAGTTGTCCAAGTGAAACCAAGTACAATTCACTGCCTCTGTAACTGTAAATAATTGCCTAATAATAACATTTAAGTGAATAAAGTTATTAGCTACTTACCCTGTTCCATGTTGCATTATATAACTAAGGAGAGTGGATATTTTACATTGCCACACATCCCAGTGTGGAATGGCCAGTTTTGCCCCACACCAGATGCAGACCACTCCAATCAGCTCCATCAGCCTCACTGCAAGCGAAGGCTGAGCCCCTCAGACACAGGAGGGGAAGGTTAATGTGCTT
The DNA here is from genome assembly GCA_036023395.1 of Myiotriccus ornatus. Taxonomy (NCBI): domain Eukaryota; kingdom Metazoa; phylum Chordata; class Aves; order Passeriformes; family Tyrannidae; genus Myiotriccus; species Myiotriccus ornatus. The sequence continues at coordinate 71,418,582 of JAYRBT010000082.1, forward strand.
ATAAAGCTCTCAAAGAATAATGCAAAGAAACTGACTCTATGTCAACACAAAGGGAACAGAGAGTAGCCTTTGTTTTAGTTAACAGATACTCACAGTTACATGGATTATCTAGAGGTGTAAATGCCTCCTTGAGTTAGTCAGAGAGGTATAGTGGGAATGAACACTACTTCGGCCCAACACAGAGTACAAAATCTAGGCGACTAGCAAAATAATTTTGAAGAAGGAAACCCACTTGAGCTTCTTTCAGCCCATGTGTTCCCTCCTAGGATGCCCAGTTGTGGCAGTGAATGTATCACAGAGACCAGCAGCGAGAAATACAATGGTATGGGTTTGAAGTGTGTATTGCTATTGCTGTATTTTGATAAGTGTAACTTGCAAGTGTTGTGGTTTCAGTATATTTTTCATCACTCTGCAGAAATGCTATGTAACATATAAAATATCTTCAAATAAGTATATTTAATATTAAGCATTATATTCTCCACAAGTGGAATATCCAAAAGAACCTTGTCAGAGCATTTGACAGTCTCACCATCCCACTCTATTTTATTTGCTAGTAAATTAAATTATTTTTCCTCATGTTGAGTGTGTTTTGCCAGTAACAGTAACTAATAAGGGATGTCCCTGTCTTTATTTCAACCTGTGAGTTCTTCCATTTTATTTCCTCTCCCTGTCCTGTTGAGGACAGCAGCTGAGTCAGCCAAGGTCAACTCACCACGGGGACCTCCACTGGAAAAGACAAGTAACCAACTACAGTTTAGACCTGATTATTTCAATTTCAAACTAATAACATAACTTTCTGGCTACAAATAGAACAATACGACTTGCAAACTAATTGTGAAATAAGAGTATAAACCATTCAACAAGCAGATACATCACAGAGCATTCTTTTCCACTATTGGTGGAAGTCTTGTTATGTGACCTTATTGTTGCTCTTGAAAATGTTCCACTGTAACAGAGTTCCATTGCTTTGTACTTCAATTCATACAAAGGAAAATGTAAATGAAACTGAAAGAAGACTCTGTACCAACTCTAGAAATGAAGAGAGTTAAAAGTGAAATATCACCGCACTTCTTCCTTGCTCAGGACCTAGGGATATTGTATCTGACTACTCAAGATGGGATTATAAATCATGCTGCAGAGATTAACTAACCCTCACTAATCACTCATTCTTTAGAGCATTTGTCTTCCTATGGATAAGATTCCATAAGTAACAAGACTTACTGGGATATACATATATTAAATGAAAAATGCTTTAATGCATAGGTTAAGGTGAATGTTCATTCTAACACATGACATTAATGCTACAAAATCCATATCGTTCTACCTTACATCTAAAATTCTATTACTACATTATTGATTAATCAGCACTTGAACTTTAAATTTGGTAGAGAATGATCTGAATGATTCAAGTACTTTATCAATTTATTCTAGAATACCTTACTTGTCAAACTGAAGGGATTGGAAGGTGTTCTTTACTTGAGCAGTAAAATTCTCTTTTGCCTAGTTGCCTGTGAAAGTATATGGTACAATCTTAATTTTATGTTAGACAAATAATAGGTATTGGAAGTAACAATCAGCAATATTCCAGGTATTTGATATTTCTTTCAAATTCCTATATCAAATAATTTTTTACTGTTTTTATTATACTCTTGTAACACACATTGATGTAAGCCAAAACTTTCTTTTATATGTACTCTAAAGGATCATACCCTACAGTTATTCCCAATGCATCACAACTAGAAATATTTAAAGATATGATTTAGCTTTAACCTTCAGTTATTTTTTCAGCAGATCTACTAAATTACATAACCACACTTTAATTGTGTTTAGGATGAAACATGTACAGTGGGGTTTTTTTGGATATATAACAGAATGCAATGAAAATCTGTCCAGACATTACTTAGATTGTATCTGATACATGCTCCTTATTCTACTTTCAATGCAGATTTCATTCTCATGAATAGTAAGCATAACTGGGGGTGGAGAAAGAAAGAAAAGTGAAATCAGTGTGCTGAAAACAAGAAAGGGACAAAAAGTATTGACAACGCAGGGAAGCATTTAGAAGCTGAGCAATTTGGCACTATCAATCATGACTGGTGAGAAGGAGGTGATTTAATAATAATAGTCCATGCTCTAATGAACATACAGTTCATCATACAAAAAACCAAGATTCTCCAGCTGAAAACCAAAGCCAGTCAACTTGGCCTACTACCAATGACTAATTAAACTGAAGAATGCTGGATTTCACAAGGATTTTGGAACCATCTACAGCATCACAGCAAGATGAGAGTCAATATTTCAATGCGTTAAAAATAAGAGCAGCCGCAGTTCTAAGCAATAGAACATAGTTTGATGATTTGTGCCCCAGTTATCTCTATAGTACCTCTCAAACACTCACAGAGTTAAAATTCAAAATTTATCTCCCTTCTTGTATTTAATTCTATTCCTTTTAGCAGAAATCAGTTTGTACTAAAAAAAAAAAAAAAATAAAAAATATAATGTTAAGGCCAGGAAATGTGAAAGAAGGGAACTAACAGAAAAACTGAAACTAAACATAAATGTGGTTCCCTCCAGTCCTAACAAGATACCTCATATTAAAAAAATAAAACATACCATTTCTAGTTTAGATATTACATTGTCTTTTCTCTCAAAAAAACCCCACAAAACCAAAACAAAACAGAAAAAAAACCCAAAAACAAACAAACAAAAAACCTTTTGTCTTTTACAGCTTTTTTCAAGTACAACAAACATCACAAGTGAGACACTTCCTATGAGTGAAGACTCGTGTCTCTTATGGTGAGACATTTCTCCAGTAGGCAGCACTTGGTGCCTTGTACAATCAGGAATGTTAGGAACTTCCTCCCAAAACAAAAGTTTATTATCTGTTTAAAAGCCAGTGATCAAACGGGATTTGTATCTGCTGTAGTCAAATGTAATTGAGGCTCGAATTTCTATAACTGATCATAGACCTGGTTAATTTTAAGTTAATTGACTCTTCTGGAAGAAGTTATAACATTCTTAAAATCTTGGCAATACTTAATCACCATTCAGTGCTGGGACTCAGAGTCTGCAAACCATCTCTTAGGTTTTTATTGTCTGTGAGGAAGCAATCAGCTTATAAAATGTCGCAACATTAGTTCAATGATGAAAGCAAATTTTTCTATGAAGAAGAAAAACACAAGTGTCTTCCATATGCATTGTTGTGTAACCAACATTTTAAGCAACGAGCCAGAGTGAATACTTTTCCTGCTCAGAATCACAATTTCAAAACCAGTCTCCAAAAAAGGAGACATTTCTATACAGTGGGATCGTAAGCAAGTCAGAACCTTTATATTATATATGTCTTTAATGCATTTTATATTATACATTCCTTTAATGCATATATTATATATTCTTATAATGCATTTTGGTTCATAAAAGGTACGAGCTGGTAATGACTCCCATCAGCAGTTGGCACTGATGAAGACAAGGCCAAACAGAGATATCTTTCTGTGGAGGCTGCTGGCCTGTGTAAACATATGGACTTCAATTATTGACACTTGTGCTGATATTTTGTCTCTTGGTTTGATTTTTATAAAGTATTTGTTTAAGCAAATTTACACAGCTTGGAGTTAATTATTTGCTAGGAAATTAAATCTCTCCGGTTCTTCCATCTTACTTTCACACTTGTCAGCTCTTCCCATTAGCCTCCTCCTACCTTTCAGAGCACTGTTAATTCACGTTAAAGTCAACCCTGTGTTTTTATTACACAATGCTTTTCCTCACTACAGGTAGAGGAAATATATATAAATAAATGCTGTGTCTAGGATTTTGCCTGTTCTTTACATTGAATACTGTCTAATTGAAGGAGACATGATATTATCTGCAGAAAGTTCTGTTTAAATGCTTTAAAATTGTAATTATTTTAGTCCCCTGATGAGTTAAAGTATAAATGCCAAGTATTTTACAGAAAAAGTTATTTTTACATTGCTCTATGGTTGTTACCTAACTAATCACAGGGCAGAAGAACAGTGATTAACAGATATTATATTTAATAAAATGCCAAGTTTATAAGGTTTCTATAATTAAGAACTCTAAAGCTTATTTCCATTAGTTTGAAATTATACTGAAATACTATTAATAATAATTTCGGCTGAAGAAACAAACAAAAAAGACTGTGAGTCTTTCCTTAAGGCTCTTCAACATCACAGAGGACAGAGTAAATCCATCTGCATCAACAAAACAAGAATATCACAATCTTTTTTCTAAACTAATTTTAGAGAGTGAACAAAGAGAAAAAAAGGTACTACTAAGACCTTGGTTATGGGGAGCCTCCCCTGCAAAAAAAGCCAAATAACAAAACCCTTGTGGTTCTGGACATGGTTTAGTAGTAGACCCATTGAAAAATTCTGAGCAGGATCAATAGCAAAAAGACAAGTTTTTAGGGGGTTTGAAATACTTGGACATAGAAAACAAGTATTTAGCTGAGACACTCCAAAATGCAAAAAATATGAAACATATTAATAGACAAATAAATCTGAAAATAATGATTTTGGACACCTCAAAAATAAACAGTAATAAATTTTCATTTGTAAGAGAAATAAAACAAGAAATTACTAATAATCTAATCTGTGAAGGTCAAAATTGTGTAAATAGCTACATAAACATAGAAATTTAGTCTAGGATTGCCAACAGTAGTAATTCTCTTTAAGAGTTCATTTTAAATTAAGATACAGTTGTGCTTTTGGACAAACTCCTACCTTGCAAAGTAACTCCAGACCAAAAGCAAGTGCAAATGTTCTATCTTCTTGAAATATAATCTGTTTTATGAGAACTGGAAGCTTTACCTTTCAGGAATGCTATTGTTTAAGTGGTTAAAACTTCAACATTGTTTTGGGGAAGGAAATAGATTTTACCCAATAAATACTACAATAGATACTTTACCCAGTAGGTACTTTATGACGACAAAAATGCTGATCATTCTATTAAAGTCTGTCTTGTTGTGAAATATTACTGAGGAAAATGAGGTATAAAGGGAGAAGATTTAAAACTTATAGAAATTGGAGGTGTATTTGTTAACTTATATACATATTATTTAATCTTTTGTAAGTTCATCTTGGATTAGAATTCAACTGCAACAATTTAGGTTAAAAATCAAATCTAAAAAAGAGTAGACAAGGTTAAAATGAGCAATAAATACAAACTTTTCAGTTTCTGTTATTTTTGACTCACATTTAAGAGAAGAACTCCTACTCTGTAGAAATAAACTCCACTATATATAGCCAACATGATCATTACATTTTTGCTGCGTTCCCAGCAAAAAATTACCAATTGCATTAAGTACTGTGAAAACATCACAAAGAAACTGACCCCAAGTGAGGCAGATCAAAATCTCTCAGCAATATTCTTAGAAGAAATGGTAAAACTTATAATATTTACATTTTGGTGAATTCATCCTTTCAAATACAGCTTCATTAATCAGTGTTATTCCAATTCTGTAATTCATGATGTACAAAAACCAAGTAGGAGAATATATCTTATATGTGTATTCACTGCTTTGCTGGAATATATGTAAGTAGTTTCAGATACTAATGGGATAGATCATCAAAAACAGTGTCTATTTTCTATTATTATTGTACCTATTTATTTCTAATTCTTCTGTTACATTAAACTCTGGATTTCATTTCTCAATCTCTTTACAATATTTGGTTCTGGTAACTGAAGTACATACATCTAGACGTACAATTATATGCAGTCAGTAGATGGACAGAGATTTCACTGTTAACCAATAAACAGTTTCTGTTTATTTCTTTATCTTTTTTCATCACAGATTTAAAAAAAAAAAAACAAAAAAAAAAACACACACACCAAACCAAACCAAACCAACAAAAATAAACAAACAAAACCAAAAACCAAACAAACAAAAAAACAAAACAAAAAACCCCACACCACCCCACATTTATTTAAAAAAAAAAAAATTCCTAGATGCAGCAAAAAAGCTTTCTGAGGGTTTTTGGTGTCCAGAGCTCAACAAGGAAACATTTCCCTTACATTTTTATGTACTATTAAATAAAAAAAAGTCCCAATTGTATTCAAATATGGCTTTAGATTCTGGGTCCCACCCCTAAATTTTAGAGCATTAAAGTTTTGAAGTTTAGTTCACATCTTTCCTTCATAGTTCATATGCAGAGACAGTAAGGAAAATGGTGAACTAGTTTTTAGTAAAAGAATCACAAGCATTTATGCATCCTAATTTTTTCTATCATTATAGTTATTATTTGGGTTTTGTTGGACCATACTGTTTGCTTCCAGGTTGTAACTCTTCATTTCCCAGTAAGATACTTTATTTTTTTCTAAGGTAATTCTAGTGTTTAATTTATTGTAGTTGACCAGCATTTTACAGCTGGCCAACCCAGTTTCTATTGTCTTTTCTAAGTTTCTTGTTCAGAGACTGTTATCAAGTCAGGCTAAAAGAAACCAAAGAATTCGGTCTTTTTTCCCCAGTTTTATTAATTCAACAAGAATTGCCTTTCCCTACTTACAGATTTTTTTCCCAGCTTATTTGGCTTACTTGTGAGTTCTATTATGGGATTTGGAAGGTATCTGTATTGCTTTAAATTCATATAGTAAACCCTGAGAGGGTTTCAGAGGCAAAGCTTCTTAGTAAAGGATTGCAGACTTATCGATGAGAAAAACTTCAGCTACAACTTTCACAGCACGTGCAGTTCAATGCAATTCAGTTATTCAGAGAAGTTAAACTCATTTATTTCACATTTATCAATTCATTTAAGTCATACTACACACTATGCAGTGAAAACTATATATCAACACATAGGAGTGTATAAAGTACCTTTTAGATTGCCAGAACAAAATAAGCTAAACAAGCAATTAAAGGAGACATATATATATGTATATGTATATATACACAGAATGTTTTAATGTGAGAATTTGTTGTGCTGTTTAATCAATAGTTTAGAAACTGATATCCACAGTCTTTTAAACAGGAAATATAATTTTAGCAGAAGACTTAATGCATTCAAAACAATCTGAAAGATGAGACCTACATTTTTTCACAATCAACTGAACAAAAAGTGATTAAAATAAATGGCAGCAGTATGAAAACCAACTATCTCTCTGCTGGGGTAAAAAAACCTCATAATTCACTAACAGTATGAAATACAAAATTCTCCAGCAAAACATGCAACTTGGCAATTGTCTAATTAAAAAGAAAACATAGATCAGTATTTTTCTTTAATCTTTTCATTGCTATGTAGCACATCAAACGGCACATTACATGGCTAGATGAAAACAGTCATTAAATATCCTTAATATATATATAACCTGAGACTTGAGTAAGCTACTCAAGACTTCATGGATTACGGGATGAACAAACAAAAAGGTATTACCATGTTATATTCCTCTTTGTGCTTAAAAAGGTCTCTCTCAAAGTGCTTTCTTCCACCTTTCAGTTCCTGTGCATGTAACAGAAAAATCTTTTAGTATTTCAAGATGCCTAATCCCACATAGATGATTTATGACAGAGAAGTAAATTAAATCACAATTTTCTAGATGAAGGCCAGCATACTAGAATACCCTCTCTCTCTTAGTTACAGTGAAAGACAATACCTCTTAAAATGGTCTAGCTCCAAATCACAATGCTAATGAAAGTGACATAAAAAAATAACAATAAGAAAATGTCCTTCATGCATAATTTGAAAACTGAAATAATGACTAAAAATCATTAATGGAAAAGAGTAGGGAAAAAAACCACAAAAAACACCAAACAAAACAAACAAAAAACCAAAACAAAACCAAACAAAAATCAAACCCAAAAACCCAACAAAAACCAACCAACCAAAAAAAAACCAAACAACCCAGAACAAAAAGTTCAGAGTCAGTTAATGTTTGAATTTCTGGCAAAGGCCTACTTTTTACCCTGAGGTTTCCATAACTCTGGATATGCCCCATTACTTCAAAGGCCAATGTTTTAATCATAATAACAGAAACAGCCTCCAAGACTAAAGCTCAGATTTGATCTCAGACTTCAGGCTCAGTTTGCCTTCTGCCTCACACACAGATCACTGATATTGTGAAATTGAAAATGCAGCTGCGCATTCTCAATGAAATGAGCAACCTTTTCTATTGAACCTTGAACTTTGAGAGTCTATGAAACATGCACTTTATATAGATCTTATAACATCCACAGTATATGGATCTTAAAACATTTTGTGAACATCCATTCTTTACTCCAGATACAACCAATACCCCCAGCATTTTGCAAGGACAAAGTATGTGACAGAAATATCACTAAAAAAAGCTGAGATCTAAACTTGGAGAAAGATCTGCGCTTTTTAATTAAATAAATTATTTTTTAAACATAATGTGATGAAATATATATGTAGAGGGGTCTATTCTTAACACCAGCAAGGGATATTTTGATAAGAGGATGTAACTGAATTTCTTTAAAATTACTGAGGGACTTCGGGACCTGCTGAAATTATCTCTCTTGTTTAATTTTCCATTTGGACATGAAGAGCTGAATATGAATCTTCATAGAATTGGGGAACTTACTGAAGGAAGAAAAAGCCCTTAAGTGATGGCTTCCCTATGGAAAACTATTCTACAGCCTAATGTATCTTCCTGTCAGAACATTTTTCATGATATTTAGTGTAGGCTTTTCTGTTCCCAATTCCATCATATTATTAATATATATCTTAATGTACAACATTAAAACCACTTCTAGCCTTCTTGACATTTACATAATTATATTCTTATGGACGCCCTTTTGCTTCAAAGTGAAGGTGTTCCTATTTCACTGATAAAAAGTTTCCTTCATTCAGTCCCCTCAGTGTTTTTCTTTTCCTTTCTCTTCCCCACTGATAATAAACTGTGTCCCAGTGCAGTCCTTTTGTCCCATTCAATTTCTTCTAATTTTTGTTGCAAGAAATAGAGGTGCCACTTTCCTCACAGATGATGGAACTTTTAAACCATCCTTCCATTTCATAAAGCAAAGATGTAGTTTTGTGGAGGAAACCTCTGCATAGGAACAGTCCTTGCATTAGATGGCCATACTACAGGCTATGGGTGAAGCAGTCCCCCTTGTGACACAATCTTCTCCTTCACCAGATGCTAGTAGAAGTTGACCGCTACAAGTATTATTATGGAGGTGATCTACATGATGACAAATTCACCTCCTGAAAATTTTTCAGCTTTCATTATCTGATTTCACAAACTTTTTTTGTCTTACTTTGTCTCTTCTCTCAAAACAAAAAAAAAACCCAAAACCCTCATAACTGGCAAAAAAACAACAAAAAGCAACAAAAACAGAAGAGTTCTCCTTGTGTAAGTGTTTTATGATATATGCTCCACCTTCTGGCATTCTGGTTTCTTAACAAGTGTTGATTACCTTGGTTATTTGCCTTAACTTCCTTGCATGCACTGCACCAAAGAAATACAGTGAAATTTTCTAA
>JAYRBT010000082.1:71462713-71488469 GCA_036023395.1 Myiotriccus ornatus
ACAAAACCCCCCCGCAATAGAGACATATGATATCAGTTACAATACCTGTAAGTAAGGTTTATAAGGGAAGTATGTTCAGACAGCTCTTAAATATGTTTTGCTTGAGGGAGAATGAATTGGGCATGACTGGCAGCATAGCAGTAGGGCCAGGAGCTGCCCCTAGCAGGTCACAGTCAGTTCCAGCTGGCTCTGACACTGCTGTGAGTTGTCCAGTGACTGCCAAACCAGTGGTATGTGGCACCTATGTACAGGCATGTTTGAGAGGGAGTGGCATTTTGGAGGGGTGGGAAGCAGGTGTAGAGGAGATGAGGAAGGAAACTCCAGATGCATGAAAGAGGGCATTGTTGAGGACATGGCTGGAGATGCATTCATTGAAGGAAGAATTCCATGACAGAGGAGATGCACACCACAGGTGTCCCTGGCACTAGGCCAGGGACATTGAGAAGGACTGCAGCCTGCAGGTGGACCCTGCCAGTGCTGGAACACTGGGAAGCACTGCAGACCATGACAGAGTAGAGTAAAACAAAGCAGCAGCAAAAAGTGAAAGATCAAACAAGAACCTGGCAGTGGCAGACCACAGTATTACACCCATGACCCAGCCTCCTGCACTGCCTGTCACTTCACTGAAGGGAAAGACTGGGAAAAGACTGGGAAAGAAGGAGTGTAATGCATGGTCAAAAAAAGGGAAACTAAGACTAGGAAGTTGGGGCTAGAGGTATTGGAATGAACTTGAGCTTTTCTAAGTGTTTTTTTTTTGTTTGTTTGTTTTTGTTTGTTTTTTTTCCTGGTAGGACTACAATGTTGAAACCTTTGGCAAAAGCAGTGATCAGATTCTTCTAGGCTGCTGTGGATAAAGCCATCTGGTTGGGCTTTAAAGGTACTTTCCAAAAGACAAAAAAATAAAAGGAAACAGTTTGTCAGAAGAAGGAAATGCATATTAAGCTCACTACTTTCCTCCTCTAAAAGAGAAATCTTTCTAGATATTATGTAAGACATAAAAACATTTTAAGCAGGTCAAGAGGATTTTTTTATGGTCTTATCAAGTTCATAAGTATCCACATCACAACTGGTGCTTTTAGCCTGAATTAAATAATTCATTTAATATATGCTTAGTGACGTCAGTGAAAGTATCGCCATACTTATAGCAAACATAAATTTACCCAAGAGTTTACCTGCAAACATTAAAAAATATCACACATATTTATGGGCCTCTTTTGCCAGTAATGTATGACAGCATAGAGAAGTCTTATTAGTAATGGATCACAAGACAGTAAACTCATGTACTAGAATGAGTATATTGATTTACACAAATGTTTCATGAAAAATAGGATTGTATTTTAAAGAACTTCATGTCATTCTCTTTCTACATAATAAAGTATAAAAATTATTAAAAAATAACCATAAAAGCAACAAAATAGCAGTAGTATTTTCCTTCACCAACATTTTTAAATCAGCTTGTAATTAGATTTTATACTTTCACATTTCAAGTCCTAGCTCCCACATATTTCAACTGCATTTTTTACAAACAACTCAGAATCAAGAGTAAAAAAGGGCATAACTATGCCCCACGCCCAATCTTTAGCTCATCCTTGTATATTTTTTTTAATGAAGAACAGAAACAGAAGCTACACTACCATTCTTCAAAATGTTGTATTAAGTTTTAATTAACTGTAATCTGTATTTTACATATATAGACAAACACAAATCAAGATTCCAAATCTACAGAATTTTTGTGGGCAAGTTGATACTTGAAATAGTCTTCAATGTAAATTCATGAACCAAAAACTATATTAGGTTTAATAAAGTTTCCTATGCATCATAACCACTGGCTTCCTCTAAAAAGAAGAAAAAAACCCAACAAAACCAACAAATAAAATTAAAAATGACCCAACCCCCCCCCGCCAAACAACCAAAGAACAACACCAAAACAACCAGACATTAATGGATTATGACTCCAGTTAAAAATGTATTGATACAATGGATAGCCTTCTTTGACCCACTATGTAAAGAAAAATATATTACACATTTTATGCAAAATCATCCAGCCCTAACCTGTTTTAGCAAGGAAGTCTGGAGAATGCAAGTATAGACCACTGGCATTTCTTTCACTTGATTTTCAATGTTTTGATAAATACTTTTGAAAAATTGTATAAGAAACAAGTCATAAATACACAGTTTTATTTGATTGTTTTCTTCTCAGTTATCAGTAGTCTAGGAAATACACATTTTAAGCAGTCACAAAGCCTTTTTTCCTCCCTCCAATATTTTTCTCACATTAACAACTCTAGATTCTAACCATGACTTATCCTTTCTCCCCCTTGACAAAGGACAATCTTCTATTCAACATTGTCTCCAAACTTATTGGTCTGTCTCAGAAAATACAGTTTACAGTGGTGGATATTCTAAAACCTCCAAAGTAGTAAATATCAGTATACCTATGTCATTCCCATTAGACAATTCTGTATGTTTATGTTTAATGTGAATCTTCCTTGACTGTGGTAATTTCACTAGACCTTGTGCATGGGTATTGATAACCTCTTTCATTTCATTTTTCTGCTTGCTGGCAGCAGTTTTAAATGTATCTAAAAGCTAAATTAAGCTCCTCTTTCATAATGTTGTTCTCTCTTCCTCTCTGGTTCTTCCTGTCTGGGCTTCTCTATCTATTCCCATTTTATTTTGTATTTTGTAATGATGCCATGTTTTCTAGAATCCTGATTATTTTCTTTGATCTCACTAGAGCCCTTTAGAGTTGATTCATATCTTCCTCAAAATACAGAGTCTAAAACCAACACAGTATTCTATCCAAAGCTTTAAACTTGCTTAGGAATATGGAAGAAGTACTTCACAAATCCTGTAGATTTTTGCAAAATAAGCCCAAGCAGATCTTTCACATAGTCACGGTTCACACGCATGGACTCTGCAATATGTCCTTCAAGCATACTGTATGTCCATTACTTGAACATTATTTAAAAAGAGGGACCTTAACTTAGTCAAAATAATTTGCTGGCTATATTTAAGTTAATAAAATAAATTTAACAAATAAATTAAAAAGAAATAATCTGTAATTACTCTAGTAAATGAGAGAGAGCTACTGTGCTAGCAAACATACTTGTATTACTCTGTCATGCAAATACCTTCTTACAAATAAAAAACCTCAGCTTATTTTCCTCAGACTTGTAAGAAGCTTACATGAACAGAGAGAAAGCCTAAAGATTATCAGTATACGGACATGTACATTTTTCATGTTGTGATCAATTAGACATGTTAGGCTACTATGAAGATCTTTTTACAATTTTAACTCCAGAGGCTCTTATACTTCAGGTTTCTTTCCAAATTGTAGTTTCACAGTCTTGTTTGACTTTTCTTTTTAAATCTGCATTGTACTGTCTGCCTTTGTTTAATTTCAAAAACTGTTTTCTTCTCCCTTTCTGAATCTAATCTTTCCCTTGATTCATCTCTTAATCTGATACATTACCACCGTTGTTTTGACACATCAGGCATACAACAACTGTTAAGTGCTTTTGTGCTCCTGCAGCAATAATTTGCCTTTGCAGCAATGGATTGTAGAGGTGCAGCATTGCTTGATACAGTGTGTGATCCATCAGTGTTTTATGCACTGTTGTTAAAGCATCACATTTATGTTTATAAATGTTAACCCAAGTGACCTTACATTTCAGAAGTTATCAACTTCACGAAATTGTGATGCCCATTAGGTGCACCAAAACACCCTTCTTAACAGAGGTAAATGAGTGTTAAGTACAATTGCTACAATGTGGTTTTTTCTTATTTTTTAATTAAAAATGCAGAGAAAGGGAAAAAAGAGAGAGAAGCAGCCCATTCTTCTGCTCCATTGCCCTTGACAACATCTCCTGTTTAAAAAAAACCAAACCATCACATCTCATGTTACAGGAAGCAAAACTCTCACTACACTAGGCTATTACTCTGTCAAGCAAATAATAGCCTTGTAGCATGGCCTGTTGTGAGAGGAAAAGGGGTAATGTTTATAGACTAAAAGAGGGTAGATTCAGACTAGATATAAAGATGAATATTTTTATGATGAGGGTGGTGAAACAGGGCAACTAATGCCCAGATGGATGGTAGACGCCCCATCCCTGGAAACGTTCAAAGTCAGATTGGACAAGACTGAGCAACCTTATCTAGTGGAAAATGTCCCTCCTCATTGCAAGGGGATTTGGACTAGATGATCTTTAAAGTTCCCTGCCAACCCAAATTATTCTTTGATTATTGATTTTAAAATGGGTAGAAATCTATTGCATAACCCTAATTACTACTCTGGCAAGCATTCATATAACTAGCTGGAAAGAGATGGCTCCTAATACACCTTTCATTTTAAAGCGCTGTTTAACTGAAAGGCATAGAACTCTAAAATCACTGGACATTCAAAAAACAAAAAAAAAAACCAAAATAACAAAAGGAGAAAAAATCCTCATAAAACCAGCATGTTTGAGCAAGGTCAGTCAAGCACTGTTAAATCATGAAGTGGAAAAGCAAGCATAATCTGTTTGAAATAAATAACACAACTGGGTGCTAATGATGCAGGAAGTCTTTTGCAGATTACCTTCATTCAAAGTCAATGATTCCAAGCCTTTTGCCCTAAAGGAACATTTTCTGAAAATTTTTGCTCACTCTGCATCAAAAAGTACTGAAAAAACTGTGTAGTGTTGCTCTTATGTACCATCAACCTCAGCATGGAATTGCACCAAATAACTACATTCGAGAGTCAGATCAAGAATATAATTTATTTTTCAGTAATGTCAGCAAACATTTGAAACTCTTTTCTTTCTTGGCATATGCATATGTTCTTTTATTTAAATAATCACATCTTATTTCAGTTAATCGTTCTAAGTATTATGACAACTTTGATCCTTCAGCTCATAGAAAAGACAGAACATAAAAATTTATTGAGTTTCATATTCAGCCTTTTTTTATGTCACTGCCCGTGGTTAAAGAAACGGCACTGCTCTATTGAGAATTTCCTTTCCAATTTCAGTCACTACACATATTTTCTGCAGAATGCCCTAATGCAGTACTCACAGGCACTGGAGAGGCTATTCAAACACAATAAAAATGAAAAAGCACAAATGCTGTGGTAGAAGCACTTGACAATATCTCCCAAAATAACATTTTATTGTAATGTACAGAAACACTCCAGTACTATGTCAATGACTGTCATTTCCAATATGCTACCTAGGATCAGTGCTGTCAATTCCAGCGACTCTGCCAAGTGTTTCATGGTAATTGGTGGGTTTTTGTAAGTGACACATCCTGGAGTAAAAGTATGGAGGAAAAAGAAAATGTGTGATCCTCGCAATTCTTAAAGTTCAAAAATTGAAAAGAAGGAATTGAGAGAGGGAAGTAGGAACAGTGAAAGTCCCTTCAAAATGTAAAATTTAAATGACAGGAGGAAAATATGAAATCTATTTGATATTTTATCAGTATTTTTAGACTAACCATACAAATGAATATTTCTGTTTGTTTTTAAACAATTAATTTATCATACAAATCTTCAAAAATTTTGTTTTTACTGGGAATAAGAAAAAAATTAATTTCAGGGAACTACATCCTCCCAAATTTTCCATTTTTTCCCCTGAAGTATTAAGAAGCTTAGCAACAAACCACATACTTCAAATGAGTTTTTAAAAGTTGTCTTCACATCACTGCTTCTAATATATGGCTCAGACAAAAGATGTTAAGAGTGTCTAGAATTAAAGGTTAATTTTGTATAAAAGTGGTAAGGGAGCAACAGATTTTTACATCTACCATTTAAATCAAAGTTCTTGGCCCCTAAGAGCATGCAATTTGTTGTATGCACAATAAAAACTAATTTAAACCATCTTTATAGGTAAGTAGGAGATTTTCCACATGGTTAGTTTGAAAAGTAAAATACCTTCTGTGGGAATCCACTGATCTCTGAACTCTTTTCTTGTTTTTTCAATAAATTACTTTCTGCCAACAACCACTATACTACTTTTATTGTGGCTAGTTCAGTAATATGCAACTGGTTTCAAAATGTTATGCTCTTTTAGAATGTTTTCCCAACTCATGCAATATTCATCTTCAATTTGCAATTCATCAGTTTATGTTTTAAAATGTCACTTTCAATGAATACAACATACAAACAGAAGAGGCTTCCTTCTTTCTTGCTTCTCTACCACCATTATCTTGCTACTCTTTCTTCTAACTATATGAAGGGTATTTATCCACACAGTCTCTTGCTTTTTAGTCTTCCAGTTGTCTCTGAACCATTCCCTTACAATACTAAATTGTTCCATTCTCCTAGGAACCCCATATAATCTTTTCCATTTCTTCATCTTTCCCTCAGTGTTCTTACTCCACAGGTTCCTTGCATATTCCTACTCAATAAATGCTGGTCTGCACCATTATTTTCCAAGCTCGATATAGAAAAGGAGGAGACAAAGTCACCTACTGTAATGACAGTCATCCTGATATCACCAGAAACAAATGCAAGTTAGATATTTACATCACAAGATACAGACAAAAAGTCCAAATTATTAGAAATAAGGTGGCCTTGGAATATCCCAGTGAAAACAGAAAATAAATAACAAGAGAAATTCCGTTTCTACCAGTCTAAATATATCAAAATATAAACATTTCTGCAAACCAGGAAAGTTTTCCATACAAGAAATCCTTATGAGCAAAAATGTCGCAGTCAAGACGGGAGGCGACACGGTGTTCAGGGATACCAGCTGCCACTTAATTACAACAGTGCTTCTACTTTATACAGTTCTAGGTGACACATGTACACGCACCATTGGTTTAGCATAAACATAACAACCCATGATTGGACACACAGCCACATGTCCAAATGCCATAGGTTAGACATACCTAACAGGAAATCCACCCTGTGCCACAGTCCTCACTGTCCGTGGTTAACCCTCTGCCAGGTGTAAAGTTCCATCTTCAGTATCCTAGCTTACAGAGAGCCCAGAGAGCTTGGCTCCCCCACAATTCCCCCTCTTTTGTATTATAGAAAATGCCAGCATCATCCAACGTGAGGCCCCGTGCACCAGAGACACGGCATTATCAATAATACAACACAACTACACACATAGGCAAAGAATTAACCCCAATAGTCCTTCTTTCATCAGTCCACAGGAATGGTATTCCTTCTTCTCATTGCTGAATGTTCATAGATGAGTTGTCCATGTAGCTTGTGCGTGTACAACAGGCAGGTAGAAAGCAGTCTGTTGGAGGATAAGATCACAACTCCTCAGAAGGTAGCTGAACAGACACAACAGACAGTTATCCCTCACCCCCCTTTTTTTTTTTCAATTTTATTTATTTTTTCTATTTTTTTTTAATTATTTTTTCTATTTTTTTTTTTTTTTAGTTTTTTAACCTAAAGTCTCTCAGTGCTTTGTTATTATGTTTGGAATTTTTGAGCAAAGGTTTACTCAATTCATTCACACACAGACACAGAAAGCAACTTCAAGAAGTGGCCTGGTATCCCTCCATCTCTGCTCCATGTTAGCATTTATTGCAGGAGCAGGGCAACTTAGCTTGATTCCACTTTTCTCTAGCAGTAACTGCCACAAAAGGATGACAGAATCATCCTCTCTAGATAACATGGAATGTTATCTAGAGTAACTATTCTCCGGTGACTCAGCCATTCGAAACAGGTGTCTCAAAAATATCTGGGCCGGCCCCTTTTAGCGACTCTCCTGTCGCTCCCAAATGCCACCAGAGTTTCCTGCCCCCAACAGCTATCCACAGCTCTCTCTCCCTGTCCTCACTTGGGACATGTAACCTTCTAAATTGCTGCAGGAGGTACTTATGTGAGTTACAAGCAGAGCGACGAATAACTGAAGTGAAACGGTGGTTGGAATGCTGCTCTGCAGCAGCCGGGAGCTCACAAGAGGAGGTTGCCGGGATACGGCGATTTCGCAACAGTCTGGGCTGAGCGGAGGGGTTGCGACCAGCCTGCCAAGCAGCTGCGGGGGAGAGGGGGCCTGCTCCGCTCAGAACGGGCGTGCTGCTGGGCCAGGGCACATTCAGGCACGGTCTCACCTTGCTCAGGACATGGCCAGGAGCATCCAGCGAAGCCAGAGGGACGCAGACCTAGCACGGAGCCGTGGCATGCTGTGCCGAGCTGGGATGGCAGGAGTGGGGCACAGCAGCACGCAGGTTGCGTACGCGGCCACACAGTTCGCGCACAGCTACACAGTTTTCGCAGGGCTGCCGCTGGGAAGCGGAGCGGGGTGACGAACGCTCCAGGGTGCAGCGGGGCAGCCCTGCGGGAAGGCTGGGAGCGGAGCCAAGCTGAGCCGAGTGGGACAGGGGTTGGATGTGCTGCCCGCGAGTTACATGCACGCTGATAACTTACGCAGAGCGAAGCGATGCCTCAGCAGTAGGGGAAAAGTCTCATCAGCAGTAACAAGTAGAGCTCAGGGCATACGATCTCTAGAGCTGGGAAGCAGTGAAACGAGTCAAGGGGGTCAGCAGCCTCTCGAGAAATCCACCAATATTCGTTCGCTTCAAAGTCGTCTTGTCGAGTTCTGTCTTCTATCTTCCTTTGGAATCACGTCGGAGGTCACCATATGTCGCGGTCGAGACGGGAGGCGACACGGTGTTCAGGGATACCAGCTGCCACTTTATTACAGCCGTGTTTCTACTTTATACAGTTCTAGGTGACACATGTACACACACCATTGTTTTAGCATAAACTTAACAACTCATGACAACACAGTCACATGTCCAAATACTATAGGTTAGACATGCCTAACAGGAAATCCACCCTGTGCCACAGTCCTTACTATCCGTGGTTAACCCTCTGCCAGGTGTAAAGTTCCATCTTTGATATCCTAGCTTACAGAGAGCCCAGAGCCAGCTTGGCTCCCCCCACACAAAAATACTTAGGAGTGTAAGTAGAGATGCAGTAATTGATGGTTTATTGAATCTTTATTGGGTCACATCCTTCCAGATGGCTTGCCTTGTTTAAAGATTTTAATGCCAAACATTTATTCCATCTTATTTTAAGGAAATACTTATAGGCATCTACAAAGCAACAATTCTTAGCATTTAGTCTAATTATTACATTATTGCTTGATGGCTGAGATGTCTAAATCCCTAGTTTTATATTAAGTAGCAGAAGCTTAGGATCATACTTAAGTACTTCTCTAAATTAGAACCTTTTTTCCAGATAATCAGCAAGTGATACTAGTCTTGGGTAAAACACAAAATATTATCATGTTCCTGTGATTAGAAGCAGAATATAAGAAATTAACTCAAAGTCTTTAATGCAATTTATTTCTCAGAATTACTTTGAGAAGATTAGTTCCCTTTTACAAATTCTCATTACTTATCTACCATAGTTCAGGTTTTTAATCTGATTTTAAAGGTGAAATTACATTTTCTTCATTACAGAGCTATTGGTTTTAATTTTTTAAACAACATTAATACTACATGCAAACTAGTTTCTGCAGGGGGAACTTCTTACCTTCTGATTAGTCATTTTGGAGTACATGTTTCTATAATTCCCTGAAAAACTGCATAGTAAGTATTTGGACTCCCTTCACACAAAAGCAATGGGATGAAGAGTTGTGCTAGTATGTGCATGGGTTAAGATGTTATTTTGTAGCAGTTGTTTTTTTAATATGAACAGACAAATCTCTATTTCTGCTGTGACAAAGAGCTTAGTTGTGTTAACATTGTGTGATTTTATTTTTTTATTGACCCATGCTATCTTACCTAGATAAGGTGCTACAGTGTTTCAGCCTATTTCTTATTATCCTGAAAACAGCTGTTAGAGCATGTCACCTTTTTGGCTTTTCAGGAGATATACTCCAGTCTTTCTGACTCCCTGTCTTGCCCCCTTTACTGAATTGAAAAAAACAGCATCTCAGACTATGCTTCTGCCACGCCCTCCTACTCATCTGGGTTTCTATTCATGCAGACAGCAGGATTAGTAACAGTATTTTTCAGACCCTGATAGAAAGCATCAATAATTTAGGATTTGACAGGTTAGTCAGACATAATTCACTATTATGTTTAATGACTTTTTTTATAAGACCATAGTAGGTTAGCTATTCAGCAATATATCAGGTACCTCAGTATTTTAATAAATTTACAGCAAATCACAGTAAAATTATTATATGAAGGACCATTAAGAAGAGAACAGAATATTTAAAAAATATTTTACATGAAACTTATGGTGCGCAACCCTCTGTTAAGACCACACTCTGGAACAGATTTCCCAGAGAGGTTGTGGAGTCACTGGAGATATTCAAGAACTGTCTGAATGCAATCCTGTGCAATGTGTTCTGGGATGACCCTACTTGGGCAGGGAGGCTGGACCAGACAACCCACTGTGGTCCCTTCCAACCTTACCCATCCTGTGATTCTGTGATAGTTTCTGTGATACTAAATAAAGAAAGCAATCAAAAGCTCATATTGGCTCTAGGCCTATTGTGGTAAGCTAGTGCTTAATGTCAGTGAGGAGAAATAAATTTATTTTCTCCCTCCCTTTTCTAAAAGAAATTAATTCCTTAATGATGTTTATCAGTTTTCATAGGAAAATATCAGCATAAGTATTCTAGCTAGATGTGATAAATTGTCAGACTTAACTACAGAGTTCCATTCAATCGGTGAAAAATTGTTGAGGCTGGCTAAGAAAAATATGGACTGAGCCTCTTGCTGATCTTGCACCTGGCTTGAGCAAGGGCTGACAACTGAATGGTGTGTGGGGTGAAGTGGAGGCTTCGTGGCCCGATACTGTCCCAGTGAGGCACAGAAAAACACCTGCATCTCTGTATCAGCCGTCTGACTCCTCCTCCACTCTGCATAACAAGCCTTGTTACAAATCTGATCCTTCAAGTAGATAGGGATGGGTGAAAAGACTCTGTGATGTAGGTCAAAGAGCCTTTACTGTCACCTCAGTACTTGGAGGACCAAAGTGTTTATTTTACATTTGTATCAAGTACAAATTTTGACCAAAAGTAACTAGGACTCTTGTTAAGTCCCATTAACATATTAACTTTCACATATCTGAGAACACAAATGAGGAGAAAAGAGAACATGCTTTACATGTATGATTACAGTCACCAAAACCCCACCTTTAACACCTTTATTTGACACATTATTTGACACCTTTGAGAAGGGTGGAAAACTTCCTGAAAGAAGGGAGGTTTGAGGGCAAGAAAAAAGAAAATTATGAAAAAAAAAAAAAGGAGGGGGAAAACACCTCATGTGACAGACCTGAAGGAACGCCTTTAGGTGAGCTTTGTACCTCCTATTGCATTGGAGCATTTATTTATATATATATATAAATATATATCCCTAATAGATCTCTGTTACTATGTTGTTTGTTGTGACGCACTACACATGTAGTTAGTGCATTTATCAGAGGCCGTTCTGAATGTGCTGTCCTGTTGCTTATGAAAACCATATTGTTCTTGAATGTGGGTCATGTAAGTTCTTATTGAAAGTGTCCAGATCTACAATATCTGAATGGTAAATGACACCATTCATGAATCTGCAATTGCACAAGTTCTTACTGAACACAACCGGACTTACAGTGCTGAATGGTTATGATTAGAAACTAAACCCAGATGCATCCAGCCTCTCTGATCTCTACGGACCAGTTGGAATGCAAGCAGGTTATCTTCTGCCAAATTTCTATATCCTTCATGCAACCTTGGCTAACAAAACTATGAGTAATTCCTGTGATAGCAGAAACATTTACTGGCTTCCCTCAAAAATACTTTTTGAAAGCACATGCAGGGAAACTCCTTGTTGCTATTTGCACTTATGTGATGATAGTAAATTATTAGAGCTAGAATTCTTTCTGATAAAGACAAGTCATGCTTCATTTCAGTCTGGCTACTTGCACAGAAATGTAAGTAAATGTGACGGAGTTGTGATTTCGTAAACAAGATTCCAATTTATACTGTAGTCACATGAGACTGCCAACTAGGCATGCAGTGTCGACAAAATCTAACTTAGCTGCTTTCCAGAGTGATTAAGGAAATTGGCTAAAAACATATAGCAAATCCAGAGAGAATTAGGAAAATAAGTCTTCTCTCTTCTATCTGCTGGCGCAATGTAACTTCTTCCTCACCTTCAGAACAACAGGAAATGAAAACAGACAAAAATTTGTCAATATGATTATATTCAGCATGAACATAAGAAACACTAACTTTCCTGGTGAGACACATTTGTAGTTTAATCCTTTACTCCACTTCAAAGAATAGTTTTTCCTTTAACTTAGCAGTATTTGAAAAGCTTTCTTCAAGAGAAGAAAACATACAGAACAGACTAATTTCCAACCAGTTCTTTAGGTATCAGTTCATTAATGCATTATGCTTTGTCGCTTTTTTTTATAAATATGGACAAAGGCTTCTCTGTTAAAAAAACTAAACCACAAATAAACAAATAAAAATATATGAATTGAACTGGATAATGACTGTGTCCTTACATTTGCAGCAGCAGCAAGACACTTTGGAAGCTCTTTTTTTGATTTTTAATATGTAAAGAGGACCCTGTATTTCAGTTGAAATGTCTCCAAAGTGTCTCTGCAAAACATAAGGGAGAGTAAGAAACACAAATCTCTCAACTGATGAGAATGATCATAGCAATGAATAATCATAGCATCAGAACACCACACATTTTACCAAAAACTCCCCCAAAAACAACTAACTAACCAATCAAACACACAAACAAACAAAAAAAGCCCAAACTAAAACATACTAATTTTTTCTTCATTTCCAGTAACCTCCCTCCAAGTTTGTACTACATATTGCTGTTCCATGGAGTGCAGAACTAAATAAAGCCTAGCGAGATTTGTATTCATATTTCTATATGTGTAATATTTCCTGTAATACAGGTTCTTCTGTCAGTTACCCTGTGATTTCTGGACTCAGATGGACTTCTCTCAGTGATTTCTCTATCACTCAAAATGCCCATGTAGTGTCTGGGCAAGTAGCAGACAACTCTGGGGCTAAATTCCATACCAATATCAGACAAGTATTGGTTGTATGACAATTGGTTGTAGCCAGCTTTGTGGATGTATATCTGTTAGACTTACACTGGTGGTAGTGATTTCTTTCCTTTTGCTTCCATCTGCTACTTTTAAAACACCTACAGGAGCTCAGTTATTTGGTACTAATATTCCGTCAAATTCCATTGAAATTAGCCCAAGAGAATCATAATGTATGGGGGGAATTATATGATTTATAATCTTTCTAAGCCTCAATTTCTTAAGAAATAATCTAAAGAATATTTTCTTCCACAGATGAGCTTGCATGCTGGACAATTGCTACACAATACAGGGTCTCAACTTTGCTGTTAGTATGACACTATTTCTCATAAAAATCAGAGGTTTGAATTGAGAGTGCTCAGAGCTCATTTCAGTTTCACATTCAAAGATTAATTAAACCTAGTCACTAAATCTTCAGAAAAGGAAGATGAAGACAGTCTTCTGCATATTTAAAGCCTCCAGTGAAGGCAGACAAGGGTATAGATTTTTCCCTGTTTTATTGAATTAATTCCTAAAGGATAATTACTAATATTACATCTACCACTGTGGGCAGTGACAATCTACCTCTAAAAGAGCTACTTGAGCATTTCTTTGCCTAAAGAAAAGGCAGCAAGTTTTAAAATTAGTAGCAAACTCTACTGAGACTCAAGTGACAGATTCAAACCTTGAGAATGTCATGCACAGTTAGAGTGTGACAGTGCAAGATACTCTCACCTGTAGAAAGTGAAACAGGGCAGTCACCTGTCAGAGAGGAAAGAGAAAATTTGTCCTAAGAGTCACAAGGGAATCAGAGTAA
Source organism: Myiotriccus ornatus (assembly GCA_036023395.1). Taxonomy (NCBI): domain Eukaryota; kingdom Metazoa; phylum Chordata; class Aves; order Passeriformes; family Tyrannidae; genus Myiotriccus; species Myiotriccus ornatus. Next base: position 71,476,525 of record JAYRBT010000082.1, read on the forward strand.
CAAAGTAGCAATGGGAACACTGCATGTGTAATAAAATCTGGTTCTGGGAAAGAAGTAATGTAGAGGAAGAGACGTAATACACATACTGCAACAGAAATGGCAAGGTAATTACACAGCACAACAACTATGCAAGTTTCTTAAAATAATTTTAAAAAAATCTGAAATAAAGCCACAGAATTAGTTACTTTTCTGATTTGTTTTAAAAATCCAGTGAGCAGAAGAATTCATCCATGCATTTCTGATATTGTAGGTCATAGAGTTATTCTTTTGCAATATTTGGACAGTTAGAAACAGCCTTTGTAAATCAGTGAACCTTTAAACAGTATTCAAATAGTTAACTATTCAAATGCAACAGTCATGACACGGCAGCTGTGCCTTCTATTAGACAATGTTTTGTTACCACCATTTTGAGTTACAGTGTTTGCTAAACTGGGACGGCACCAACCCTGTCATGTAACCTAACAGTGAAAGATGTGAAAATACTTCTCTTGTCTAATAATGGTAACAAAAAGTCAAGCCCTTTAGAAGTACTTCAAAATATGGCATATATATGAGCCTATTACACACCACAGGATGGGTGTTCAAAAAACAAAAGAGATCTCTGATTTTGCAGTCAGATATGATGAAATTTTACATATATTATTCACCAAGATCAACTAAATATAAATGTTCAGGGTTACATTTTTCTAAATACTGCACTTTAACATAGGTTCTTACAGTTCTTCTGTACCAACAGTGGATCCAACATCTACACTGTCAAATCCTGCTTGTAATTTTTTGCAAACCTCAGAGAAGTCCTACAAAGACCAGAAGTAGAAAACTGTACAACCACTAAATAATGAACACATAACTACTCAGTGAATGCAAATAAGAATCTTCCTGCAAAGAGATTCTGGTACATCAGTATGCAAACATGAACCAAGTAATTTCTGTCACCATTATTTTTCAAGTTACCTATTTTTCCTGTGTAATTTACTTCAGGTTTTGATAGTGTCACTTTTACATTGTTATTATTTCTTTTTTCATTAGTCCTTCCAGAAGAGGTCTTAATCTTGGAAAAAAAAAAATATTTTGATAGTAGCAATGCAATTATTTTAATGACATGGTTATTTAATTTCTCAAAATTACATGAAAATTCATTGGAGAGATCGGAAAAATTCTCCTTGAATCTACCAATTACTATGCAATTACAAAACAATTGCTTGTTTCTGTATTCTGTAAACTAGTTTACTATGATTTCCCCACCTAACCTTTTCTTTATTAAAAGATCTGTAATAAAATGGTTACATCTACAGATCCAATGAAAATAGTTGGGCTTATCTCTATGCAAACTGAAATCTACAGTCATTAGTAGCATTCCACATTTATAAAACTCCTTACTACTAAGAGAGGCTGTAAGTCCTTGCGAGCTGTGGGTAAACCAATACATCATCAGTGACATTCAACCAACTCCAAACAACCTGAGCATTACTTGATGCATTAAAAAGTACGTACAGTTAGAGATGTGAGAGCGTTATGGCCAAGGACTGTGGGCACACACTGTGAGTGGTCCCATTAAACACTACTTGCCCTTTGGCATTTGAAAAGAATTTGTTTTTCAAGGTCTGACAATAAACCATAGGGTATGAATTCCTAAGATCAATGGTAGTGTCTGCTCACAATTTCAGCAGTGCTGATTGAGACATTCTGAGAAAGCAGTATAGCCTTCAAGATGTTGAGACAGTGAAGCATAGATTAATAGAGTAATGGTGAAAAACATGCTGATATTTGTGTTGACTTAAATAGATCAATCTGTCAGGCTCTGGAGACAAGAAGAAAGCTTCAGTCATTGCTGGTGTTATAAAACAGACAGTAGATGATAACTACTATGCTCATGTCTAGCATTGCCAGGATGAAGAGTTGTAGAGCCAGCAAGGACAAAAAATACAGAAAGATGGTGAAAAAAAATTATTTTCTGCAGTCGTATTTGAAGGGATGATAGAAGCAGAAACTGGGATATGATCAAAATTCAAAACTTTCAAAAACAAGACACCAATTTAAATGCCTAAGTAACAGCATTTACACTGAAAACCTTGGTTTTCTCAAAAACATTAGTACTTGTGAAAAATACCTCTCTGTGCAGGCCACTTGCAAACATGTTCATATTACTTAAAGAATAAGCGCATGACAGTTATGGCAGTTACATTTAAGTTTGTTTCACTACAGAACGTGATCTGCAAATACCTAGAAATGCCTTTCAGGTTTACATTTCCAGAACACCGTAGGAGCTACCCTCAACTTCGGCAGTTCTAGCATTCAAAATGTACTTAATTGGTAAATCTTACTCTGCTCTGTCCACCTCTGTTCACTGAATAATCATTTTCAAGACATTCAACAACAGGAGTTACTCTCACCTCTTTGAAAAATATAGTTACATCAAATCTAGTGAAGCAACACAAGAAGGTCTGTCCCTCCTGGGAGTGGTAAACCATATTCTTCTATTCTATCTCCACTCCTGATACCTCATGGTATACTTCCACCACTTACTTTGGGCTTTTGCCTCTGCCCTAATCAAAGCCCTCTGTAAGGAAATTTAATTCCTTACAATGACAGAAAGTTAAGTGAGCTACAAAAAAAGAAAAGGAAGGGACTACTGCCAATTTAGTGAGTTAAACATGCTAAACACTCAGAGTGTTGGTAAATTCCTAACCTAATGAAAAGGAAAGGTCATCAGCTAGGATGTAGAGGGGAAGAAAAGAAATCTGTTCCGAGAGGATTCAACAAATTAATGTGCTCAAAGACTAATTTAGCACAATCCAGACAGGCAGAAAACTCCAGGCTAGCACAATGTAGAGGTAGGATTGCATGGTCAGGAGCAGGGAAGAAAGTGAAAAGAGGTAGGGAAAGATTATGGAAACAAGCAGGCAGAAAAGCTAGTATACTTCAGTAACTGCAAAATTACAGAATGGTTCATGAATAAACCCAAGACCATTCTGTCCACCTCCACACTAGCCAGGCACAAGTCAGCTTCACTCCAAAAAGCTGTTTCATTATTTTATCCTCCCCACAGGTGTTTCCAGCTCCAGTGCAGCATAGCCGCAACCGAAACAGTTATACAGTTTTCCTTTAAGAGCTGGATTACATCATGTACCTTGAAGTGCAAGCAGAAAACTCTTACCTCTCTGAGAAACACAATGCTAAGTACACATTTGAATACTTCTGACTAGGATTTTGAACACCCCTGACTAGGATTTTGAACATTCAGAGGATATTAAGCAGGGAGAATGCCTGTGCCACCCAATGGATAAAGCTGAAGACAATACAGACATAAAAATCTTCTCTCCATCAGACTTAGATGCCTGCCTGTGACATACACTGTGAAGCCAGTTAATTCATTGTCACACAGTTTTTGTGAGAGATAGATGACTTCAAAAAAAAAAAAAATATAAAGGGAAAACAAAAGCAGTTTTATTCTTGAGTTAGTTTTCTCCACTCATTTTTTCTTAATTAATACATCTTTTGTGATTCATGTAAAGCCAGTTCTATGAACATTGTTAGTACACTTACAGGACCAGACCCTTTAAACAGCGTGATGCCTCCTATTACAAAATAGTGAAAACTTAAGATACTTTAGTCCTTCTACTAATGAGGTCTAGAACTGTCCCCACCAAGGCCATGACTTTTAATACCTTATTTCTGTCCAAAGTACTTTCAGTTTTACAGAGAAAACACACACACTGAAGTATTTTGTATTTTCTGGTTAAAATGTACTTAAGATACAAGTGTCTTTTCCTAATTTTCTCCTTTAATAAATTTTGACAATAATGAAAATCAACCCTTTGCATTATTATATTCAACCAGTTCATTGATCCTGACTGAAAAACCTTTGCACTTCTAGGAGTCAGTGATCCACACAAGACCTACCCCAAGCAGTGGTAGGCATCTGCTCTTCACAGATGGGAAACATCAATTTGGGCTCCAGCTGAAGCTCCATGAATGTGGGTTGCCCAGCATCTGAAAAGTTTATCTAAATTTCTCTTATAATTCTTTCTTATTAAAGAAATTTTCTTATTAAACCATTTTTTGTTGGGCTTTACTTATTAAGATTCAGAAAGAGCCCTGCACCAGCTCTCTTGCTCGATCACTCTCACCACCACTGCCACTATCCCCCACTGCAGTGGCAGACATTCACCTAGTGTCTGCCTCCTCTCTGAAGTGTTAAACCAGTACACCTACAACATTTTAGAAGCAGTTTCAAAGAGATACACAGAAGTGAGAGAGAAAGACTTCTATTTCACAAAAATGAGACAATGAACGTGGCTTCTTCCAAAAAGTGCCTGTCATGCAGGAGAAAAAAAAACACCCTAATGACATCCTCGTAGTTGAATGTTTATCTGTGTCATGCAAGGAAGTTCGTAGAAACACTGTAGAGTGTAAAATTTGTGTTGTCTCCGCTTGTTAGTAATAGGCAACTATGTATAGTCAAAACCCACAATGATAGTCACAGCCTGATGCCTGGAAATTGTCTTTCTATGGAATGTAGCAGCAGTTTTGAGACAGTACAAACACACAGCAAAATTATGATCCTCAGTATTTTGTCATGTCAGAAAAAGTATTTAAATGGCTATCATAACTCACAGAAGCAAAAGATGTTAACATTTTCCCAGTTTATAAACTTTAGAAGTTAAATTTCATTTAGTGACTAGCATCATCTATTCTCCAACTCACTTGCTATAAGCCTTTAAGAAAAAAATTCTTCAAGGTTTAGAAGATTTAGCTCAGTGACACCTCATGTCTTATTTAAAGAATTTCTGCAACATTAGTTGTGTATGTATGTGTTTATCAGGAAGGAAGTTACATATCCGTGTGATGGAAGCTTTTAGAACACTGATAAAGCCTACTAGTTTTATATTTAAAATAAAATTACTATATTAATTTTTTATCAACACACTTCATGGTAATGTTCATTTCCTATACATTGTCTACACATATTCACCCTCTGTACAAAACTGTTTGTCTTTGACACCTAGAATATAAATTATCTGTGAGGATACAAAGACCATAGAGCCGATGCTACATAGTTAGCAATGACAGGTGCTGTCTTGGGTGGCCTCATCTGAAGAAGTCAGGGTGATCAAACTTGGGAGCTCTTGAGCAAACGAAGTTTGAACTGAAGCTTGCAATTTTTGTTCTCCATTCTCATGTACAATGTTTTATGCTGCTTATCAACCTGTCTCCCAAGCAGGCTTCCAGTGCTGCTTATCTTGTTTGTAGTTTTCCCAACCATTCTTATTTTTGTATTCAGCAAAATATTCTCCCCAATTCAATTGTGTTTATTGTGTTCTCTACTTTCTCAATTTTTGTTTGTTTATTACATTTTATTTGTGTTCAAATGAAGTAACATACTTTTATTTTTCCCCTTTCAAGGTCATTTTGCTCATATTTATAAAAATTGCTTATGCATTAACATGCTTATATCATTGTACCAGAAGTACAAGCTCTTGGCTTTGTTCCCCACATTGTTTACTTGGAACAAATTTAGAACTGGTATTTCAATTTGTGAGGAGGCAAAAATTCCTATGAAACTCTCTTCCCTTAGATGTACAGTAGGGGATAAGCACAATTAGCCTGTCTTTTTCTTGGTTTGTAGCCCAGTTAAATCTGTCAATAGCTAAACAACTGTATTCTGAGCAGTAATCAAGCAATAGCTCTTCCCTGGCTAAACTGTTATACTCCTAATAGGAAATATCACATTTTGTGCAAGTGACTGAAAAGTGTGGATGTTTTTCATTCTGTAAAAGTTGGAGTTTCATTGGAAAGGCTGAACATTCAAAACATAACAGTGAGCTATAAGGACTAAGATTTGTACCACAGGCATGATAAAGTCAAATTGGTAAGCTTGTTCTTGAGATTAAAAAAATGAGGTATAAATACAAATAAGTCATAAATTCTTTAAACTGTAACTTAATTTTCTGAGAAAGTTGATGCCTAAGTTCTAAGCAGAAATAAACACTGTGGTGAGAAGTGGAGTTGTAAAGAGGACAGAGTAAGAAGAGCAACTTGGTTTCTTTTCAAAGAGAGTCTAAATAGTAATGCTGAGGTGACTTTCCCTATGTATTAGGTCACTGTGAATAAGTGACAAAGAAAGTCAGAACAGTACTTTTGCTCCCTCCCCTGTTCAATTAGTAGAGAGAAATCACGTTCTTATCAAATGCATGAAAAGTTAATACACAGGATTATTAATGCAATGTTAATTAAAATAAATTCACATAATTTGTTAGACTGGAGAATGAACTTATATAATAAACTCATTTGTGCTGCATCCAAACAATCATTTCTCCAGAGTACAAAGAAGACCAAATTAAAAAAAAAAAAAAAAAGGAAGTTTATTAAAAGGTAAAAATATTCTTTATGACTGTATAAGTTCCCTGTCATATAGATGTGCCCCTGGTAATAAAGATATCTCTTTTAAAACTTTTATTTTAGAATATATTCATAGAAGACCATCTGAGGAAGAGGAGTGTCACATTTGTCATAGGAACTAGTGAAAAAGAAGACTGGAGACATACTCATTCTGATATGTTTGAAACAGGAGGACAATGCAAGAAAGCAAAAGAAGAAGCAAAATCTGAAAGTGCTTCTTGGCAACCAAGTTGTTAGATTTCAGGCAGATTCTATGGAGGATGTACAAAAGAGATAGCTGTCTCCAGGAATGTCCAGGAAGAACAAGCTCCTTTTCCTCCAAGGATATGTCATTTCACAACCCAAGCAACCAAGAAACTAACCACAAAGTCTGTGGATCAAAATCAAGCCCCACATAGGGTGTCGAAAGTTTAAAATGCTCAGTAACAGTGGCCAGACACCTGCATCTGGCAAGAAAAGTATTTCTGAAGAGAAATGGAACTGATGGCAGAGCAAATCCAAAGATATTAAGTAGGATTTCATAAGTAGTATTTGATAAGCAAGAAAGGTTTTATTCAAGATCTTTTCTAATTTCTAAATTAATTTTAGAATTCTCAATACTATACCAAAAAAAAAAAAAAAAAATATACTGGAAAAGCTCTGATAAACTAGTATAAACAGTGATTTTGAGATATTTTTTATTTTGTATTATTTGAATAGTATTCACACAGTACAGAGCCACCAGTAAATATCAAAGTCTGTGCTAACCTAGTTTTGAAGACAAAGTCTATATTTAATAAATAAAATCCATTTCACTGTTAATTCCTATTTTTATATTACAATGAATATCAAAATAGGAAATATTGACTACTGTCAATTCAATACTTTGATACATATAATTAAACATGTACCTTTCCAGAGACCAGACAGAGGTCTTGACTGACACAGTGCAGATATTAGCTCCTCCACTAAAGAATAAGAAGTTTTTTTCAAAAATTACTACTTTGCCCCCCTTTTTTCCCCAGTTTTTATGCTGTGCTAATGATAAGCAAATCTAATTCTTCTGTGTAAAATCATCAGTGTGTGAAAGGTCTGTACATTGGGATGTCCTCCACTCTCTCCTGGGTGCACTGTTGCAAGGAGCAAGTTATATGATGTCAGCAAGGTTGCAGTTTGGTATAACCATGTCTTTTCATGACTTGTCATTAGAATCATGTAAGCCAGTGAGATGAACAGAAGAAGAAAAAAAGGTTTTGACTCAGATAAAACTGAATACATTGCTTAAGTAATGCAGTGAACCATGTATTTTATTTCATTGATCTAGACATTAGAAGCATGATTATTAAGGTGTCTTGGAGGCGCTTGAGGTAACAATTGAAATCCTTGCCATCTCTACAATGTTAGTGAATAAAAAAAATAATCTGTCTTCACTATATCCATATATTCATAAAAGCCATATCCTCAGACAATTTCTAAACCAAAGATGCTGTTGTGGTTTATATTCAGCCAGCAACTAAGTACCACTCAGCCCTTTTGCTTACTTTCCCCTGGTGGGTTAGGGAAAAAATTCAAAAAGCTAAAAGGTAGAAAACTCATGGGTTGAAATGAAAACAGTCTAATAGGGAAACCAAAAGCTGTGCACACAAGCAAAGCAAAACAATGAATTCATTCATCACTTCCTGTGGGCAGACAGGTGCTCAGCCATTCCCAGGAAAGCAGGGCTCCATCATGCATAAAGGTTACTCGGAAAGACAAACAACCTCACTTCAAATGTCTCCCACTTCTACCTTCTCTCCCTAGCTATCGCTGAGACAACATATGGTCTGGAATATCCCTTTGGTCAGTTGGAATCAGCTGTCCCAGCTGTGTTCCCTCCCAGCTCTTTGTGTGCTGATGATGTGAGAAGTAGGAAAGAAGTTGACTCTGCCTAAGCAGTGCTCAACAATAGCAGTAACACCCCTGTGGTTTCAAGACTCTGTTCAACACAAATCCAAGACTCAGACCCATAATGTCAAGAAAATTAACTCCAATCCAGCCAAAACCAGAACAGATCAAGAAGCAAAAGCTAGAAATGTACTGAAAACCAGAAAATTTCTTTCTCTCCATTTAATCGACAGGTTATTACTAAGATTTAGATGCCCTAAAAGGTAGTCTCACAAATAAGTACTTACCCAACCTGTCTTACCATTTGGTAGAAGTATCACAGAAGACTGTTGGTATTCAAGGTGAGACATCTGCATACTAAGGAAACAGCTATGCTACTTTTCTGCAATGTGCACATTGATTTAAATTTAAACTCTATATAAAGGACATTTATATTTTAAACTCAAAGGTAAATATATCAATAACAATTCCAAATTCTAAGTGGAAATAATTTTACAGTCTTCTAGTTAAGCTCAGGTGTGTATCTTTGTCACTGTCTGTCCTGGTAACAACCACTTAGAAGTGAGGAGGAATTCCATTAGATAAATTCAAACTTGACAAAAAGTTATGATCTCAAGATCTTACTTATAGGAAAAGATGCAATCCTTCCATTAACTTTCAAGGATTTAATTCTTTATTCCATTAGCACCAGTCTATGAGTTCTGTCTGGATTTTGCTTCAGTCAATTAGCGTTCATAATTAGTCCAACCTGTGATTTAATCAGATGAAACCAACTGTTCAGATTGAACAAGAGCACGGTGTTTTGGGCCACAATCATGAATTCTGAACAATGACAATGAATAGAGCCTGTGAGAACTATTCAGGAAAATATCCAGCCCTGTTGCCTCTACTATGCTCACTTTGACCAAAGAGAAGTAGTCCAGAACTCCAGCTCCAAATCTTACCCTTTCATCCAGTCAAGAAATATTAACATCATCTTAATAATTCCAGGACTGAGCTACAATTCGGGTCAAATCAGAAGTGGGTTTGGAACTGATACTTACCATGATCATGAGTGGAACACAGTGTCATGGCCCATGTAGGAGGTGTCATGGGTTTGTTTTAAACTCCTGTCAGGCTGAAAAAGACATCAGTCAGGGAACTCTTATGGTTTATTGTATAGCTACTTTGACTCCAGTAGTCAGCACACTGTTAACCACACAAAAGTTTTGGTTAACAAGCCCTTAAGTTTTACAAAACACTTTGACAAGCTCCCAGTCCTCACAGCAAACTTCAGTGTGGACTAGAACATGATAGCCCCACTTTGTCAGGACAAAAAAAAGGGATGGGAGGAATAAAGAAAGAAAGGAGAAAAAGAGGAGAAAGAAGATCACTAGTCCTAGATCCCACGTTGGTCCTGTCCTGCTGCGTGGATGGTCCAGATTCGGGGATGACAAAGAGAGACAGACGGGGTAAAAGAAGAGAGAGTGGGACCTATGCACTGATGCACTTCCTTTCATAGTTTACCTGGAGCATGCCTCTTATGTAAAATAGATTCTTCATGTCATTCACATTCTATTGTTCATGCATGCACAGATAGCCCTTTTGAGCCCCCCAGGAAGTGAGTTCTGGCAGGGGGAATTGATGCAGGTGCACTGAACCTCAAGATGGAAAAGGAAGTTGGCTCGTAACAGTGCTGCCCCACCTCTAACAGACCGTCTCTTCCAAACACAGCTTTTCTGTCTCAAGTCAGAATGTTTGAGACAAACCATGCTTACATGTCTGGTTCTCTACATACAGACTGAGGCATAACTTTAACAGTGATGCCAGCATTGTTTTGGGGGTAAAGTCCTGTGGAAATATTTTTAAAGTTTGGACAAGTCTGTCGACAGCAGAATGTGGCCCCATAAAATGAACAAACTGATACATCAGTTGGGCACCTAAACTGATATGTCTTGAGGAATACTTAGCTAGTAGTACCTAAATCAGAAAATACTCTCAATGCACTGACAAATTCAAAAACTTATCATAACACCTACCCATTAACCAAACTTACCTTTTGAGTACTTGTACAAGATGTCACACTCTGGACATGAAAAAGGCAGACAGTTCAATTTAGAAAACAAGTATGATTTGACAGAAAAAGAATTAGTTGTGTTGTACAGAAACTGGCACTAGTTTCAATCAATCCTTTTCTTCCCAATCTGTTAGAAGGCCCCAACGTTTTACAAGTCATTAATCCTATGTAAAAATTCTTGGATAAGCACAGAGTGTAACAAAATAGAAAATGCAACTAATAGTGCTGGACCTATCAAAACTGTTTACACTTACAATTCAGAATGAATATGGAACCACAGGACTGAGTCCAAGCCTGTGTAAATTAAGATTACAATAAATTTATTAATTTTAAAAATACAACAGTTAAAACTGGGACAAATACAATTAAGACTTCATTGTGTAAGAGAAAATGGGAATGGCAAAGAAAGAAAATAAGCTGGAAACTAAAGAAGGCTGGTAAACAACTAAAAGCACAAATTCACAAGTGCAAAAACTGTTGGTGTGGCTGTGCTGCAATCAAGTGTAAAGGAAATAAGAGATTACAGGAAAGTTACAGAAATGCATGACTTTCGTATACCTTTAGTTTGCCTTTCTCACTGCTCTTTCCCTTTCAGTTAGATTTTTGAGAAGTAGTTTCTTGTAATCCCAGTGTGGGGCAGCAAAACTCAGAAAACTGAATCTAGGCTCTCAAACAAATTTTGAGCAGTATGTTTAGAGTACACATAGCCTACATCACTAGCTGTCAGAGTTTCCTATATGCCAGGAATGTGCTACAGAAGAAGCAGCTGACAATTGTACACAAAATTTGAGAAAATGAAATATTCTCTGCAAATGTTGTTACATTTAACTCTCTTCTACTATATATAAGATGTTAATAAAGATATTTTTAAAGTATTTCATTAGTTTAACTTTCAGTGTATGAAATTTTATTAATTCTTTCTCCCCCATGGAAGTTCTTACATGTATTTGAACTTGCTGTCTCCTTCCTATAGCCATTCACTATTACTGGAATAAGCATTTTATGAATCTGTGCAATGAATAAAATGATCCTTGTCATTTCTGTGATAGCTTTTCAGAACATCACTTCTATTCCTTAAGTGAAAACAGTAACTTAAATAATACTAACTTAGATAATAAGTTATTTGAATGCATTCTCTGGAGGAGGAAAAAAGATGAGAGTGAAAGGAGGTGCTTGTATAACTTTATCTCACCCAAAGAATAAGCCACAGTGGGTTTCAGGAGAGACAAAGCAGAAAACCAGAATAAAGTATATTATTGCATCAGCAGCCTAGAAAATAGGTGTATTCAGTGAAAAAATATATCGTATTTACATATCAACTCCATATCTTTCAATTTATCTAGATCTTCTACTAACGAGAGAGATGTGTCGAACATTTGAGAAAATTTGAGAAAACAGCAGAAGTCTACTACAAAAAAATTAAAGCCCAGGTTTTTTCACAGAACAGTAAAACAATGTGAAAGAGATGTCAGGAAAAGCATTCCTGTTGTAAGGCAGGTTTGTTGAAAGGAAATGCCATCTGGAAAAAGTAATTATTAAGAATGTGGTTGTCGTGGTTTTAGCTAGAGAGCAACAGAATTTTCTCCCTTCCCCCCCGAGCCATCAAAGATACTTAAGATACAAA
>JAYRBT010000082.1:71496445-71510297 GCA_036023395.1 Myiotriccus ornatus
AGGGAAGGGAAGGGAAGGGAAGGGAAGGGAAGGGAAGGGAAAGGAAGGGAAAGGAAGGGAAAGGAAGGGAAAGGAAGGGAAGGGAAGGGACCCACAAACTAAACAAAACTTTGGTTTTAAAGATGCATGCATGTTTCATGAAATTTTCAATTTAACAGTGGCTGGAACACATGCACTTCCAGTTTTCAGACAAGCTGTGGTCCAATTAAGCGGCATCATTATGGTAGTCTTAAGAAGAAACAAACAAGTGATAATGACCTTCTGCTAACTGACTTAAAGTAACAAGGGCTAGCAGAGTAAACATTGCATACTGATTTAAAATTCTTGTATTGAGAGAAAATGAACATGTGCTTTTAGTAAATTTAATATCAGTATTCCACGTGTGGTTTTCAGTCCATCAAGCATTCTTCCTCGAGTAGTGCATCTCATGCTTAGGTTCTTGAACAACAGACACATGTATATGACTGCTGTTTCTATGTTACTGGTTCTGTTTTTATAGCCTGAAACTACTTGCTTTTATCTCTTCCAAAAACTGACACAAAGAAAAAGCCTTCAAAAATGTAAGACTGTAGAGTATACTTGTTAGCAGCCAAGAGATTGACACAACATATATAAAAATGAGAAGATGGGTATCGTTTGCCTAATGAAAGTGTCATCACTTTCTTTTTCTGAGTCTCTCCATTGCCACAGTATCAATTAATAGAAAATGGTATTCCAGTGAATCACCTTGTTCAAGCATAAGGGCTAAAAGAATTATTCAGAAAGAACAAGCAAGTCTAAAATAACACAACACAAATAAGTCAAGTATCTGTCAGTCACAAGCAATGTCAGTAGCCATGATCTACCACTTCTCTCTTTTTTCTTATAAAGCAGCCAAAGGATGTGTCAAGCAGTGAAATGCAGAGATAAAAAGAAAAAAAAAAAAAAACAAAACACTATAAGCAAGGGAAGGAAACAGAATATGAGTAGAGGAAAAAAACATAACAAAACCAAAACTGAACAAAAAACAAAGCAACATTAAATAAGTCACCTCATAGCTATCTACTTTTACATTAAACTCAAACAAAAATGTAGATATCCAGGAAAAAGAAGGAAAACCTGTAACATGGTTCGTTACTGAGAAAAGGTGATGAGGAAAATCCTTACCATATTTCTGGTTCCTCTCCTTGCATGTTTCCTATATACAGTTCCTAACTGTATAATTTAACATGATCACTCCTGTGCAATTTTAACCTTATCCATCCTGTTTCAATTTTTCTCAGCATATTTTTAAAACATAATGAAAGATATGACCAGTAACATCAATCCCTGTGGTTTTAAAAACAATTTTGGCCCTGCAGCTGATAAACCTGCAGCTGATAAACACATAATAAACTGACAGTAAGATGCAAATGCTATCTAGATGCTAATTCCATTTATATTGAACACTACAGCAGACAGCAACTTCAGCACTCATTCTCTCTCTTTAATATAATACTAACACAGTCAGATCCCTCTGAGGAAGGAGGAATCTTGTTTGTAGGTCTCAATGGAAGTATCCCAGGAGTTGCATCAGGCTTCTCTATCAGAGAAAATAGAGTAGTTAACAAATATATGTTATTAACTTGGTCAGCAGTTACCCTACTCCTACAGAGGCAGTACTAGTGAAGATAGGTTCTTCAAAATTCCCAGTCCCATCCTTCACTATAAGGCAGGCTTCAAAGTCTTGAAACTTTTCTGCATAATTAGGAAAAAAAAGTGTCTTTTGACCCATTCCTTTAAATGGGTACAGTAGATCACACAGTCTATTAGGTATTATCAGTGTAACTGAAACTTGAGTATTCTGTAAACGGAATGATAAGAGGTAGAAGTTAGAACAAGAACCTTATGCTTTGAGTGTGAAATTTGCTGTGCTGAAAGTAAATCACAAATGAAAAGTGATCATTTCAGTGAGTTTTTGCAAGAATAAAACCCATAGCTAACAAATAAAACTTGGTGAAAGTTTCTAGTTTATATAGATACAACTTTTAATAGCTAATTTAATTCTCTCTAGTCCAGATCAATGGAGGTGCCACTTAAGAGGTTACATCTTTATGGAAAGAAAATATTGGCTATAGCTAAACTGCACCCAGATTCCCACAAAAGAAAAATCTGAAATGCAAGAATGATGTTTATTCATGACTGTAAGACTGAAACAGAGATGGCTTAAAGAAGGATAGGGACACCATGAAGTAAAAACTTATAATGATATGTAATATAAACTTATTATTTAGTACCTTATAAAACACTCAAAATTTAGAAGATTTTCTGAAAAATCTCATCACTGAAATGTCTCTATCAGGCTCCAAAATGAAGCCAGTTTTTAATCAAAACCTTGCAAACACAAAAACCACTTTTAAAGACCAATTGGAAGGTAATATCTGATGAGCCCGAAGTGACCAGGCCTAAGTGAGCCTGCCTGGCAAAGAAGGAAGCATTCAGAGACTGACCACTAAAGTAGCCTTTAGCATGAGGAATCTGCTTCTGTCAACAAGAAATTCTGACAAGCAGTGAGGTCACGGCACGAAAAAGATGGTCTCACTAGTAAGGCCAGAAACCATGCAATTACTTCTGACAGGTACTTCTCAGTAATTGTCACAGACATGGTTAGGAAAAATAAAAGTTTCCTAATAAGAGAAGGGTCTTCAAAAAAGTTCAATAGGTAGTTGTTGGGCCATTCTCCAGTTCATTTGAAATACCTTGCATTTTGTGATATTCCAAACATGTTCCAAAATCTATTCAAACTGTAAGGATTTTCAAAAAGGCAAGCATGTTATTGAGGCAAAAGCCTTTTTACAGAGATGTATCTGCTTTCATTGCTGGAAGCCGAGAAATCTTTCCTGCTTTCTGGTTATTGGTAGCTATTGGTGTTAATTCACACAAGTGTCATTAGTGATGCTTTTCAGTGGTGCTTGAGCAGTTTTATTACACACACTCTTAGAACCCTGAATTAAATGCTCAAACAGTGTGAAAATGGCAAGAGATAGAAGTGATGGTAGGGAGTCTACTATTTCAGCCTCATCCAGTAAAGGAATACATGAATAAATGGGGAATTTTGAGTTGTCAAAAGGAAATTACTGTAGAGTTACAAAGTAACGCCATGTTCCTCTGGGTTCCCAGTGCATAGCTCAGGCTAGTACATTCAGTAACAGATCAGCCATAAATGGATAAAAAAGAAACTTCAGGGACAGTGGAAGAAAGGGAGATAAAAAGAGATTGTGGGAAGAGAGCATTATAGAAACCTCCAAAATACAAGGAATGAAAAACAGTTGCATCGGGTAGACCTGCCGTTTACCTCACTTGAAGAAGAATGTTGTTTTTTTCTACTAAAAGTGATAGAAAACCGAGGTAAAGTATAAGAAAGAAATACTAGGGTAGTAAGCTAGTCTGCACTCCTGTTTTGACAACACACAAGCACAAAAAAGAATTCAGAAGCGGGGACAGATACCAGGAACATTTATTATAGCTGAAGCAGACTGGGGAAATTCTATAAAAATGAGAGACAAGCACAACCAGTCTGTAATTTGTAATATTTATAGAACCAAGCATAAGATAGAAGCATTTCTGGAATGAGCAGGAAATGCAGTTTGAAGCACAGTAGCTACTTAGAGAATAGTAGAGACAAAAAGGTCAATGTGTCAAAAGTCCCTTTGTCACTTAAGATCTATAGCTTGCTGGCATTAATGCAAACCAAAACTTTTCAGAAGGCGAATCAAATCAGCAGGATAGCTAACATGCAGTGAAGAGGATGAGGCCAGTGAGCTGAGATACTTATGAAGGCTGAGGTACTTTAGGCTTTGGAAGAGATTCATATAGTAAAGGAAGAATTATATCTTTAAGAAGGTTGTCAGCATGCAGCTTAAGGCGGTGGATGGATCAAATTCTACAGACACTAGCACAAATTGAATGGGATCAAAATCCACTTTAAGTAACGTGACATTCAGAATGGGCAGGTAGACCCTCTTCTCCATATTCTTTTTGTTTGATCTTGGCTAGCTTCAAACTTAGATGTGCAGTACTCGGACTTGAAAGCGATACGAGAGTTGAGCTTCTTTCTAGCTCAGGTTCAGAAAGCTCTCTGGCTTGTACAGAATTGAGATGTGAAGCTACAGCTAAGAAACCTATGAATACAAATCTGCAAGAAACTTCTCTTGCCTGTGAAGCACCTCTGTTCTGATGTGCACTTACTTAACCTCCCCTTAGTCTCCTACAGCACTTTTGCCATTTTTCACATCTTCATTTAACTTAGTGGCTCATGCTTTAACAAACTGCTTTGTTACTAGCACAGAATTAGTCACTGCAGTGACCTCACTGACTCATTACAAAATTAAGAAACATCCAACAACTTACATATGTTGAGAATAGTGTAAACGTAACAGAAAAAATAACAAATTGTCCTAGTTTTTAACTTCAAGTGTAGCAATTACCTACACAAAAAGTATTTTGTCTTATTCTAAATTTGAAAGAAAAGTTCTTCATGATAGAATCAGTCAAGTTGTTCCACCGAAAATACAACAAAATGTCAGATCACTGATTTATAGGGTACTTAGCTTATCACTAGATTGACATATTAAGTTGTGATCCTATGGGGAAAAAGCAGTGTAAAATTCTCGAGAAATCATAATAAGAATATTTTTCCTGCCTTTTTTTTAAGGTCTAAAAGTTGTAGAAGGCCATTTTAAATCAAACTCTTCAAATTAAGACATGATGGAGGTTGAAAAATAGTGTGTAGAACACTATTTTATTATTTTGTCTAGTAATAAGGGTAGTTTTTACAATGCTGCCACCTTGAAACCAAGAAGTTGAACTCTGAACTTTAGTTTAACTACCTGAAAGACTACAGCATTCAAATTAATCCTTTATTATGCATTAGCAGTTCCAACATTTATATTCAAGTACATTACCAACCTCTTTTGGCACCTTCACTCACAGACACACTCCTGTCAGCCAACACTATGGAGACAGGCAGAACAGGGACCCTTGTCAGAACAACAACACAACAAAGCAGTTATTATAATTGTAACTTTCTTTTAACCTAGAGTGTGTAGATAGGGTCATTTTACAAAGCTAGGATCAGAGACTCTCTACAGATCAGGCAATTTTAACTAACATTTAAACTCCCCTACACATCAGGTCAATTTTTACAGATAAACAGTAACTTAAGCTCAAAGCACACATACAAAACTCAGTCCTCAGAAGAAGCAGCCAAGGAGGGCAGCCTTGACCACTGAAAGATCGTGTTCCTGCTCTCTCACAGATCCAGCCTATAGCTGACTGGGACTTGCTGCTGCACAGGGCAGGGCATCATATGACTTTTATGTTTCTCTGTTCTGCAACACATGTCATTCAGATTGTCCCAGGCACCTCAATCCCATTTAGCAGATAAAGGTGTTCATGGCCAATGACTGCACACCACACAAGTGCACCAGCATCTAGGAGTAGGAGATCTGGTTAGGAATGCCAGTTGCTCCAGAAGCTTGGTTTCAGCTCAAGCCTAGCCTTCCAGCTGCTGCCGGAGTTCACTCTTGGGAGCAGTAGGAGCCACTCCATGAGGGAGGACAAGCCAGAAGCCAAGGGTGATCCCAGTGCAGGTTGGGAAGTACTCTTACCAACCAGACACAGTCCTACAACACCCAAGGAAGACTAGGCTGGGGATGGGATTCATCAGGTCGTACTCCCAGACAGGGTGAACTCGTGCCTCAGGTCTGATGGTTAATCTAGGAAGATGAATAAGAAAATAAGGATCAGGAGATGACAAGACTGAGGAAGACACACAGTGTATGGCCAAGGTAGACCTGGAAGACAAAGCTAGAGATCAGGCTGCCTCTAACACAGGTCTGAGCTGCTTCCAGGACACAGGGCCAGTTGTAGCTGTACATCACAGCTCAAGCTGAGATCAGAATCCCAGGCCTGATGTTCAGTGGAGCCTCTGGAGCAATGGTCAGAGGGTGTGTCAGCAGAGGCACCATGTGACTCTGACAGGTCTGGGCCTTAAGACCTCAGATACACTCAGTGCCTTGACTACTTTTTCTGCATTTATATATACCCAAAACACCCCACAGTGTTGGTCAGAACTTATGTGAAATTGCTGTGATGTAGAAAATTACTTTTACTGCTGCTTCCTGCTATTACAAAGTCTTCTTGCTGTAAAACAAGGATCTACTTTGGGTTTCATTTTAATTTAATTCATAGAACTAAAATAGAACATACTAAAATTCCCTACACCTAAAACACAAGAATTTAATTCGCTTCCCTGAATCATACAGCTCAGTAGTTGGGACTTGTAAGAGGGTAAAACTGATCAATGTGTAATAGTGGTTAACTGTTCTACCTGTGCCCTCAGTGAATTAAAACAGCTGTTTTCGTGCTAGGAAAAAAACAGTGATGTATCTATATTTTGTATTACTTTCTTTAGTAAGAAAGATGAACAAGTTTACAACAGATTTTCCAATACTTTTCTTCTTTTTTTACTAATGGTACAGCAACATGTCAGGAAAAATAACCGCTTTGAATGAAACCCATGTTTATTACCTTGATGTGCACACAGTTCATAATGCGACTTCTATAATCCCCCCTTTTTTTGCTTTTGCTTCCTATAGACTCTGGGTTTTTAAATGTGTAGTAATAGCAGTAGTTAATATGCTTTGTGCTTTGTACAGCACATTCAATTCCCTAGTTTGTTACAAATACAGTTCAAGTGGCAGGTCATAAATTAAAAGACTACATTCATATAAAAATAGAAAAGTCACACAGCTGTTATTTTCAAGAACAAGACAACAGTCTGGTACAGGTATAATCATACCTCCCAAGACAATTTATAAGGCGTTTGCTTACAGACTGAAAATTTACTTGATTCATGATCAAAAAGTAATATTGCTAGGGACCAGTTATCAAAAGGTAAAAACATATTCACAAAAGGAGGCCTTCTGTACTTGCTCTCATAGATGTCTACCTCAGATTAACATCTTATAAATGCTTTTATTAAAATTCCTTCTACAAATATTCTAAATCTTTTTCAACTAAGAGACAGATTTACTTTTGGAAAATCTTTTATCAAAGGTGTGTGTTGTGCTTCTCTAACTTGGGGTCTTTAAAAGTGGTTCCAATTGTCTGTCTTCCTTAAAAGAAAACTTCTGATACCAAGTGTTTTGGAGCATTACAATTTGTGTTTGTCCATTGTTGTACTAGCAAAGGGGTTCAGGATAGCCAAGAAATCTTGAAAATTAAAAATAGGGATAAAATGATAAACAAGTAAGGGTGGATAAAAGCCACTGAGGGATGCGTAATGTGCTAAAATAGTAATACATTATTACTGTATGTATATTTCTAATCTGGATTAGAAATTTGTATGTGATTGAAAAGAAGTTACATTCTACTAACATGAAAATTTTCAAAAAATTGTCTTTTTTCTACAATTCATGTTTTAGAATATTCTTTTTTGCTATTTTTAAAAAGAAGGATATATTGCTAATGGAGAGGAAGACATAGGTAAATTACCAAAGTTGTAGCGCTTACTGCTCTGTGTTTTCCAATCTAGTTTATTTGTTAACAAAATGCATAACTCTCTCTTACTTGGTACATCTTTCTCACTAAATTTCAAGCAGAACACCTGACTACTTATTTTTTAATCAAGCTTTTATTCAATGTCGGTTTATGTCAGCCCACGTGGTACAGATTTATTTAAATAAAGGTAGTTGTTAGACACTAGATCAGTAATTATTGAGTCAGAACCACCTTGTGGGGGCATGTGTGTGTGGGAGGATTAAGGGCTAGGCTGTCCTTGCAGACACAAGGCTGGCTCATGGCAGGAAGGCACATGTAAGGCCTGCAGCCAACATGGCTGCATGTTGGAGGTGAGAAAGTGAAGATTGAAAGAAAAACATCGAGTTCTGCATTATTCCTGAGGAAGAGAGCATTTTATAAGCAGATACTAATTTTATGAACTTTTTAAGAATATGCATTTTTGATTTTATGTTGTGTTTTTTATTTTATTGTATTATACCCTGTCTTCTGTACTTTAAGTTCTAGTAACTTTCTTTTTCCCTCATGTCCTATAAACTCTGTTTTCTCATTGGTTGCTATTTGGTGCATTGCAGCACTTTCCCTATAAGGTTATTGAATCCACACAGTTTGCATACTCCTCCCAAGCTCCTTCCTTGTTACACCCCTTTTCTAGTCAGTTCTGTCCTTGCCCTTTTTAAGGCTGGAGCCATTTTGAGGTGAACAGTTGAATAAAGGCTTTTCTTCTCACCATCACCCAGAATGTTCCTGGCCTTCTCTTTTCTCACCTTCGACAGCTGCACCCCTCACTTTGGCTAGAGGTTCGGTGAGTGGTCAGTGAACCAAAAGTCCTGTCTAGGGGGAGAAGCCGAAGTCCATAAACAGACACACATGAGGTCTCCATCTTGCCTCAGCCTCTCTCCTGCCAAGATTTGACTTTCTTAGTGGCAGCCATATTTTTCTCTCTCTTTCTCTTTATCCTTTCTTCTCTTAATTTCTCTTCCTTTGCTCTTGTCGGCAACTTAAACACCAGTTGTCTGTATTTAACTTACATTGTGGGTGTTTCACTTAAGTTTGGGTTGGTGTTTGCCTAGTAACTTGCTATTAAATGCAATGCTTTTGCAAATTGAGTTTTTTATACTGGGTGATATAGTGAAATGCTTTTCTTTGGTTTGCACGTTATTACTTCAAAACCCTTTTTGCCAAAACGGTTATTTTCTCACCAAATTAAAAGAAATTTCTTAGAGAAAAAGTGTATGGGTTTTTTTTCTGGACATGAACTCAAGGTATCAAAGAATCAAAGGCTACACAAGAGTTCGTGTGGGTCGGATCTCTTAAAGTCTAAAATTAAAGTGTAACACACGGTAAAGCTTGGAGCTTCTGGATCAAGGTCTAACAGTAGTGTCCATGGAAAAACAAAGAAAACTAAGAGCAGTGTAAAATAACCCTGTTATCTCTTTAAATGCTAACTTTAAAAATCTTGCACAATATTTTACGAGTCTAGGAGACAGATTTAACAGCATATGCTTTCAATCTTACTATTTAATGAAGATCAGTCATTCTCTATTGAATCTGGCTGGGATGGAGTTATTTTCTTCATAGCAACCCGCACTGTGTTGTGTTTTAAACAGGTGACCAAAACATTCTTGATAACACACTGGTGTTTTAGATATTGCTGAAGAGTTCTTGCACAGCGTCAAGGTTGCCTGTGTTTCCCACTCTTTCTGGTGATAGGCAAGATTTTGGGACAGCGTACAACCAGGGCAGTGACCAAAAGTAACCAAAGAGATATGCCATACTGTACAGCATCATGCTCAGCAAGAAAACCAAGGTATGAGTTTTTCCAAAGAAGCCATTGTTTGCAGATTAGCTAGGCATTTGACTTCTCGTGGTGAGTGACTGTTCCTGCTCCACTTAGCTTTCTTTTTTCTTCAAGTATGAAACTGTTTTTATTGACCAGTGAGGTTTTTATTCCTTTTGTCCTTCACATTCTCTGCCCCCTCCTGCAGAGAGGGTGTGAGCAAACAACTGGGAGGTTACCTAGAAGCTGAGATCAAATGACCACACATACAGATAACCCTTGAATAAATCTAGTTTTCATGTCATGATGATGTGAGCCTTCAACCACTGCATATCCTTTTATTAGTTTAAGCGATTTTAAGGTAATTATTGATTTTTTTTTAGTATGATTTAACACACCATTTTAGCTTTCCTTTAAAAATTGCTTAGGAAGTGCTTACTATATCAAAGATAACTGTATATGTTAAACTTGCAAGTCATTTATCTCTTCAGATTCATGCCTTTGTATTTATTGGAATTAAATTAGTATTTATAAATATATAAATATATATTATATAACTATATACAATATAATTTAAATATATAAAATGTATAAATATATTTAAATATAATTTATAAATATAGAAAGTAGGTCAGGTTGGATGGGGCCCTGAGCAACCTGGTCTAGTGGAAGGTATCCTTGCACATGGTGAGGGTATTGATGATCTTAAAGGTCCCTTCTAACCCAAGTCCCTTAAAGGTCCCTTCCAATCAAGCTATGATTCTTTGACTTATTAAAACACTTAAACAATTTCAGGTAAAGATACATTAATTCTTCAGAAACCATTATGAAACAGGCAAGGCTTTCTTAATATAGATGAAAAATTCTAAGAATATTTTAAGGTCATATTATAAATGAAAATTGACTCATTTAAAAAAAAAAAGTAACATATTATTTCAGATGAATTGAAATAGACTTTTTAGCTCTAGCTACATCCCTAGTGAAACAGGGAAGACTGATGAGAAAGAGGAATTAAAATTGCCTTCCACAGTGAAACTTGTAAGAAGGTGAAACAATTTTATGTACTAGTGGATGAACATCTATCACTAGATTTTAAATTTCTAAACTGCCTAAAGAAGTGACAGACCAACAGCCAATTTTGCATCCAGCTAAGACAGAAAATTGTACACTTTTCTCCGTTCATCAAATTAGGCAAAAGGAAGATCATAAAAACTTAGTGAATTGAGCTAGCAGCCTACTCACTTCAACTGAACTAACAAAGGCTCACAGATCTTTTCAACTTGTTTCTTGAAACAGAGTGTGAAGAACTCATAGAAAAGTGTAAAAGAGCAGAACTTCTAGTTCAGATTATAACAACCAACATTTCAGGAAGATGAATTGTTAATTACAGACTAGGAATTAAATTAAAAACCTCTCCCTGTAAAAGAAATAATGAAAGGATTCACTGAGATGGATACTTGCACAGTTCCCTTCAGGTATTGACTTAATAGGCAAACATCACGGAATATCACAGAATATTCTGAGTAGGAAGGGACACACAAGGATCATTAAGTCCAAGTCTTAACTGCATGACCCCTACAGGGATCAAGCCTACAACCTTGGCATTATTAGCACTTTGCTCTAACCAGCTGAGCTAAACACATCTGATTTCTGTTGCTCTTGTTGCCAGCAAACAATAGGAGTGATGGTAGCAGTGTCAGACTTCAAGTACCCCAGAGAACAGAAAAAAGAAAGTAGAAGGGTGTCCCACATACAAAAATATTTTTTCTACAGTAAGAAACAAAGTATTTTGGAAGTTTTTTATTTCACCATCTTGTTCTGAAGCAGTGTCAGGAGTATTTAACTGGATTTTTGACTTACCAGATTATAAACCTCTGGCAACTTGTTTGTAGGTGACACCTCCTTATGCTTGCCAGTCTTGTAATGCTGTTAATAGACAAACTAAATCTACTTTACTGCAAATACCTGTTATTGTCATTTGTAATCATTTCACACAATGGAAAGACTCACATTACATGTTGTTTATCTGCTCTAAACAGAAACCAATATTTAATCTTTCTGGGCAACTTAAAACATCTCTGTCCCTTCTTCAGTTACGTGGCTTTTGTGAGACACTGTTCAAGTTGAGAACTTGTAGGCCTAGGATATGAAATTTATCTCACTCTTGAAGATTTCTTTAGACCGACCAATGCAAAGCGAGAACGGGCAGCTACCTCACTGGATTTTTCCTAGGTTTAACTGGTGAAATGAAAGAAATAAAAAATTAATCTAAAATGTGTTTAAATTTAATACAGTTATAAAATTCCAAAGTAATTTGTTAGGGAAAAAAAATTAAGTATTTATTTTCAGCAATGTCAAAATATTGTTTAGCAGATGCATTTTATATTAAAACTAATTAATAGTTTAATTAGAATAACACAAGAATTTAAAAAACACTCTTGTCAGTAGGAATATTTTGAAGTGTTTTTTTCTTTTGTGTTACACGGTGACAAATGCTGACAGAACAGCATTTTCCAGCACAAATGTCACACTGATTTCTTTCAACCATTTTAACATTATTGAGACAGATTGCACAATATAAAAAGCAATTCTATCAGCAAAACAAACTTTACACATTTCACCCACTATTTTCCCCTTTTAAAGAATCTGTCAGTGGTTTTAAAGGTCACATTTCATGTTTCAATGTATGGGAGAAAAAAATATCTCCTCTTAACTTGAGAGATTAGCAAGGATTCTATACCAGCTTTGCATTGGATAATTTCATTTACTATTCTTACTGTGACAAAGTGCCTGGAATGCAAACAAAGACCTCCTTGTGTACAATGTTTGTACTGCAATAATGGAAACAAAAAAAAAAGAAAATTAATTAAATTAATAAGGTTTGGTGTTTTGCTTCCACCAATTAAAATAGCTTCCTCCTCTTTCTAATGGTACTACCGTGAAGCAAATGCGACATCACAAAAAGATCAAACCCTGTGTCTAATATTGTGAGAAAAATGCCTGTGCTCATTACCAAGCATTTTAGAATTCATTCATTGAATTATAGGACAAAAAAATAAAGAAATGACCTGTAGGATAAATTTGCTTATGTCAGACAGCAACAGCAAAAAAGACTCAGAAGGGATTTAAGAAGTGCACAGGTTTAGGAAAGAAAGAAGTAGAAGAGGGGGGGAAAAAAAAAGGAAAAATAAAAGGCCCCTCCGCCCCCCCCGAAAAAAGCCCAAACAAACAGTGTAAAAAAAAAAATGGACAAGAGAAAAAAAAGAAAAATGCACATGGAAACAACTACACAGGCCAGTACTATTCAAGTATTTTTAGAGATACTATACACTGATGATTAATTTGAACAGAAGTCTTGTTCTTATAATCTTCAGTTCTACAGAATTCCAGGCATCAAAACACTGCTGCAAGATAAGGGAGAGCTTTTCTTGCTAGATATACTTATTTAATACAAAGTTTTCAGGAAAACTGAGCTCAAAGATCAGAGTTCGATAGATAAATGTATTTTTCTGCATATTTAAGGAGTTAATGGTTATGAGAAGCTACATGACATTTGACTGAGAAGACATAAGATAACGGGTCTGGTATTCTCCTAAGGGTGTTAAGAAAGCCACCTTTGTGCTGTTGGTCTAGAACAAGCTAGATACTGTAGACTAGTTTTCTTTTGTATGTCAAGGGCTTGCAAAGTTAATTGCTGTCATTCTTTTCAGTAAAGATTTTTGCATTTGTTTATGCAAGCTTGCTTGAACTGCTTCAACAGATTTTTTCCCAAAATTCAACAAAAAGAAATAAAAGTTTCCAACAAAATCTTTTGAATGGTGCACATGTAAATCAATTTTTTCCTTAATGGAATATTATCTTGAGTTTTATTTCTCAACTCTAGATATATTTCTTCATCCATTTTCCTCTCCTCTAAACTCTTACTCTTTTGATATTCTAATGGTTAGATCTTGAAGGTTGTTCACTGATAAATCAGAAATGTGAAGATCGCATAAGAAGCTTAAAACAGATTGGCACTCGTGATGAAATTTCAGTTTACATAAATATCCAGTTGAAGACCATAAGCTTTAAGGGTCTTAGCCAGCTGCCAGAAGCCCATCCAGATGCTCTCACTCCCTTTCCTCAACAGGACAGCAGGGGAAAATAAAGGAAAAAACACTCATGTGTTGAGATAGAAGACAGGGAGATCCCTTCCCAGTTACCATCATGGGCAAAATGAACTTGGCTTGAGAAAACCGATTTTAATTTACTGCCAGTTAAAACCAGATTTGGATGGTGAAAAAAAAACAAACAAAAAAACCCCAAAATAACCCGACAAATATGGAAACAACACATTTTCCCTACACCCCTCTTCTTCCCTGGCTCCACTCATTCTAACACTGCTGACTCTTCTATCTCTTCCCTCTGAGCAGTGCAGGGAAATGGGGAATAGGACTCGGCAGTCAGTCCATAACATTCAGGGGAGGTTTAGGTTGGATATTAGAAAGAAGTTCTTTACAGAGAGAGTGATCAGGCATTGGAATGGCCTGCCCA
>JAYRBT010000082.1:71515126-71539492 GCA_036023395.1 Myiotriccus ornatus
GATCAGGGGTTGGACTTGATGATCTTGGAGGTCTTTTCCAACCCAATCTATTCTATGATTCTATGATTCTATGACATAAGTTCCTGAGATCAATATTTGCTTCGTGGAAAGAGTAAGGTGCTTAGGGAAAAAAAAACAACAAAGAACAAAGCTGATGAAATGTAAATTGGGAATAAAAAACCCATTCAATGTCCTGTCATCTTACGTTAAACTATTTACTGAGAGACTGAAAGTGCTGTGTACCAACCCGACTGCTGAAGTAAAAGTAAGCTTATGTAGTCCAATATACTCCCAGTGTGCTTGAACCGATAGGCAAGGCTTTGGCATAGTGTAAGAGACTCAAAATTTTCAAGGATACACCAGCTGTTATATTCCTTAAAGATTTAAAAAAGCTGAGTGCTTCTGGACAACTCATATATATTTTGTCATTATCTATGTTCTGCCATGCTTCATCAAAAAGTATGCCCTCATTTTTTGGAACTTCTGCTGAGCTAAAGTATATTCAGATGTTTTACTGCTCTTCCTTAAATCAAGGATATTGGGTACCTAGCTCACGGGGAAGTCAGTGATAGTGTTTTTCTCCTGTGAAAGCAAGAAATGTACCCACAGTACAATTATACTCTTATTTTGCTACCAAAGGAGATATTTCTTTCCTGTGTCCTGATATAAAATTTGAAGCTTCTGATATAAAATGGGCTATCAGAACACTGAGAATTTAGAACTCCCTTACAAATTCTTTTGTTTTGAAATAGCCCAAATAGGTGACTTCACAGCAAGATACTTTCAATTAATATCTGTGGAGACTTTTATAAAGTGTTTCTTTTTGTTCAGACTTAACAGCACATTTAGGCTGGAATGGACATTGCAGCAAGAAAGCCAGAGATTTATCAGATACTGTCTCTTTGGAATTGGAAGATAATTTAAAATGTTGAACAGGTAAATACAATGTAAATATTTTGGGTTTTAATAACCCAAATGACAAAATAGGACTTCAGCTATCCAGTGGGAATTAAGGCTATAAGGAGGATGTGGTCATTAAAAAAATATTTGTGAGAAATATCTCATATTTAAATTTAATTATCCAATGGTATCTCTAGTAAAAAAAAAAAAAAAAAGTTACAGAATGTGAAGAATTTATATCCTTCCACAGGAGAAGCAAAGGCAATGTATCTTAATTTGAAGGAAATTTACTTCTTAGCAATGTACAGTTATTAGCATGTAACAGGATAATTCTTGTTCTAGGTGTTAAAGATCAATGATACTTTCTCAAATATTAGTTAATTAAGTCACTGCCATGGCAATCAAAGATTCGCATCTAAAAGGAGCTAATACATATGAAAACAAGAGTAAATATTTAATTTAGGGGTTTTTTATTCAGTTCTAGAACATTTGGCTGGAATTTCAGTACTATGATAACGGGAAACATTTCAAAGCTAACTTGTATTAATTTCTATACCTAACAATTTTTTCCCTCTCCTCTGTTTCCCTTTATCTCCTCAATATACTTTGTCTCCCATTTAAAGCAGCCATCCGCTAAAATTACTGATTATATTACTTAATTACACAGCATTTGACTATATTTTTATCACTATGCTGTCTTCCATTAAGTGTTATATTTGTGGCTAATGACATCTTTTTCTTATGTGTCGACAGCTCATTTTGTCAGATTTATTGTACAGTAACTCACTATCTTACTAATAATACTCTCAACTACTAAGATTAATAATTCTCATAGAAAGCTGTTCACAAAAACATAAAAGAATGCCAGTGTTCATAATAAAAAACTCTTAGTTACAGAAGCATTCTAATTATGTTTAGTTTCATTAAACTAACCATGAATAAATTACAAATTCAGGGTGTATCTGAGTTCAAGTATGGCATGAGATTGATCTTATATTCCAGCATGATGTGCTCAGTGCTTACAAAGCTCGTGAATAGAACCATTCCCCTGAAAGCAGTAGTAAGAAAACACAAATGTTTCTGTGGGAGTTAGTTTGCAAACTTATTAATCTGCAACATAAACAAGTCCTTTGATAAAAGTTTCTTTCTTTCACTAAATAAATAATACCTGTGTCTTGTATGCAGTTAGTTTTCTCTTCCCACTACATATTAAAGAATTTCTAAAACTTTTTGAATGCGTTTAAAGTGATGGCTCATCACTAGTGGGGAAGTACTGTTGTGGTTAGGTTCTTTTGCTTCTTTTTCCTTTTTTCTTTTTTTTTTTTTTTCCCCCCCATCTAATTAGGAAAGAAATCTTGTAAAAGTGAAATCCTGGGCCACAAAAACATCTGAGTCTTGGGTACCAACATCCCGATTGGAAACCTGAATCATGTCTTAACATAGAGGTAGATGTCCCAGCATGGATTTCACAAGAAGTGATAGCCAGCTGGTACCTGAACATTCCCTAAGTAATCATTGTTCTGCTGTTTGTAGTTGATACAGAAATTCTGAGGATTTATTAGGATTTCATCTCTCATGCCTCACTAGCCTCACTAGACACCACAGGGATGTATCTGCCATGTGGGATACATGGCCTAGAAGTTGTCTACAATTTTAATTTTTTACAAAGAACACACCTGGGCTCATCCTTCTTCAAATATGAAAAGGAAAGTTTTCCCTTCTTCTTTTTTTTTTTTTTTTTTTTTTTTTAACAGTGTTTCAGTCAGAGACTTGGGCAAGCAGTAGGAGATCCAGGTTTAATTTCCTGCTTGCCTAAGGAACTTCAAACACATTCTGTTATTTCCCAGGAAAGACACTTACCTTACAAACTGTTCAGCCCTGCTGAGGCTATGTAACTAGGCAGAAGAGAATGAAAAATTAATTAGGCCAGAGAGAGAGAAAAATGTTCATGATGCTCTGGAGTGTTGGCTTGGGCATGCAAAATGAATCCATGGGATGAATAACAGGAAAGACTTGCATGCAGCTTTCTACTCTGTGAAGTTATCATAGTATATACAATCAGAAATGACATACTGCTTGAGATTTGAGCTGGTGACAGAACTTTGTTCCTGCATAAGAAGCTAACATTTTATGCTGCATATATGCTAAGATTTTCCTACCTTTTAAGGCACACTGCATTATTCTAAACTCTCCTATTCAAGAGCTCTCCCAGCTGTATGCGAAGAAAGCACAGAGTTTTCATAGGCAAAGATGCCCAGAGGTAAAAAATAAGTTGCCTCTCACTCCTCTATTACCAGCTCTAAAATTTGCCTTTCTCGATGTATGGAAGGGTATCCACTTACCATCATGATGTTCTGGAGAAAATTACCAACTCCAAAGTAGTCAAAAAAGTTACAAAGGGTTTATAAAGATTATAGTGGAATTGAAAGAAAAGCATGCTTAATGCACTTATACTATGATCAGTTCTAAATCATGTCTCTTTCCCTTTTTGTTGTCCAGATAACAAGCTTATTTTCCAACACTTCAGAGACTCAGTAATGTTCTTAGCCTCTGCAGGAAAGATTCCTGCATTAGAGGGATGTTAGCTGTTATATCCATCCTTTTTCTTGGCTTATATACTTCTAAATACCTGCTGATTCTTGAGGTGACACCAATGCTCTCACTCCCCCATTATGATCCATCCTCTACTCTTTAGGTATTAGTATTCTTTTGGCAGATGAAATGCTATCTCCTGCTGTGTTTTTGACAAAACTAGCAGTCACTGCTAAGCACTGAGAGGTTTTTGCACCTGCCCCTTCCAAGTGAGACAGCATGTAAACCCCTGGATGAAACTCTTCTGTGCAAATAGAAATTATTTTTTTTCTCCAATTCTTAAAATTTCCGCTCTTTATTTATACAAATCACTGTATGGAATGAATACATGCGGGTCATTACTAGGTATAGTTCATAACTGGAAAGAATATTCAGTGATTTGGCTGGATATGATGTTTGGGACTGGCTTCCAGTACATCTTTCAGGTATGCTGCAGCAGTGAATTTGCCTTCTGGAAATGGAAGGAAAAAGGCCGTAGGGAGGGACAGTTTTATCTCTATTGCCACTGATTTCAAAAACTCAACGACTACATGGCCACTGTGACCAATTACCACTTTTCCCAGGAGTCCCTCTCTGTTTATAAACAACAAATATAGGAGGGCACCTTTCCTAGTTGGCTCCCTTAGTATCTGCACCAAGAAATTGTCTTCCACATGCTTCAAATATTTTCTGCACCTGTTTGTCTTCACTTTATGATAGTCTCAGGGTATACCATATATTGTCTGGGAAGTTAAAATCACCTGCAAGGACAAGGGCAGCTGATAAAAGAGATATCCCTTAGCTCCTTGTGGAATAATTCATCAGTTTTGTAGTCCTGGCTGGGTGGTCATTAGTAGACTCCCACAAAACACCTGTTTCATTTGCTTTTCTCTTTGTGCTTACCCAGATGCTCTCAACTGTGTCATCACCAACTGCAAGCACCATACAATCCAAGCCCTCCCTTATACACAGCATCATCCCCCAGCCTTACCTGCCCTGTCTATCCCTCTTGAGGAGCCTATAACCATCCGTCAAGGCACCCTAGTCACAGGACTCATCCCAGAAGGTTGTGCTTATGACAATAATGTCCTAGCTCTGTGACAGGGCCAAAGCTTAGAGCTCCTCATGTTTAATCCTAGTCCTGTGTGTGTTAGTATAGAGACATTTCAAACGTGCTCCAGTGTACTCAGTACACTGTGGAGCAGACTCAAACATTATCCTGCTGCCCTATGACTTAATTCCAGTTTTATCCCTTTCCTACTTCAAAGCTAGTTTAAAGCTCCTTCAATGATCCCTGCTCACTCGTGTGTGAAGATCCTTTTTCCACTTTGAGAAAGGTGAACTCTGTTGCCCAGAGGCCTCGTGTTGTGTAAACTGGCCCATGATCAAAACCCTCAAAATTCTGCCAGCAACTCCAGTGACAGAGCCAAGTATGGATTAGCTGGTCTGTCTGTTTCTTCCTTTATATCCTGCAGCTGCAAGGATAGAGAATACTGCTCATACTCCTGACCCCTTAATCAGTTTTTCGAAGGCCTTGACATCTCTCTTGATTGTCGTTGGACTTCTTATTACAACTATATAATAATCAATAATAGATCATCTGAAGGCTGTACCAGGATAGGAATTTTTCTCATCATATATTTAATCCAGGCCCCAGGGAAGCAGACCCACCCTTAGAAGTGGGTCTAATTGGCACACTGGGTCTTCTGTGCCCCTCAGAGAAGTCTATTATCACAATTATGGAAGCTGTTTTGATGTGGCTGACTTAACCTCAGTGACACCTCCAACCCAAATTAATCATAATTCTTGTCATTGGTTCCACTTGCAGAGTCTTGTACCTTTTATGCAAAGGCACTTTGGAGGGGAGGATAGTCTTGGAGGAGATGCAGCTGCTGCACCAAGCAAGAACTTGTTGCCATGCCCCCCCCTCCCCCAAGGCACCATGTTCTGCCAGGTGGAGAGAGAACAGGGAATCCTCCACATCATGTCTACCTGACAGGTTTGTCCCAGGGAAGGTAAAGTATGATTCCATGACTCCATCAGTCTCTTGGACTGCCTTATACTCCTCAACATATACACCTCCTTCTGAAGCTCTGGCACTAACCAGAGGAGTTCCTGTACCTGGATGCACCTCCCACAGTGTGCTCAGCACTGCCAGATGGTCCTGGTGTAAGAGCAGAGCAGACCCTGCAGCTGGCACCAGAGTGGCAGCGTGTTCCCACCAGAGCTCTACCTGCGAAATTGCATGACTTGTGGTGAGTGCAGAGCTTAGAGAGGCCATGGCTTCTGATGGGATGGTTACCATTGCTTCCTGGTCAGTCTGGAAGAGCTTCAACACTCTGCCTACACACCCTTCTGCCCTGGCTGCCACACCCTGCCTTGGCCACTACCACTCCCCAAGGGGCTGCTTTTATTGGTGTGGTTGTTTGGCCACCATTGCTCCTGGTCCTACCCACGTCTTGTCAGCTTCCGTGATGTGAGCTCTGGACTTTCCTGGCAGGTCTGTCCACTCCCCTGAGGTACTTCTGGTTCAGGAAATGCCCCTATGCACTGCACTAGAGTGCTCTGCTGTGGATTTTCCTGGCACTAAACATGACTGTGCTGTCACCTCAGTGACTGACACATACATATTACAAAATAAATGCTTATTCAGAACCAGATAGTATTTTTCTGAGATGGGAGAACAGAACAGAATTTAACACTTTCCTTTGGTAATGCCTTTGGCAAATTTACACTTTGGGTAGATGTTGGATTGAAAAATTTCTAACCAGCTCTGATAATAGCTAGACCTACACACTATAAATAATTAATTTTTATTTATAATTTTGTAAGTTATTTCTGTTATGAGAAAACCTGTAGTCCTGGACTGCAGAATCTCAGGTATTACATCAGTAAAGCCTGTCCATGTAAACATTTTTCCATCTAAACATAGGAGACAGAAGTACAGACTAGTACAGACCACACAGGAATGACAAAGGATTAAAAAAAAAACTAGCAAACATACTTTTGATCAGCTTCTATGTCACAGGGATAGCATAGCATTGCAAATGTAGCTGCTGAAGTTGTTTATGGAAAGGCCATCTGGTTGCTGTTCATCCTGTACTGTGGCTAAAATCTAAGTGTTATGGCTCAGATGGTTTAACAGTTCTTCCCTACAGAAGGTGACAGTGGAATTCCTGCCACCTCCTTCAGCCTTAGCTTGGAACCACATGAGTCTGGGTTCCTCTTTTGGTCTGAGGATTGCCAGAATCTTAACTGAACTGTTCAGTTCGCTTGTCCAGTGAAGAATCACTGTGTTGACAGATTGCTTTTCTATCATTTCAGGAAGTGGAAGCAGGTTAGTGCAAGGGTTGGAAGGACAATGTGCATCTGTGATCAGGGCGAAGCAAAGGCAATGACTCCTGTATGTCTACCTTTTCAGAGTGAAAAACCAATTTAGCCCAAGCTGTTATTCAGCTTGGCTTAGTCTCTGCTCCTACTGAACTTCCCTTTTTTAAGAATAATCCAACAACATTTAATGAGGTTATCTACATGCATCACAGAAGACAAAAGTTCTAAAGAGTATTTTTAATTTCCTATTAGAACAACAGGAAAATAGAGCGTTTTTTCAGGGCACTTCATATTGGCAAACCAGAAAAAAAATGCAGCTTACCTTAGTAGTAAAGCCAGCTATGCCCAAGCATTTCAGAAGAAACAGAAGTGCAGCTGAATGTGATATTTTAAAGTAAATAAAGTTCTATGTTGTAAAGACTCCTTATGGCTTCAGGGAGTACTGAACAATCACAATACTGTGCATAAGAAGCAAGAACATTATAATGCCTAAACTTTTGCTGTCCCTTACATTCTTGTTCTTTCACAGTTTTTTTATAAGATTTCTGTTCTGTAACTGAAGAATCACAACACACATGATGTGTTCTCTTGCATGATGACAAGTGGAAAACCTGAGTAACAATACAGAGCTACTTTTCTCCCTTTGCAGTTCTCTACAAAAACTCTAAAGCTTCCTCATAGATGCTTGTAGTTTTGTGATACCTGTTATTTGTTCATGAAAGACTGCTCAACTTCATTTGGTTTTATGGGACTGACTTCAAGCAGTTTTGGTTATCTTAGGGCTGACAAAGATAATTAAAAATTCCTCTAACAACATTCTCTGGTGTGCTGCAATCCATTCACAATAAACACATGAATCTTATGGGACAGTCACTTTCAAACACCTTAGCTTTTAGTTCTAAGTATCATCACGGAAATAAAAATAAAACATGCAAAAATTTCAAGAAAATGAATACTTTTATAAATTTTGAAAGTGTTTTGTTATAAAACTCATCTTCACAATGCTAGAGGCAATTTTAAATTGTTTTATTTCTATAGCTCCATAACAGTTTTGCTGTGTAATAATGCCATGTTTGGGAAGCAAAAACTGGATACTTTTTCTATTGTGAGTACCCCAGAGGTTACACATTGTAAACATCTATGCTACAGAATCCTATTTTAGAGCCTATAAAACCAACCAAAGCCACTCCATCCCATTTACACACGATGGATTTTTTTTGGTTGTTAACATCTCTGGTGGAAACATTATGCTTATAACTAATGAGTATTTTTGTAGACCTCATTCTAAAAACATTCTTTACCCTACAGCAATCACTGCTGATCATTATGTAGCAGATGAAGCAAAAATGCACCTGAAATAGCCAGTCACAATTGTTTCTAAGATAACAGGAGAAAGTAAAGCGTAAACTTTTCATTTCCATATCAGTAAGGCGATGCAATATAGTTTTGATTTGTTTTTCATCTTCTTGCTTATTACTTTAGATTTGTTTTGGAAACTGAAAGTCCATCTTCAGCTGTTCAGTTTCATCTAAGTAGTGATCTTGAAATTAATTTAATGTGAAATGGAAATATGAGAACCTACACAACAGGGTGCAAACCTACACAACAGGGTGAAAACCAACGAATGAGGTCTTACGTTTTTATCTAAAGTCTAAAACTAGGCATTCAGATCCTAGCATGAGAAATGCTAACTTTTGAAATGAAGGTGAGTGACAGTGCTTAGTGTATTGAGGCAATACGTCCCAGATTTAAATCAACGTACTGAACAGAACAGGTGCTGACCTGCATTATAGAAGGAAGACTGAAGCATAACAAGCAAAATGCAAACTTCTGGAGGACACTGTACTGACAGCTGTTGGGGGCTTCGTGTTATTTCATGTCTTCATTACCTGGAAGAGCTAGTAAGCAAGATTTTTAGTTACTTTGTCAAATGATCTAAATATTGGAAAGAGTAGAGGAATATCATAAAGGTATATTGTGAATGAGTAAGAAAATAACAATGGGATGCATCTTGGAAAATTTTCCACACAGATGAGGGTGAAAAATATGACTCTAGAAATGATAATGAAGTTCAAGGTAGCAGTAGGCACTTTGTTAATGAAGGTTTCACCTATGTGGAAAGAAATTGGAAGTTTTTATGCTTTGCCTTCATGTGCATGAAAACATGATAATAATTCCATTTATGTGACTTTGATATGAACATACTTAGAATATATTACTTAGTTGTTTTTGTTCTTTGCAAGAGAGGTGTTGACAGGTAAGTATTTAACTGGAATAACAGCAGATTACTTAATAAGGGAGCTGCAGGCATTATCTTACAATGTATTCCATGGCTAAGCAATGCTTGGAGGCAGGAAAGAGCCTAACAATACATGTGTGGGGAAAATAAAATAAAAAAAAATAGTAACAGAATAGCAATGTATAAAATGTGTTAATTAGGAGAAATGCCTATAAAAAGTAAAGCACTGGCTGGATGAGAAACATTTTTATGAGTCTGAAAGTAGTCTGATGGCAAAATAAATTCTTAAGAGAAGTGGTGGACTTCCTGTGCCCCTAAAACCCCTGAAATGTGTCACTGAAAAAACTCCACATCTGTACTACTATTGCAGAATCTAATACTTTCCCTTGAATCCCTGATTTTTATGATTTAGATTTGTTTCCCTAAGTGATTGTGCCATTTTTTTCCACTTACAATCTGAGTTAGTATGCTGAATGAAAGAGTACTGGTACATGAAAAGCATACATAAAACACCCTGGGGGGAAAAAAATTGTCATAATTTGTTTTAAAACAGAAGTTTCTCCTAGTCAGATCCAGATCACCATAATTCAATGAAGTCCACCACAATTGTCGTATGTTTTCATTATTGGTTTTAAACACTTTTAAACACTTCAGATATTTTCAGAAGCTCTTTAGGTCAATGAGAATACATTTTTTTAGTACTGGAGCAGCAGTTTACTGTGTTGTTTGGGACACTTCTATAAAGATTTTAATACTATTCACCTTGAAGGTTACTAGAGAACAAAATGGGATTCTATGATTAAAACTCTAAGATGCAACTACAAAACATGTTGAGTTTGCTCCTTAAACCCTTATTATCTTAGGTCCCTAATTATCTATTTACACACTAGAATTGTACAAATCACATTTCTTAATGTTACTAATACAGGTAAAGTGATACAACCACTTCTGGAATGGAGAAAATTTCCTTTCTTTACAGTTCCTTTGAGACTAGTAATTATTTTCCTGTGGAAAAAAATTATAACACTAGGAAGAAAAAAAAAAAAAGTGATTGATGGACCTGTAACAAGGTTCTTAAGCCATAGGCCTTTCAGTGTTGTGCAGGGTGTATCCAAAAATCTGGTCCATTGTATTTCCTGGAAGAACATGGAAAATTATAATGAACATGGACAGAATGACTGAATACTTCACTCTGTGTGTGCTCACAAAACAAGCTGTGTGCCTGAATGTACCACAAATGAGAAAATGTTTTAATGGATGGACTGTAAAGACAGAAAGCTGCATCCAGTGAGAAACAGAGATCTGTCATGATAGAAAGGAGGTGAAAAGTCCCAAAATACAACCATGATATACAGTGAAGAAATAAAGTATCTTTCTTCAAGGAAGGAGCAGCTTGACTGAATCGAACAGAACTTCTTTCTAGAATGCTTCTTTAACTGTGTAAATCCAGTGATCCTCAGCCACAAGTTCTTGTCCCCATTCTGTCCTCTGTGTTTTGTATAGCTATAGGAAAAGAAGAAAGGAACAGATCAAGGTATGAAAACTATCTTTTTTCTTTTACTCTTTCTTCATGATGACAAGTAGGATAACTTTTTTCCCACCAGTAAACAGGTAATTAACTGAAAAAAAGAAAATTATAAGGGACTACAGAAATACACACTTAAAGTGAGCAATCTCAGAAAAAAGAAAAAAAGTGACTTTTTTTTCTTTTTGGCTTTTTGTCAGTCTTACTTTAAAATACAGGAGTACAGATGTGTTTAGAGTCAATATTCTTCAAGCAAAGTTCTTTAAAAACTTATGTAAAGTGAAAGAAAAGGCTTGTCAAGGTTTGCAAACAAAATATTCCATTTCAAGGCAAGCAAAGTATCTTGGTGAACTAACAAATATTTATTATTTTACTTACTGGAAGAAGAAGATCTGAACGAAACCAACATTACTTCTCCATTTTTCCTATTTGTGTTCTTTTTTTTCTCTTAAAATCCTAAGAACTGTGTTCAGTGTCTTTCTGTTAAACTGCAACACCTCCAGGGAGAACATTCTTAAAATACTGTTTCCCTTTCAAAAAGCAAAATAATTTAATTTTTTATGCTTTAAGAGATAGTAGGTAATACTTAAAATTGCTCAGGGTTAGGGTGATTTTCTGACTGTGTGTAAGACAGTGTTTCTGATTTAATTCACATGTATTACAAATAAGGAAAGACATTGAAAGGATCAAGTCTTTTCAGAGCAGTCCATACTAATGTACAGTTTGATGAAACTTCGAATGTATAGTTTACCTAAATAAATGTTGTTATTTAACCAGAACAATGAAACACAAGTAAGAAAAATTGCTTTCTACAATGTGGAGAGAATATACTGAATTTTACACCTAAACTGAAAACAGGCATGTAACTCCCTGAAATTTTGCCTGTTAAAAACACATGATTTCAGTTCTCTGCTTGTGCATTTTCTATGCTGTTAAGAAGATGTTCTGTGAGGAATCAAATATTTTTAATATTTAATAGTCATTATAAAATTCTATGTATTTGTCATGTATGGATATTAGTAAAGTCTATTGAAAGAATTCATTCTATGTTCTTATACTTTGGTATGAAGCCAAGTCTTTCTTGCAAGCCTTGAAATTGTCTGTGGATGTACTTACCAGAGATGTTTTGAAGTTTTAAGTCCAGGAACTGTTAAGATCTTTTTATACTGCTGGTATATCTTGTAAGATGTTGAGGACATACAGAAAGAGTTCCAAAACCTATGGTATAACTGAAAAGACAAAAGGGTTTCTGTGGATTTCAGAGACAAAAACAACATGAGGCTGTCAACAGAGGACTCAACTGAAAACCTTTTATAAGAAGTCG
This sequence comes from Myiotriccus ornatus, assembly GCA_036023395.1. Classification (NCBI taxonomy): domain Eukaryota; kingdom Metazoa; phylum Chordata; class Aves; order Passeriformes; family Tyrannidae; genus Myiotriccus; species Myiotriccus ornatus. The sequence continues at coordinate 71,527,016 of JAYRBT010000082.1, forward strand.
TGAGTGATGGCTGTTTAGTTCCTAAACTGGTACTTCTGACTTATGAGCATGCTTGGAATACATGGAGTTAGATTTACTTAAGCTCTCTACTCCCCAGAGGAGTCCAGGTAGCTGAAATGAACTACACGAATAAAGTTCATTGCCTTCAGGAAAGAGCTCAGACATTGTTTTTTTTCAGATCAAGTCCTGCATACTCAGCTCAGACAAATATATTTTACTCTTTTGCAGTACCTTTAAAATTAAAATCACAAATTTTCCATCTAGAAGTGATTTCTACTGACACTGAACTCCTATAAAATTATTTCACTATATATTTGAAAAATACTTCTACTATTCTACCTGCCTGAAGTGCCTCATGCTAAAGTTTATGCATTATAAATATATATACATATATATACTTATACTTACATATACATATATGTGTGTATATAAATATATATATATAATCCTTTCAATTCTAAGGATCACTTTAATTAATAAATTTTACAAGAGACTGATTTATGGTCAAATATAACCCGTCAGCTGGGAAATGTTGTCCAAATTTGCCAAGATTCACAGTTCACAGTCTATCATAGTCTTATATTGAACCTAAGTATTGACTGTGTAACTTTCAGGTTTGTCAAGTTACGTCTTCAAGGCAGATTGTGACTGTGACAATATCAGTGCTAAAGATATTCCATTGTGAGGCCAGAGTATGCAACCTAAAAAGGCTTTTGATTTGTGTGTGTAGAAAATAGTTTTTAATGGGCTACTAAAGTTAACAGTAAGCAGTGAAGATTACTTAGTTTTCACAGGATTTAATTTTCTTATGACTATCTGAAGTAAGTAAGCATGTTATTTGGAAAAGATCATAAAATAATTATATCATAATTCATAGGCGGGAAGTTGCGATTTTTCTTGTCAGTAAAGACTGTGAAGTTACATGAAACAGCAAGGTAACTGCTGCAGAGGTATCAAAAAAATGTCATACTGTTACTTGTAATAACATCTTATTGTCTCAGCAAAGGCTGTAGGTGTTTTCTTTCTTAAAGGTTAAGTCATAGCTCCCCACATCTTAATATTCAGTAGTTTCTTGTTGAGAAAGCAATTAAAATTTCATTGAAGTGTCCAGTTTTTACCTCAAAGGTCAGTGATGCCTTGAAACATGGAACTGCTAAGTTTCTGAGAAAAATTCATTATTACACAGCTGAAAGTGAAATATTATATTGTTTGCTAACTATTTTCAAGGCATCAGTGAAACTTCTGTATTAAATGTAGATAATTATTCAACACTTGCAACAGTGAATGCTAATATTTAACTTGGGAGATACCAGTCCAGAAATTCGTGAAATCTAGAATATTTTATTCTGGTTTTATACTCAGGCTAATTTACAGTTCCAAATTTTCAAATGTGCACTACAAAGGAATTACCATTTTGTGTAGAAGATTGCTTAATAGTAGTTCTCTGTAATTTTCCATCTGAGACAGGAATTTCAGAAGGTATTTCATTCCATCAAATTTAAATTTATGGAATTGCGTGGGCAGTTCAAATGCACACATCACTGAAAAAATATATATACATGAAAGAAAGATGCTGTTTCCTTTAAAGACTTCACACTTTTTCCCTCTATTATCATGTTTTTTCATATCTTTCACCTCACTCAAGTGTGTATAATATTCCAGAACCACCAAATATTCTGAGTTGGAAGGAACCCATAAGGATCGAGTTCAATTCCTAAGTGAATGGCCTGTATAGGCCTAGTGTCTCAGTAGATTTTTAAGACTAACACTTAGATCCTTAAAACTGATTATCAGCTTTGGATGAAAGCAAAACTATTTTGAAGATAATACTAACACAGCACTGGGCTAAAGCAAGGCTAAAAATGGGATCAGAATATTGTCTCTATGGCCTGGAGTTTTCTGAAATATACTGAAACAAACTTGGTCCAGTGGTGTCTTATAGCTTGACCATCAGCAGCACCGGCAGTGTTGTTACCAGCAAGGGTCCTATCCTGCCCTGCCCGAATAAGGTAAGCAGGCCACTGATGGTAGCTGGACACAGCTGAGAGTCCTGACCGTGAGAAGTAATAGGGGTAAGATATGATCTAGGTCAAGCCAGAAAGTTGAGTCAGCAAGCTGGGATTAGGTCTGCAGACAGAAAGCAAGACTAACCACTGTGTAGCAAATCAGCTGGCAAATCTAGAGTAATGAGGTCCTCAGTCGGCAGGACAGGGTTTTGATCAGCAAGATAAATAACAAGACACAAGACTGGCTGTGATGCAGGCAGGGGGCAAGGATGTGAGCCTTAGCTTACAAAACAGCTTCTGAAAGAAGGCAGGGTAGCTCGCAGTAAGTCTTCCAGATTCATTAAGAGCAGCTTTATTCATGGTCACTGCCTATGCTTTTTATAAACTGGCCCTAATCCAAATCACTAAGAATGGAGAAGATGAGCTCGGTACTCTGACAGTCTCTACACCTCAACCAGAGTAAAAATGTTGTCCCGAGGACTCTCAGGAGTCTGAAATCTGAACTGTTAATTTAAAAGGAGGCTTGATCAATCATTGCACAGTTTTGCAGGTGTTTAAGGCCCAGTTTCAGGAGAAAGATGGGAAGAGTGATCTTACAGAGGCAGTAATACTTCATGCAGTTAAGGAAAAGGTTTCTTCTTTTCTGCTGCAGGAGAAAATAAAGATTTAAAACACCTCTTTATATCCTACTTTTTTCTGTCAGCGAACATAAAATATATTAGTGAATAATTCTTTAATAATGAAACGTTACAAGTTGCAGGGGAGTTATTGTTGTTCTTGGGTTTGTTTGTTTAGTTGGTTTTGGTTGTGAGGTTTTTTGTTGGTTTGGTTTGTTTTTTTGTTTGGTTTGGTTTTTTTGTTGTTTGGGTTTGGCTTGGTTTTTTTGGCACAGAAAGTCATTCTATTCAATTGACCTTTGCTGCTTCCATTATAATAGCAAGGTGTTGTAAGACCCTGGGCTCCAAGCTACCAGCTCACCAAAGGGGTTTTACTTTAAAAAGGCTTTACTTTACAAGGCTCCAACAATATCTGCCCTCTGAATATATTAGAAGAGCCCTTGGTTTTTAATACTTTCAGAGAGAGCACAAAGGAGAAAAGTTGCCCACATTTTCTCAGGGTATCCTTTTAATGATAAACTTTAGAAAATAAGGATACTTGGCAAAAGTTTAAAGGGTAACATTCAGCCGGAATAAAGCATTCCCCAAAACACTGACTTAGCACCTGCTAACCCAAACAATTTAGCAAACCCTAACCCATCCAGTATCAGGTTACCCAAAATATTAAGAAAGGAGATTAAGGGAAAAAGAAGTAAAGAAAGAGAGAGAAAAAGGGAACTATAGCTACCATCCATAGATGGAGTGTAGGTCTAACTACAGGAGTCTAGAAGGTCGAAGGTTCAAGCATATGGAGACCACATATCTCTCTTTATATCTGCTCTTGGCTCCCTCTGGCCATCCCTCCCAGGCTGGGCTCCTGGCCCACTGCCTACTCTGGGCTGTGGTGAGGGGCAGTATTTTCACTGTGCCAGCCAGTCTAAGGCTGAGTTAGGGGTTCCAGGGGTGTGGTGTGGATAGTGCTCCCGAGATTGCTTTGGACTGACAGCTGCCCCAGGGTCACTCAAGGAGGCTCTGAAGGGCTGAGGTGTGTGACAGAGTATTATCCAGCCTCCATGAAATTCAACCTGTCCCTTCCCCCACATGCACTTGAGTTGGTCTGAGCCAATAAATAATATAATAATCCAGTGTCTCACAGGTATGCAACAGATAGTTACTGCTGGTTTTAGTGCTGGAAGAGTCATGCTCTTTTATCCATGTAGTTCATTAATGTAAATAAATAGGACTGGAGTTTGTAAGGAAATGGTTTACTGTCAGATAATACTTCATTTCATGTTTGTTTCTTGTCCAAAATGAAATTAACCCTGCAGGGGAGAACCCTGTATAGCAAAGGGATAATTCAGAAAACAACATTATTGCTTGTTACTTTGCCTGTGTCTAATCCATGCACTACAACAACTTAATTGCATGCTTAGACCTTTCTGTTAGGCTACTTTGATTTTTCATTATGTTTAAAATACTAATCTCAATGAAACGGATTTTATCCTGCCTGACTGAAAAAGCAGGGGAAACACTAATAGAAGGAAAGGCATCTAGAGGGTATCAGAGGTCCCTTATTAAACTTGGTGACACTAATTTTCTCCCATGAGTACAATTAAAAGTAAAGTGAGATGGTGGGACACTATACCTAAATGAAGAATTGGCTGATAGGCAAGAAATCATTTCAGCAAAGTAATGAGAAATCTGTTCCTCTGAGATGTGCTGTGGAACTAACATAGATAATTTTTCTTCTGTCTCAGAAATCTTGCAATACTAATAGACCATACAGGAAAAGAAAATCATTAAGTGACCAGGAATGAATCCTTGCCTATTTTGCAACTGAAAATAATCCTATGTAACTGTATTATGTTTATTCTATTACACTGATAGTCTTATTAGTCTGCTGAACAGTCTTAAATATTGTTATTTTATAGTCCATTTATTGTGAAATTGTGAATTCTAGTTTACTTAGTCCAGTTTTAAAATCAAATGAAATTAGGATACGAAATAAAATTAGAACATGTATTAATACTCCACAGCAGGTATGACACTTTGAAGAATTTATATTTAGAACAGCCCAAGCCAGGTCATGATTTTTATGCAGAAAAATTATTTAAAAAATAATAATAACAAATGTTCCATGATAGAGATATCCCTTACTCACCTTTTCCTCCATTCCCTTTTTTAAAGGTTTTTTTCTAAGTCTTTTTTTTTTAATAGATCTCTGTATGTACATATATATAAATTTTATGAAAAATAAAATGCACCTATGAATATAATATAAATTAATATACTTTTTCATAGATTATCTCTGTGAGAATAAATTCTTCCATAGCATTATAAAAGCTGAGACATATGACAAAAGTGAAATAGTGTTTCTTTCTTATATTTACATTAGTATTAGTTCAAATTTACACTATATAACTCACTAATGAATATTTCTTTCAGTCCACTCTTGGCAGAAAAATTTATTGACTCTAAATGGGAGTCTGCTTTCAGATTATTCCATGATAACTTTATGAAACAGAACAATTGTTCTTGTGGACGTAAAATTTTCATTACATGCTCTCTTGTTTGTTGGTTTTTTTTGTTTGGTTTTGTTTTGTTTTAAAAAAAAGAACATCAGCTGGTGTCGCTAGGGAAAGCACTGGAACTTATGCTGGCTAGCTCTTCTTTCAGTCCTTTCGTTTCTTTGTCCAACGACTTACACATTTTCAGTGTAAGGAACTTCTCAGAATGAAAACAGTCTGAGTAATGTTTGACACTTTTTGATAGAACTTGCCAGCTTTCAGTGAAGTTGAATCATAGTGAGATAGCAACACACTTAAATTGAGGTTTCAGAAAAGTCCTGCATCTCATGTTTGGCATCAGTTATGCACTCATTTGCATACTCCTAGTAATTGATAGTATTAGACACAGTAAAGTAAGGAGTTCCATGAAGGTGACGAGAATATTAGGTTGGTACATGATATGCAGTGTGTATCACCACATATGGAATTATGCATGGAATAAACAAATTTGTTCCAGACATAAGGAGAGCGAAAGATTGGCTATGTTTAATATTTCAGTGGCATTCAGGTGAGCTTTTCAAAGACTGTGTGTGTGTATAAATATTTGTATCCTATCGCTTCTGAAAGACAACACGATAGTTAGTCTTTTCTGTCCTTAAGTTTTGCAAACAGAGAATTAAAAAGTTTGCAAATTTCATGAGAAAACTCATTTTCATTATCCATATAATCTCAAAGGATTCTTCTCTCTGTAAGTTGTTATCATCTTTGAAAATACTGACAGAACTGAAAGAAAAAAACCAGACATTCCAGTGGAATGTGAGCGTTTTTTTCAATGCTTGAATCCTATCAGTATCACAAACAAAAGCTTCCATATTTCACAAAGCAGCCATATCAGGAGTGAATATGTGAAGAAACTCCCTTTTGAAAATAACATTGCTTCCACAAAAAAGAATTTCTATTACTCCTTGCAATCAGGTAACCAAAAATGACATTCCTGGTCACTGCTAACTGCACTTGTGAAACTCATAAGCAGACCAGTAGGCAGGACTCCAGTGTGGCCCTCAGGGGACCTTCACATACCAGAACTGTCATAATGGCCCTGGATAACTGGATCCTTCCTTTTTATCAGGAAGGCTGGGCTGCTAGTTTTGTTCACTCTGTCTTGTGAAACCATGGTCTTAAAAGAGATTAATCAAAACATTTCCAAGTAAGTTTGGTTTTCCATTGAAAAACTGTAGTTTCATCAAAATACACTGCTATTAGCAACTTGCCAGTTTTAATGAAGTATGAATATAGGGAGTGTTTCTCAGAGAAAGGAAAGGGTAGAGACAGGCAGGAAGACAGGCTAAAAGGTGGCAGTAAGTAAAATTCGAACACCACACTGGGATCTAAAACTCTCACAGGAGTTCTGTAAGAGTTTTATTGTACTCCCAGATTTTTTGATTTTGAGCTTCAGGTAAATCTATGTAATAATTGCTGCTCCAAAGGGAAAAAAGCAAAGCACTTGCAAAGAGGTTTGTCCTACAACCTAGCACAGTATTTGCATATATTGTCCCGTTCTAACTGGATAGAGGTAAGACTTGAACCAAAATCTTTCTGCCAGGCAAGTGTCATAATGTACAAGTCAGTTGCTCTTTTCTCAGTTAGAGTGCTCTTGTGCCTTGCAGCGGGGAGAAAAGGAGAGAAAGAAATTCACATCTCTTTTGCACACTGTCACCACTACAGACAAACCTGACTGTTTTAATGCAAGAAGTGGTCATGAAATAGGATTTTTTTTTTTGTCGCAGGCTCATCTATCTTTTTTTTCCCTGTAATTTTGTTCTGTGTCTTCTTTCAATGTACCATTCTTATCTCTGTTATTATTCCACATTATTTCCACCATTCCACATTCCATCTTACTTTTTTTTTGCTATTCCTGCTCTATACTTAGTTTGCAGTATTTTTCATCACCAGCCAGCCTTTTTCTCCTCTTTCTCCTTTTTCTCCTTCTTCTCTCCTCCTCTTCTATAGCTCTATGTTGTCAAGGAAGCAAACAATAAAACAAATGCAACTAAACACATGCCAATGCATTCATGTGGGACTTTGTAGAAGTACTTGTAATGACCTTGTGATCTGCAGAAATAAAAATCAATCAATTAAAATGAAAATACCAACCAGTTCAATACTGTAACTCAAATATTTGTTTAAAATGAAGGAGTGATTACAGTATCTATTCCCTTGCATGTTTAGCTTTTAACTGTTACAAAATCCAGTTTCTTTAAATGAAAAATGGATTAAATAAATATAGTATTTCATTACTGAAATTCATTCTTTTGTGAAATAGTTTAACTTGTAAACTACTTTCCTAACTAGAACTGCTTGTAATCTGTAGGTCTGAAAAATACAAACAAGTGACAGTGTACTTCTGCCAGTAGGCTTAGAAGGAAAATCCAGTGTGACCTGCAGTACACTGAGAGATGCAATTCTTTGGAATATATCAGGGGTTTTTACATGGATGCTATATTTAGTTGCAATTATTCCAGTCAGACAGGAACTACATTTATCAGGAGGCCAACTGATTGGTTCAAAATACAATTTGAAGTAAGGTACAATGGGGTAAAATATTTCTTCTCCACAGATACAGGTCTGTTGCCTTTATTAACTCATGTGCTAATTACCTGATAAATGGTAACACCTAGGCTTGGAGGAAGATGTAGGGGGCTTGTTTTTTTTTTCCCCCCATTTGTTTCTATCTGTTTCAAGGTGATTTTTTCAGCTAGATTGGTAGCTGAATCAGCTAAATGTTAGTCGCATGAGCATGAATGTAAGACATGGAATGTAAGAACACGTGGAATGTAGGTGTCCCTGAGTTGTTGGTATGTTTTGTCTTAATCTAAAGAAGAGCCTTACATAGAACTGATTTTTTAACAAATGAGGTAAACTTATATATGCAATATTATCTGAAATTTCCCTGAGAGGCCAGACAGATTTAATATTTCTTTCTGTCACCTTAGTTTCTTTTTATTTGGGACATGGTATGGTCATTGTTCATTATGAAAATAAGCATTATTCCACTTATTTCAAGATGAAAATTGATTTTTCCTAGATCAAATGTCATGCATTGTATCTTTCCAGATAATATTTTGCTCCAGTAGTAACTAAAATTCCCCCTTCCCTTTGTCAACTCAAGCTATAATTCTGTGGATGGATGACAGAATAGAACAACCAGTAAAGAGAAACTATTAACTATTTTCCCTCTTTCTGCCCTCTTCCGTACTTATGATTGGGTGAGAAGCTACCCTGGTAGCCCCTTCACTACAAAACCTTGCCATCATAATTTAATTCACTCGCTGGCAGGAAAAGTACAGATTTTTTGTCAATGAGCAGAAAATATCCTAGAAAGGAGGATTTTGAGGAGGTCTTGAGCAGAGTAATGTAGGGTGATGGGAGTAAGTCATTTGGGGGAAGAAAGAAAGGAGGGGTATGTTTCCTTGGAAGAAAGTGATGAGAGGGAATTTATCAAATAAGGTTACAGGAGAGGGTTCGATTTAAAAAAAAACAGTAAGTATGTTGGATTAGGTTGCTGTCATATAGCAGGTGCATTGTGTTTACTTCCTTGTGAAATGCCAGTGTTTTGGGTCAATCTGTAAGTTAGAAAATATGTTTAGGATAGAATAATTAGCTGTTTACTGGCTCCTGATAGAACAATCCTGCCACTTGAAATGACAAACTATTTGGGGAAGAGCGAACATCAACAGTTTTCTGCTCAGGTTACACAATTATGTTTTTTTCTTCAATAGGTCAAAATGAAACAAAATGTTGTGTTTGACTCAAAGTATTTTAGCTGTATTTTTTTTCACTATGATAAGAAATAGGGCTTCTTGACATTTTGGGTTGAGTTATACTTAAATCTTACTCACCAGTTTCCAAAGCAAAATTTCCCCTATCATCTGTGTGCCTTACATTTTATTTCCTCTGTATCTTAATGTCAAATGCCTAAAAGACAGAAGATATCTCCTACCTATTTTGTCCCTGCCAAAGACCACAGGGATCTAGATTAAATACTTACTGAAAAAAAAAAAAACCCCAAACATATTTTTATTTAGTTTTAGATTAAATTTAAACCTACTTTGTCCTAAGCAGTCCAGTGTTCTATTTATTATACTGGTTTCTTATTTAGAATAAAAGTTACTATCTATAGGTTGTGCATTGCAGAAAAAACAAGCTTCTGAAGTATTATGACAGATACAAAGTATTGGGTTTTTTCATTCTTTGCTGAAGAAAAAAAAAAAAACACAAACAAAACCCCCCCTTCTGGAGATATATAATGATAAAGGCAAAAATCTATGGATCTGTCTTACTAGATATCTTCAACCAAATTCAATAAAGAGTGAGTTATGTGAGCTCATGTCTCTGTTTTCCCCACTGAGATGCCAAAGTCTGGATGAGTGAGTGCATGATTTGAGAGCACATGTTTTAGGGATAAAAATAGCCCTTGCTGGTAAGTTTGCAGATAGATATCTAGGCAGCATATGAGCAAACACATTAACGAAATAAAATCAAGCTTGACTAGAAGAAACAACTTTCTGTCTTAGGAAAGGTTTTGTTTATAGAATAATTGGCAGTTCGTTTGAAATAATGGGGTTACACTGACTGGCACTAATGGTCATGGCCAGAGAAATTTCAGATCAAAAAGCAAATGAAGCAGAACAAAGCAAGTAGGACAAAGGTGATGCCAGGTGCCTTCTTTTCAAGCACAGGAGGATGTGTCAGTGTGAGAATAATATGTTCAAACCTGCTCAGCAATACCAGTAGCACCAGCTGCAGGTTTGATCAGACATGGAGAATTCTCCTTACTGGAAGGTTTGCTTCTTTATAAAATAGCGAGTGAGGCAGGTGACTAGCATTAGTTGAAGGTTTCTCAGACTCTTTTGATTTTTAAACAGTTCTGAAACACGTTACAAACATCTTCATTATGGAAAATGTAACAGTGAATGACTCAGACCTGAATTTGTTATATTGTCAAATGCAGCTTTTCAAAGACAGCCTGCTTGTTACTATAGAGGCAGACATACACAATTCTATGGGGTTGGTTTTGTTTTGGATTGAGGTTTTTTTTCATGTGTGTGTAGTTCTCTGCCTATACCCATTGCTTGAGATGGATGGAATACTTACTTGGAAACAAGAAAGTCTTTAAAGCGTGCTCAGAAGGTAGAGATGGCCTCCACTGAATTAGCTGGATTTTGCCTAGGAATACTGGGAAGACATATAGCTTCTGAAGTTTCTGACCATTTATTTGTGCATGTTGGCTTGCAAGAGTCTGCTACACCAGATGCACACCGTGCTGACCAGGTTTGGGCTGTACAGGAAATTTTGGTGTACTTTCTTTGTGGCTAACCTTTTGCTTTCAAATACAAACCACTTCAGCTTCAGGGTAAAAAAAGAAATCTTCCTTTGTTTCCTGCTGGCAAAGGTTCCTGGATTCTAGTTAATGAAATTACTGCCCTGTGGACCTGGATCTTTCCTTGATTACTTTCCTCAGCTAAGGAAAGCCCAGCAAGGCCCTACCGATCATTTCTGTGCTTGACTTTGAAATTCTCTCTCACACAGAGAGGAAATAAAAGGGTTTTTCTTGCTAGTGCAGGTAAAATCAGCTGCCTGCAGAAGGCAGAGTCAAGGACCTGTGAACAACAGGTTTCCCAAGGCAGCTCTTTCTCTCTAATATTCTTTCAAATGCTGTATATGTTAGTCTGTAATGCTAAACCAATCACAGTTGTCAACAGCAACACATATTCACAATTGCACATTTTACACCTAACACCCAGGCAGTATGCAGAAAACTGTAATGAGCTATTACAAATGTATCCTCAAATCTGAGAAATATCAGTGACCATTCTCACTTGTTATGTAATGTCTTTGTGTTGTCTTTTCATTAATTTTCTTTGAAGAAAATTATTCACTCCATCAATTATAAAGAAAAGGGTGGGTTTTTTTCCTTTGGATATTTTTTTTGTTAATGTATTTGCTTTGGAAAAATTATGCTGATGGTTTCTCTATATATTACTGAGGATTGAAACCAAAAAAAATGGGACAATTGAGTTGTCAGTATGTTTGCAAACATACTAATGTGCTGGAAAAAAAAGCTACCTCTGAAACAAGGAGATTCTCTGTTGTTCAGAAGTTTTCAGAACTGTACAGCACTAGAAGGAGCTGGTTCGTTGCTATCCTAGTATGAGAGGCACTCAGACTTGTAAAATGCCCCTTAAAATGGTGTTTGCTAGAGATATCACTGTAAAAACTAAGGGAGAATAGTGGAGAGAATTTTATGTCTCTTCACGTGCCAGGGACCCTGAGGTTTGCAGTATCTAATGGGCCCCCCCATCTGGCATCCAGCAATGGGATGCCAGTGGGGTTTCCCCTGCTTTATCCATTTGATATACAGCAGGAGTTTTAGTTGGAGGCTGGTAACACTAGCGGTGTATCCCACAGATCAATAGTGGGTCAGATCCTGTTCAACATCCCATTAATGATCTGGATGATGGGGCAGAGTGTAGTTTCAGCAAGTTTGCAGGTGACATAAAATGGCGAAGAGTGTCTGAGAGGTCAGAGAGTTATGCTGCCATCCAGAAGGATTTTGACAGGCTGGAGAAATGGACTGACAGGAACCTCATGTTCAACAAGAGGAAATGCAAAGTCCTGCACCTGGAGAGGAACAACTCCCTGCACCAATATATGCTGGGAGACACCCACGGCTACCCTAATGGAAAGCAGCTTTGCAGAAAAGGCCATGGGGAGTCCCAGTGGACACCAAGCTGTACACAAGCAAGCAACATGGCCTTGTGGAAAAGATGGTATCCTGGGCTGCATTAGGCAAAGCATTGCAAGCAGCTCAGGGAATTGCTGCCCTTCTTCTTCTGCTCAGCACTGATGAGGCCACACCTGGAGTTCTGTGTGCAGCTCTGGACTCCCCAGTTCAAGAGACACGTGGACTTACTGGAGAAAGTCCAGCAAAGGGCAGTGAAGCTGATGGACTATAATATCTCTTCTGGGTAAAGATTTAGAGCTGGGACTATTCAACCTGGAGAAGAGAAGGCTCAGGGGTATTTTAACAAGTTGCCCAGAGAGGTGGTAAGGGCTCCATACTTAGAATTACTCAAAAGCCATCTGGACATGGTCCTGGGCAACATGTTCTAAGTGGCCATGGTTGAGAAGGTGTCGGGGTTTGACTTGGCCACTGCCTCTTTGGGCAGTCTCTGCCTGCCTTCTCCACCAAAAAATGTCGTGGTTTTGCCCTAGGTCAATTTGCTTTCATACCCCCCACACAATTACTTTAAGTAGAGAGAAGGTTTATGCAGACAAAAGAGACTGGATTTAGGGAAATAACATGAA
>JAYRBT010000082.1:71545919-71587134 GCA_036023395.1 Myiotriccus ornatus
TATTTAAGTAAATTTTCTAATGATGTGTTTGTTAAGTGAAACCTCCCAGTAATGTGTAACATTAGACTAGACTAGGCTAGAACAGAACGAATAACTGAGTTGCAAGGAACCTACCATGGTCGACTAGTCTAATTGCCTGAACTCATCAGGACTGACTAAAAGTCTAGGAAGCCAGTTCCACTGTTCGACCATTTTCTTAGTAAAGAAATGCTTCTTAATGTCAAATCTGAACTTTTCCTTATGCAATTTTGAACCATTCCCACACATTCTGTCACTGGACACAAGGGAGATCAGCACATCCCTCTCAAATTATCCTTCTGAGGAAGTTGTAAAGAACAATGAGATTGCTACTTTCAGCCTTTTTCTTTCCAAATTAAATAAACCCAAAGTCCTCAGCCACTCCTCACATGACATTTCTTCCAGCTCTTTCACCAGCTCTGTTGTTCTCCTCTGGATGCCTACAAATGTTTTAACAACCTTTTTAAATTGTGGGAACCCAGAACTTCACACAGTGTTTAGGATGAAGCCACATCAACACTAAATATATCAGCTTTAAAAACTCTAGTGCAATACAGTAAAGGCTTCAGCTAATGCCAGAAGTGCTGAGCAGCTCCTAAACCACTCCAAGTTATCCTAGTCCTGACCTATGTACCTAATCCTGACCTGTATGTACTAGGAGGTTGTAACAAATATCTGGGCATCTACCAGCTAGCTGAAGGCCAGCTGGGGATCTCTACTCCATCATGATACAATGTATCTTTCTGAACTTTCAAAACCAGGTCTAAGACCAGGTACTCCTATCTTCATTTAGTTACTTGTCTTTGATTCATTTATATTCCCCTGGGCATTCAGCTCTTTGGTTTGCTACATATTCAAGTAAATCCTTTTTTTTTTTTTTTAAATATTGTTTAACCTTTCTTTACTTTTTTAAGACAGAAGTATAGGTAACAAAAAAATATTACACCTTTACATCTGTATAGCACCTGGCACTGAGGAAATTTTCAGGGAACAGATCAGCACATCGCAATTAATACAACTGTTCCTGCTACTCATCCAATGTGTGCCCATTAAAGCCTTTGTTTATGCCCCTCAGCTGCATTATTTCCTATATCAAGTGCATAAAAACAACTGCCCCCCACCGCTAGCAGTTCAGAATCTCTGAAATAACCTGATTAAAGGTGAAACTAAGAAAAAAGGATTGGTTTTATTAGCAGTAATGGTGCAATTAGTTCATTATCATTGTTATGAGAGACAGCTTTAAATTGTTCTCGTAGGAGTTGCACTTCTGTACAGACACAAATGAAGTGCAACTATTCCAGTCTGTGGCAACTCTGCTCATTATATCAAATGAACAGAGGAAACAAAATAACCAGGGTGTGGATGTTATTTTGGGAAAATGCTCACTTTCTCAAACATCAGATGATTACAAAAAATACCACCTAATATAAATATTTTTCCTTTTTTTTTTTTTTTTCAGTGAAAGTTACCATGTTCTGCAGCTCTTTACTCTGAGATAGCTGTTGTAATGATTTCTAATCATTAACCATGGTGAGTTTTCATTTTAAGGTTATGCTATACTTTGATTCTACACATATTTTATGTAGACATTATGCATGACTAATTTTTGCCAAGACAGAATACCTAATGAGTAGAAATGTTTTTCCTTATACTTCATCTTGATAAAATTTCTTTATAATGCAGATCACCATCCTAACTGCAATTAATGATGGGAGTCTGTGAGAAGAGCTTCTGTGCTACAAAAGCTTGTTGTAATTTGTAAATATTTTTGGTAGCTGTTAAACTAACTGGCAAAGATGAAATAAGGGGGAAAAAAAATCCACAAACAAAACCTACATATCTCCTGGGGCATTTCAACCTGATCTTCTACTGCAGCCTTCTGCTCAAACAGTATCATTGCACAAAAAAATGTTACATGCTTATATATTTTGCTGGATTCTAATATCAGAGTTAATTAATGTTCTTACTTGATTATCAATACTTGAGTACAATTCAGAAATCTATATATTTTGTAATCTAGTTCAGCTGATAAGAAACATACAGGGAACTACTAGAAGTGCAAGAAATGTGCTGTGGGGAGTTACATAGAGTAGATTATTTAAATTAAAAACCTAAATATAAAAAAAGTCTTGAATCACTAGAAAATACCTCTAGTACTCTGTCTTTCTTCAAGGTGCTTGATAACATTTTCTTTCTCTGTTAGCAACACAGTGTTAGCCTTCTATCTCCATCCTTAATGCTGATTTGGGGTTTTTCCTCTTTTTTTTGAAATCATCACTAATCAAAGACCAAGTAGGCATAAACAAGCTTATTTAAGGCTGCCAGTGAGCAATTTAAATGTAAGAATACAGAATTTAGAGTGAGCATCCCACTGACCCCTTCCAGCCCTTCTGGGTGGTTAATAGGTGACTGAGGTTTGTATTTTTACAAGGAGACTATATCAAGGGATCAAAGGTTGAAAGGTTCTCGCTCCATACAGATAATCATTTGCCAACTCTACAAAAAAGTCCCTGCAACTTCTTGTTTGCAGAACTGTTGTGAAAGAGTGAAAGCCTATAACTGTGAAGGGAATACCTAGTTAATAGTCAAATATGTATCAGTAGTTTACATAAGCCATAGAAGAAGCTACTAATTGGCTTGTTCTGAGTATCTCATCCAACTCCTTGTTCCCAGTAGTCTTGGACTATGAGTGATTGATTGTATCTCCCTTGGGTCCTTGCCAGCCTTGCTCTACAATGTGATGAGTTGTCAGCAAGTCTTTGCTAGCCAACATCAAGACCATGTCCAGATGATGATTTACAAAACTGTCGCAACATGTGCTGGTTTTGAAAATCAGCCATCTCAACAGTGTCAAATAAGACCCTGTCACTTTTCCTGACTGAAGTGTCTGCTATCAAACCTCCTACTTCATTCAGTGGTCAAAGCACATTTACATCTGTGTGGAACAATCTGTTGCTGTAATATATGTAATCAGTTGCCCAATGAACTCTGTGAAGAAAATAAATTTCATCATAGTTAAGTCCAAAAATATAAAATTTGCTTGCATTCTGTTATCTTGTCAAACAAGCAAAATGAGTACAACCTCTCTGTCACTTTGTGTCCATGAAACTGATTGAAGTATTATTCTGTAAATGGCACAAAAACCTGAAAGATTTTACCCCTTCTGACATGGTAGATAATAATGAATGTCATTCTGGGGGTAATGTGTGAATCTGACAAGTGGTATCCAGAAAGACTTTCTTTTTATTGATTATACAGGGTATAATTAGCGTATTATATACCTTCCTGTTAGCAGCTTACTTAACATTGTATCTAAATACAGTGTGTTTCACCCAATTCTCAAATATTTTTTTTGCTCTGTATTTAAAATGCTAGTTTAGTCAGACTTGCAGGTATGATTTTAAATGAATTATGGGAAGTCTTGGCTTGAACTTGTCAAGCATGTTATGTCATGACATCAACATAAATACTCAGTGAGGGTCAGAGTTCATGAGAGAAGTTTACTGTAGATTTAAAAAATTAAATAAAATCTCAAATTGGAATTAATACAGACAAATAAAACAGCTAACTTCCCTGGAAGTCAATTTCAAGTTTGGAGAAACCACGTTTAGCTACAATTAAGTAATTTGAAGAATATCATAAGCATCGTCACACAAATGCATTTTGTACATGTATATACAAAAGGAGACCCAAGGTATTTTCTAGTTGCATCTGAAGCCTAAATCATATTTCTGTGGCTAGATCTTAGAACAGCATCACAATCTAATCACTAAAAATCCAAAAGACACTTTTTGTTTATTTTTGAATGCTAACACATCAATGAAGCAGTCGTGACTGAAATAATTTCAGACAGTAAAAATATTAAATAAGGTATTTAGGAAATGAATAATTTTAAAAATAGCTCTAAGATGTTTCTTTATATTTAATTAAACTTAGTTGTAAAACTGTGAAAGAGACTGGGGAAAGAGATACTTCTGTTTTCAAATACATGACTTACACAGAAAAGTTCAAAATGCTCCTCTTGTTTGGTGTAGGTAAATCTCAGCATTAGGATTATGCTTTCCAGTGGAAATCTAAAAGCACATGCTGTAACTGAGTAACTGACACATTTTCTTCTTAGTGTAGTTAACATGATCAAGAAAGTTTTATTTTAATTAACACGAGATTCAGAAGGATTTGAGGATTTTCAGCATTAGACTACCTCCCTGTTCCTGTAGAAACAGCATCTTTTATCATGCTCATTCTGTAAAAAGGAATATGATTTAATCCCTGTAAAATTTTCTCCTTTGATTATCATGAATATTAGCATGTTCTTTAGAATAATATGACACCATTTCACACTCAGAGACATGTTGAAAGTAGGTAAGAAAGTTAAGGCACTTCACTCCTTATGTGGATGGTTATACTGCAACAATTACATATTAATGATGCTAATTTGTGTTACAGTAGCACCTGGAGGCCCTTTAAGAAATTAATACCTTACTGTGCTAAGCGTGATGTTCACACATAACAAGTAGTTCTACCTCTTACCAACTTGCAGTCTCAACACATAAGACTGACAAAGATAGGAGAAATCAAGAATTAATTCACCAAATTTCACAGATGAAAAACCGTAGCACAGAGGTTTAGGTCTGTCAGGTTTGGTTTGTTTGGATATTTTTCCCTGAGAAAGTTTTGCCGCTATGATTTAAGGTACAAATTTAAACTGAGAGAGCTTAACCAATAACCAATATGAAATATTTTGTGAACAGCCACAATAAAATAACTTACCTTTCTTTCAGCTTAGCAGAAATCATTTGGGAACAGATTTATCTAAACCCAAATAAGCCACTCTTATTCCTAAAGCCTAAGGTCCACATATCTTTTGCATTCAATTAAAATCCATTTTAATGATACAATTCCCATGAACGCACGCCTTAATTTGTAAGTACTCTCATAAATAATATGAAAGCACAGCTGTGACTTTGACTTGAGAAGGCCTGTTGTTGGGCTTATTCTCTTGATTAGGGGGATTTATATTTCTTTATATATTCCCTCTTCACATCAAGATAACTTTTTGAATTTAAATCCAAATCTTTTAATCAGCCGAAACAAAATGTCAAACTGCCGAATGCACTAGTTTGTCCATTACTTAACATCTCCTGTGACATCTTTCCAGACTCTCATGTCAACTGCCAGTCAATTTATTTCAGCTTTTCATTAACTTTAGGGGTGAGCTTGGTATGATGGATTTCAGTGGAATTGTTAGTACAGTGAATGTTCATGCAACTTCAGCACAAGTAGAGATATGCTCAGAGTCTGGTGTAAAATTTATAACTGAGCACAACTTACAGCTTCTCTCTAAGGAGGATTGCTAATATTTTAATATAACTCTTTTTCTTCAATCCAGGCAGGATAAACAACCCCCAAAACCTGACTCGCCAACCAACCAAGCAAAAAAAAACCCATCACAAACAAAATGCTTCTGAGGGATTAGAAATGTCCTACAATTTGTGTAAATTTGTTTGATTTTATGACACATTAAATTGTACAGTTGCAGTTGTTTCTCTCTTTAAACAAGGAACCACTAGTCCTGTGAGAGAGCCCAGACTGCTAGAAGCACTGGAGCAACTCTGCAGACACTGCAGTCCCAGAAGCAGTGGGCCAGAAAGAGGAAAAAAAGTGCTTTTAAAATATCATTAATGCAAAATGCATTTGATTTTGAACCAAGGCAAAAATGACCAGTTTTCTCAACTGGAAGTTGAAGAACATCATTAAAATCAAGGGCTGTGTCAAAAGATTTTAATTGTACATAATCTGAGGTTGCTGACAGAGAAAAAAAACTAAAGGGAGAGTTTTAATGCTGCTGAAAGAACACTAATCATCTTGACAATATTATAATATGTTGAACTTGTATCAGCTACTAATTAAAAATATGACATTTGATTTGAGGGTTATATTGTATGATATATGACCAAGATTTTGTAAGCGACAACTGCTTTTACATGCCTTCAAAAGCAGAAGGGCCTCTCTTCGGTGTCTCTCTCTTCAGGTTATTCTCTGATACTCTCAAGAGATGTTCCATTTGATAAACATCAGATATTATTAATATCTAGGTTGATATGTGCAATCAAAAAACTGAAACTTTCAGTTTTAAAAGTACACACAGTTGTCATTCTCTCAGTTAGAGGGCTTTCAGATTTTAGAACTAGCCCTATGGGGTCCAGACTTCAAACATGACCTCAACAGAATTAGATTTCACTAATACTTTCAAGTTACTGTTGTTGCTGTTTTAGGAAGTACATATCAAATTTTCTTATAGTGTATATAGATGTCATCAGTAGTGGCACATGGACAGAACTGTAGAGATATTTGCCCTAAAAGTTGCTTAAAAAAACAACCTTTTTTTGCTGTTATTTTAAAACAATTTAGCTTATAATTTGGACAAAAAACCAAGACAGTTATTTGTTGTAGATCTTGCCATACTTTAAAAATGAAATGCATACACTTTTATAAGAAGATTGAATATGAGGGAGGTTCATAGGACAGTCCAAAGAGATTTTGTTAAATCACCAAAAATGAAAGCTTGTCAGACTTTAGTAAGCTAACCTCAGAATGGTTCAAGGTTTTTTTGTTTTATGCAGTTACAAATTCAGTCCCTCTCTCAGTACTTCTTGTTTTGCCCATCTGTGGCTCTGGCTGAAGTGTCTTTCCTGGTCTTTCCAGTTTCTTCTCCATTTGCACTACCCTTTCCCATTCGTTCCTAAAGGCTAAAATAAGAGGAAAGGGCAGGAAAAAAAAAAAAAAAAAAAAGATTTTGGGGAATATTTTCAACAAGTAAGGTATATTCAGATAACAGGTTTTTTACCTCCTTGTTATCTCCTTGTTACTTTTTTTTCTCTCTTGATCTGCATCAGCACTTTCTTTGTCTTCCCTTTCATATTTCTGTGCTTTACATTCTAGCCTTCATAGCCTTCACAATTTTTCTCTTACACACTCTATATCTCTATGAATTACCCCTGTATTTAAGGAACACTTTAACTTCTACATGCCCTATAACCAGAAGGAGTGCTAGTTATAACAAGTAGCTATGAGTTGTGTCTGAATGTTTGAGTGGCTGTGTTGTGGCAAACCTAGAAAAGGTATTCTAAGAAAGGAAGTTTCTGCACAGGCTGATATTTTATAATGATTATAAATCACCATGTGTTGTCCAAATGTCTAATCTGTGCAATTGTACATTCTAGCAGAATGCACATGGAGTTTAGTAAGAGCTTCAGAGAAGTCTGAGTTAGATAATACAGAGTCAATAGCAGTACTTACTGGACAACAAGCAAGTTCTATATGTCTTTTCCCTGCTACTTTTAGGGATAGAGATTTATCAAAATAAGAGACAATTCATGGACAATAAAATTTATCAACACATGCCAAATCTTTTTCAGAAGACTTATTTAAAGCTGCTAATGGATAGGAATCATGGTTTCTTTCCAGTTCTAAGAATTGTAGCAGTCACATCTAAGTATTTGGGGAAAAATTGTCTCATATCCTGGTGGGATTTTGGAGCTGTGTAATAGTGCATGTGTATGGAGGAGGGTGGCATACTTTCTCTCTTGTCTGTTTCAGCAAGGAAATATAAGTAAAAGATAAAGCAACAAATGTGTACCCAATAACACTTTCTTGACTTTAAGACCACTGTGTGTACAATACAGCCAACTGACAGAGCCAGCAGATTGTGCCAATGCCTTATCTTTCTTCTAAGCTCCTCCAGTGTTTGATGAAATGCACTCAACAAGAAAGAACCATGAAGATAACAATGAATGCTTGCAACCTTCAAGTTCTGCAACGCTCTTGCATTGAGACTGTGGCAAACTGCAAAGAGACACCTCCTCTCTCCCCTCCCTCCTTTGCTTCATTTTTTTTTAGTGCAAGACATTTTAATTTTCCCGTGGAAAAAAGAAAAGGATAGTTTTATACATGGACACAGTGTGAAATACTTTACTGATTTTAAAATTAAAAGTTCCTGTGTTGGCGAGTCCAGAAAACTTCATTAAAGACTAGTGTGAACACAATTATTTAAAGATGCTGATGGTTTCTGTATTGCCCTGGAATTATTTCTTTGCAAACACATATAAAATGATGCCAGGTGTAGGATGAAAGGCAGCACTGCTTCTTGATCTCGGCAGTCAACATTACAATAATGCTCAGCTCAATAGCACATTAACATTTTCAAAGACTATGATTTCCATTTCTTATCATAGCAAAAAGAAACCCTGAAACATAAAACATAAAATAGAGGAAAGCAAGGTGCAGAAAAAGTATTAGTTAATTTATCAACTACCTGAAATGTTAAGCGGAGCCAAGTTAAACTTTTAGAAACATAAATCACATTTGTCATACTTAAGTAAATTTCTGCAAACATTTGCTTTCCTTTAAGCTTCAACTATAATGCAAAAAATGTTTTTAATGGTGATCATCTTTTGATAGATGATGTATGGCATGATTTGTAAGTGCTTGAGATACTGCAGCACAGGTGACAGAATAGTGACATAGAGCAGAAAGCAACAAGATTACCTGTATTCTCTGTCAACGCTGTCATCATTTGGCACTGTACTTTCATGATGGACCTCTGGCAGCTGCTGTTCATAACTCCAGCTGAAAAGATTGATACCAATCTTCGTTTAAATAAAATAACTTTCTGTCTCAAAAATGGTAGGAACATACTTAATCATGAAAGGGGAAAATTCTAGACTGTGTGTCATGCTCATAATACTGAAAAATGGGCCATGTTGTGCAAAAACTATATGAATGTTCTTTATGTTGGATTTTTTTGCCAGTTAGATCTGATATAGAAGTTAGGGTTTCATATCAGGGCTTGCAGTCACACTTTTAAGCATTAACTTACCCTGTGGTCCAAAAGAATTTCAGGACTTTATTAACTGTTTCTGTGAAATAAAGTGGCCTGGAAATAAAATTAAGTGGAAAATAAAGCGAAGCAGTAACTCAGATGTTCCATATTATTTTTTCTATCGATAAATACTATCCATAAATATTAATATATTCTGCTGCATTGTGCTGGGTAACTAATATTGGCAAATTATTTACTTTAATAATGTAAAATAATAAGATTCCCATTAGAGGGAGAGCATTATTTAAGATGTAAGTAATAAGATTATAAAAACAAAAGTTAGAATATACAGCTGAATATCCAGCAGATGGAGCTTCTTACCTCTTAAATGTTGCATTTTACCAGAGTAAATTCAACTTAACTGTGGCTGTTGACGTGCAGCCCTAAACTAAATATAAAAATTATAGCAAAGATTGTATCAAAGCAAATAAGACAGTAACATGATCAAAAACCCTAGACTGCTTTTAGAAGTGCTTCTCACTTGCCATACTTTCCTTAGTAGCACAGCTAATGATTAGGATATAATGAACAAATAGATATTATTATATTTTCCAGGTTTTTTTTCTTTGGTTGTGAAGGTGTTTTGGTTTGTGGGCTTTGATTTTATTTTTTTTTAATTTCCAATTTGTATGTTCAAAGGCTAAGCAGCAATTCTTATTAATTTTGGCAGATTTTAGTACTAGAGAGCAGAGTCATATTTTTAGAAACTTCAGGAAGACAGTGAATACTGAGTTGAATATAACTTAGAGAAATGTTTTCAGAGACTCTACGTGGAATTAACTAGCCTTGACTTTTAATGAGGAGATGTTAGAGGCTATGACAATTCATTTTTTATGAGATAGAATTATAATTTAGAATTAATATTTTTGAGGAAAACTTGAGAGAACTTGAGAATAGGCTAATAAGTCTTTATTTCTACTGTAGAATAGTATATGAACTAGCCTTTAGTTTTGAAGGAGAATAACATTTACCTCCTTATATACGGCATGTTTGTGCAGAAAGCTTGAATAGTGGCATTATGGCAGAAAGCTTACTTAAAATAGAAATAAATACTTTTGGAAGGATAGGCTTTGCACACCTAGGGAAGTCAATTACTGAACCTTTCTCTTAATATTCTAGGGGCATATTCATTCATTTCCTCTGCAGTAGTCTGGATTCAGCTGCTGATTTTTGAAAAGATACCTAACCCTCTGCCTATGTTAACAGAATTCCACCTAGGTAGGTATAAGGCTGAAGACCTTAGTATCAAGTGTCTGTGTTAAGTCAGACCTAGATACCGGTAGGTATTAAAGATCTCTTAAGCAATAACAGAACTCATTAAGAGTTACAAGAACTCAGTGGACTGTGTCTGTGATCTGTGAAAAGTAAAGGTGAGGTTTGAATTTGGTGGTGGTTGAAAGAAAAAGTAATCAAAATTAATATGGTTTATTTTGCTGCTGTAAGTGATTTTGCATTGATATTATACAAGTATCTAAGAAATCTGGTACTTTTGGAATAGCATGATATATAGTTCAAGGTCTAATTTCAATAAATCTTGAATACCTTAGAATTTCTGTGTATATCAGCTAAGCTTTCATTCTATTTTACTCGGAAAGATAGAAATCACAGGACAGATCTTGAGGCCATTATTAACAACCCAGATTTGTACTGGAAAACTGGAGAGAGGCAGGGGCTGTTAGTTTGGATGCAGCACGCCTTTGAATCTCATGAAACAGTGCAGTTCAGATTAACAAACTGACTTTAAGACTGTCTGTGCCTATCACCATAAATGCATCCTAACCTGTTTCTGACTTTTAAACTATTTATTGCATATTTAAAGGCTGGAAGCCCAGAAGATGGTGGAGATATCCTATTCGATGATGGAATGACTTATGAATGGTTTCAGTAAATATGGACAAATTATCTCTGACTTTGTCCCACTCCCCCAAGCTTCTTGTGAACATGTTCATGCCCTTGCAAACAATGTGTTTTCAGGCAGGAGCAGAAAACTGGTAAAGATTTAAAAATGCATTAAAAGTTCAGATTTTCTTTAGAACTCCATGCTTCACTCTGCATTAATTCACGTCTGATCCTTACAGCCTTTAATGTTTGTTTTTGAAGTGCTAAATCCCACCTCAAGACATAAGAATTGTTCCTCTTCCTTCCCAAAAAGCTGTTCTTCCTTTCTCTAGAGAAAATTGTAACTCTTCTCTCTGTCTTTTCTTTTCCTCTTCCCATTCTTTGCTTTCTCCATAGACAACTGTTGTTGCACTGGTGGAAAATCTATGTTTCAGTAGATTCCCATGGGGTAGACTGAGAAAAACCTCTATTGGTTTCTGGTTTCTGTGCAAGGCCAGACAAATGTAGACAGAGGCTATGATTGCTGAGCTCCCCACCAGCAGAAGCCAGAAAAAGATACAGCAAGAAGTCTCCCTTGTTCTGGTGCTGTTGGATGTGTGGTTTACGGGACATAGTGGACAGTGTAGGAATTAGGTTCAGCAAAGAAAGCCAGGGAGACTAAAGGGAAGACACTGTCTTGCAGTCTCTTGAGGTCAGTGACGGAGGTATTGATGCTCATGCCAAGCAGACACGAGACCTCTCATCTCTAATTCCTGTTCCTTTGTGGCCCTTTACAACAGAGCGTTGGCAGAAACTGACAGACTAACTTTGAAGTGTGTAGAGAAAGACGCAGGATAGAAAGAAAAGAGACCTTGACTTGTCAGTTGGAACTGGAAACATTGTGCAAGCTTTCAGGGGTCCCTGAGGCCTCTGCTTTTAAATCAGTGAAAGAACAGCTCTATGTGAAAGAATAGGGGCCAGTTGTACTCCAGAGTGGGAGAACGGGCTCCTGAGGCTTTGCTAAATAAAAGGAAAAATGAAAAGGAGGGAATGCTGCTCAGAAACAATATTTCATGTGCTGTGGAGTTCAGCTGTGCCCTGTCAGTTCAGAGTAGGGGACTGTAGCATGACATGACAAGGGTTAAGGTGAGACCAGAGGGCAAACTGCATAGCCATAGGCATAAAAGTGTCTGTGAAAATGCTTTGCTTGGAGCTCTCCAATGTTATATTATCAATGGTGGTAATGGCAGGAGAGTGGCTGTTCATGCTGTATTGCTGAATGGCTTAGGATGCTTTCAACAATTTCTCTTAACAGACACTGACAGATGGAGAATATGCAGAGCAGATGATGTTAATAAATGTCCTGTTTGTAAAAAGTACTGCAAGATGCAAAGGAAAGATAGGAAGAAAGCTGTATGTTACAGAAACTGTTTATTCATAATATACGCTTACAAAACAGCAGAAATGTAATTGCTTAGAAAGCATATGAGATTTATTGTTCACATTCTCATTTTGCATAAATCTTCTTTGTTACTTGTTTCAGCCTTGTATACATAAAATGTTATAGACGTTTTGAAAACAATATAGCAAATCACACAACAAAAAAAATCTCTCTCTTATGGTACATGTATTTCAGACAATATCATTTTTTTACCAAGATCTGAAAAACAAAATGCAGAAAAGGGTCAGCAACCCATTTAAATGACTTTACAGCATTATCAGTGGTGTACTTACACAAAATAAATTCAACTAACCTGACTGCTAAAGTTAACCATGGGAGGCCATTTCTTATATGACAAGGATCTGCACACTATAGTGAGGTGTATGGTAGTGACACAATAATATTAGATAACTTTCATTTTATGGAGTGGACCTACATTTTATTTGGTTTGATTTGGCTTTTGGAAAGCTGCAATTAAAAATACCTAATTATTTCTCAGTATGGCTGCAGGTTATATTTAACTGAAAGCAACCTAGAGAAAAACAAGCTTGTGAATCTATAAAGGGATCAGAATAATGTAGTTATGGTAGTTAGGGTTTAGTGCAAAAACAGTTTAAAAAAAAGTAGGATTTTAATTTAAAATAACATCTCATTAGTTGGTTTAATTACTCACTGCCAGCCCTAATTGGTTTTTAAGGCTGGAAACAGAAAAAACATAGCACTTAGGAAAAAGAAAGGATTTTTACCTCTGGTAAGTTCAACAAATGATGAAGGTTCCCTGGGCAAAGTATAAGATTCTGATTAGGTTTCTTAGCTACTTTGAATTATCCTGATTATTCTGTATTTGGAAATTATTTCAAACAGTTACAGTATTGATTGGATATTTCTCTAGCATTTCCTTAACTTTTCCTTGTTAGTAACAAGATTCTTTTAAAACTTCTTAACTTTATTCTTAATTCTATTCTTAATTCTTAAATTCTTAATTTTATTATTAAGACCCCTATGTAGCTTACTAGGTGATGATTTAATGTGCAACAAACTTGCTTCTCTCCTCATAAGCATTCTGATAGAGGGTTGTCATCAACCCTCTGTTCATGTGGTAGCAAGTATACGTAGCTGTCAGAAACCATGGCACATAGAGTTTGCTCTATGTCTTGGTAACACAGAACAGAAAGACCACACCAGTTCCCCAAAATAAGATGAACAATCGACACAGAAAATCAGTAATAATGAAAAAAACTACTTAGTTTTTACTTTTTATTACTGCAGTATAAAATTTATGTCAAATATTGAGTTAAGGCTAGGGACTACGTGTTCTTATCTGTCAAAATAGGGAATTGTGTGGCTTCTCTAGTTAAAATTGCTGTGGAAGAAGTCAGCCCTCCCCTCTCCAGGTGCAGACTGGTCCAGTCACACATCCAGTCTAAAACAGTCTGTTGTGTTTGAGCTTGTCAAGCTATAGCATGGCCATATGCTGTTACTGCAGTTCTGAGCATTAGCAGAAATAATGTCTTGGACATCTTGGTAATTTTAAAGCTAAGAAAGAAAATTTTAGGATGCTAGTTTGGTTTTGATTGGGGTTTTTTTGTTTGTTTGGTTGGTTTCTGTTTTGTTTGTTTGTCTGTTTTTCAGGACTCCAAAGGTTTTGTTATTTTCTGATGTGAAAGTAGATAATGTTGGACATAAAATCAAGAAGTATAAGCCAAGACTAAATATATAAAAGAACCAGGAGAGTTGAGGGTATTTTGAACACAAATCTAAACATTCATGTTGGTTACCTGTTCTCTCCTTCTCTAGACATCACTAAAATATGCACTTAAATGAAGCTTTTTTTAATTCTAAATATGAACGTGTATTTATCCTGTTACTTCTGTCACATAATCGCCTATGCTTTTTAAAAAATAATATTAATATCCAGGCAAAGCAACAACAGCAAGAATACTTTGAGTTAAAGCTGTCAGTAATTAACTTATTTATATAGGGAGATATTTAGGGCTTCCTCAGGTGTACTGCAACCTGCATTATCTGTAACAGGCATAACATTACAATGACTTAAGCTGGTTTGCCCCAAGTTTAGAGATTCTCAAAGATGGGGTTTATGTATTTGGTTATTTTCATAGAAATACTATCTTTCACTACTTTCAATAACATTCAAATACTCTTCACAGGAATGAAGAGAAATTGCATCTGCATATGACAATGTACGCATTTCATGTTAAAATGAAGTCTATTTACAACTTCTGCTTTTTATTGTTTTTAATAGTTTGAAATATATTTTGCTGAATTTTTATAAGACAGTGTATAAGTATTCAGTCAGTGCCAGGTCTCATATAAACATTTTTGAACTGTCAGGATGATGTATAAACTTAGTACATCACTGAAGGACAACTGTGACTGTGGCTTAATAGCAACTTTGCTACTGCACATAGGTATATACTGAGATTTCTGCTACTTTACCCTTAGATTTCTCTGCTTCTTGGGTTGGTTCTAGGGGATGACCAACTAGAAAACCACTGGAAACAGCCAAACAAAACTCAATAAATCCACCATCACTTGGTGATGGTCATTAAGAAAGTGCCTGGCATTTAACTTGATGTACACCGTGCTGAGTTTGTTTCTGATTATACTTTATTAATATTTTTCTTTCCCCTTGGCCCAGAAATTCAGAACACCTTGAAACAGTAGTTCTTCTTTAAAATGAAATCTTGCACATTCAGGTGCTGCAGCTTTCATAAGAATAATGAATATTCTAAGAGAGCATGCAAAACCACAGGTATTAACATTACAGTCTATTATCTAAGAAAATCTCCCAGATTGAGTCAAAACATGAAATAGTGTCTCACCAGCTCCAGTTTGATTAAATATCTCAGAGAAAATTAAGAAATAAATCTTTCAATTGGCTTCTTGGAAAATCAAGGATAAGTTTCATAATCAGTGCTTGCTTATTCTGACAATGGTAGGTACTTTTTCCCCCAGCTGTCTCAGGTGCAGCTACAGTGTCTCACTTTTGTCATTGACCCCAGTCGACATTCTTACACTTCCCTTGAATCGGATCACCTCTGAAGGCCTTTCTTCCTGAGTTCTCCAATAAGATGAAATATTTTTGGTATTTTACAGTGCTTTCTTCATCTTTCCTGCTTTGGAGGAAGCTGTTGGAGATTTAACTGGGAAGCTGGGAGTCTGACTATGCCAATGACCTTTGTTTCTGTGGCTCATTCCTGTTAGTCATTGATTGCCCTAATTAGTAGCTAGAGAAGATTAAGACATTCATATCAGCTAGATGAACTGTTGTACTCAAGGATCCTTAAACACATTTGTTATTTGGGTTGTCGATTTAGGTTTTTGATTAAAACCTATAATATTGTAAAGGGTAGTCAAAATGTTCTTGTCAAATATCTTTGAGTCAAAGCAACTTTTCAAAATTAATATGAAGCAGATGTGTTTCATTTTAGTCACTTTTTCCCTATACACTTTGTAAAACAACCCCAAAAGTATGGTTCTGTTCAATGTTTAATTTTCCAAAATCAAAAGTATCAGAACTTAATGGTACCAAGATTTTAAAATCTACCTTTCTAAAATTTGTGAGTGTTCAGTGGTTTTAACCTTCAAATTTCTAGCTGATTTGGGATTATTCCTTTCAAGAACCTACTTTTTTGCCCATTCTAAGTGGTTGTAACTACAACAACAGTTAGTGAAAAAGTTACATCTGGAGTTCTCAGTTTTAATGAATGAAATATTTTTCAGGAGTAGCCTGGGCCCCCAAATCCTTTTAACATTTCAAGGCCAAGGTATTTTCTTATGTCTGTGTTTTGAAAATGGGATTGTTGTGCATATTGATTCATTCTTTTTTGAGTCAGTCTTGACTGGTAACTGTTGTGATGCTGTCAGTTAAATATTGGTTACGTATATAATTATCAGATCTGTCTATATGTTGTAGAAGATGCTGTGAAATGTAGAGTTTATATTGAAATAAGGCAATAGGATAGTAGAATACTTGGGTAAAATTACACTTGTTTAAAATAATTAAAAAATTACAAATATTCTTAAGATATATTTGTAACTTAGATGCCTTTACAGTTTTGAATATAATCTTCCTAGCACATTTCCCTGAAGTAAAAAAGAAAATAAAAGAAGGAAACAAAAAGGAAACTAATTATAGTTGCTTCCTTGCAGCTTTTAGATTCTCTGAGGCACCTTTTTGACCAATCATGATACCTCCTCATTTGAGAGTTAATGAGCCAAAAAGATGAAAGTTGTTTCAGTTCTTGTGTTTCTACTTCCACTGCTGGAATTGCTCCTGTTCTTCAAGTCTTCTAAAACAGTGAACTAAACAAAATAAAGATTTCACTGCTACATTCTTGAAGCAATATTCATATGATAGTTGATTTCATTCTTAGTAATGACAGCCCTTTATGTACTTGCTTATATGTGTGAATTAGGTGGCAAATAAAAGCAAATCAAAAAATGGGTTACAGTTCAGATGCTCCAAATCTTGAATGTTAGCTCACATAAAGCATATATATATATATGTATACAGTTAATGCTTTAAAAGAAAATATAAATATGCCTACTCTAATGAGGCAGTTATTAGGTAGCGTTCCTACTTCAAGAAAAGGCTATAACTTGAGATGTTTAGAAGCTGCATTACTACTAGACAATGCCCCTAAAGGGGGGCATTATTAGAAGAAAAAATACCTACTAGAGTATTAGTTGGGCATTAGTAGAAGTTTCCAAAAGATATATTATGTTATTTTGTTACCAGTTTAAGTCACCCCTGACATAGATATGGGGCTTGGAATATCAGAATCTAGAAATGTTAAAAAAAGAAATAAAACCCCACCACATTTCTCAAGTCCCTGAGGGAAGCAATGTCAGGGAAGAGGGAAGAGACAATTTCTTCCTTATCCATTATTCTTCATTTCTGTTAAAGACAATATATGTTGTGACCTATATTTGCCTTGGACGTCAATGTCTTTTTACCTCAAAAAATTTTTTTGCACTCTGTCAGTCCAAACGGCACATCTATGCAGAACCAAAAGAGTGAAAGTAGCAGCATTTATCCAGAAACTGGACTGCAAACTCAAATATTGTTTTAGGGTTTTACTAGAAGTAGAAATAGTGATGTTTGGTATTTGCACAAATGTACATTTTTGTCCAAACTCTTCTACTTTTTGACCAGCCTTTTATAGGATTAAAAGACATTTGCTTATGTATATTATGATGTGTTTTGCCTCCACCTGAGTATAAAAATAAGCATCTCATGAGACAGCAAACAATGTAATTTTTTTTTTGGCTGACTTAAAAGAGACGTAGTAAGTCAATTTGCATTTTGAAATCTACTGAGAGCAACAATGGATCATTAAGTTCTTCTCAGTTCCACCTGGTGGAGCGTGTAGAGGGGTCCCCTGCAATATCCCATTAGTGACACTTTCATTATCTGAAACTATTTCTATATGCAAGCAAAACTATTCCTGTAATATTCCTGTCTCACTGTGTGTTGTATACATGGAAGACTTGCATTCCCATGATTTGCATTCCCATTCTTGGGTTTTTTATGGTTCGCTAAGTGTTGATGGAGTCATGTGTGTGAGCTGTGGACTTTAGTGAGCTATAGCATTGCTTTGGTACTATTACTACATGCACAGGCAAGGATAATAAGAAAGCAGTTTCTCTATTCCATAAATTTCTGTATATTTGTGAGATAACTGTGGTATGGTACAACAAGTAAAGGAACTTTTATATTCATGTTTTAAAATAAGTGACTGATGTAAAAATTTAAATTAACTCAGATAATCCCTGTATGCTAACTACCATTAAATTACACAAGTAACAGGAAAATAAAATATGTCTTTCATAGCATTATATACAAGACTCTATTTGCAGGTTTTGTTTTCAACATCTAATTTAAAACTTGCTGAATATACTGAAAAAAAAATTCTGTCTATTTCTATTTGTACTGATGTTGCAAAACAAAGAAACAAAAATATTCTCCTATGTTGCACATTTTCAATGTATTTATACTATAGATGAATAATTAGTTTTCTAGTAGTAAGCTGTTTGTACTAGTGTTGTCTGTGATGCACTAGTTGGTGCATCACAGGTCTGTGATACCTAACGGGTATCAACATGGGGCTATACCAAAGAGAATCTTGGAAATCTGTCTTGCTGCTAAAATGAGCAAGTGAGAACCCAGAAGGATGGTTAAATAATAATAAAAAAAATCACATATTTGATATTTTTATTTTTTTCTCTTTCCCAAGAAATGTGGTCATCATCATACCTTGTAAATCTGATTCTACCTCTTTTTTTTTTTTTTTTCCCCAAAGTTTATTTTCAAAGGGTAACTAAGTATCTAAAATATTTTTTTCTAGTTCTTATTTATTGTTGTGATTACAGCTATGCACTGAACCATAATATTCATGTGGTTTTTGCCATTGCCTTCACTGGAAGTAACCCCATAAGTAAATCTATTCAGCTGTTTTTATGGGATTCACTCTTGTCCTTATGGAAACTTTAAAAACACAGTAATATTTGAAATAACAGAAAATATTTGCTGCTTGAATAAAAAAAAAAGCAAGCAAACCAGAAGAGACAAAATCAAAGCCTGAGAGCTAAGCCTCAAGCATGAGTGCTTTTAGTTAGTAAAACCACAAAATAGTAACTGATGTTTTTTATCTGTGGTGATATTCTCTGTTTTCTTCTCCATAATTCAGCACTTCAATTCACAAGTGATTGCCAAAAACAATATTAAAATTTTAAATGGGATAATTTGGCATGCCTGTAAAATTGGCCCACATTTTATAGGACCAAAGTCGTAAAGATCAATAACTAGAAAGAACTAATCTTTTTTCTTGTCTCCTTCCTCAGTTTTGTATTAAAATTGTTTCTCTTTAATGGACTTCTTCCAAAAACTTCAGTGTATCTTGCATTCTGTTTACACTTTGTTTGATCTTTCAAGTGTTCATCCAGCTTTTTTTAACATACTGATGACGGAGTTAATGACTTTTTTCTTTTTGTCAAAGGTACTTGAGTTTTGCATTTGTTGCTAATTAGAAATCAAATGAATCTCATTAAAGGGGTCTTGTAACCTTTTTCTGCATTGAGAAAGGCCAAGGGTTCTCATCTGAAAAACTGTAGAACTGTCAGCACCCTAATGGTTTTGTCAATGTTATTAGAAGTAAATAATAAACATAGAAAATGACTTAACATGAACTACTGCAAAAGATCGACAATGAGCTTCAAAACACAGATCAATATTTTTCCAACAGAGTGACTATTTATCGAAGGCACTAATAGCTCTGGTGAGGGAACAGGAACATTTTCCTGTTCAATTAGCCTAGATCCCTTTCCAAAATTTTAAATGGAAAAATGATGACAGATACACAACACAAAACAAACATGATGTATTTTTCTAAAGTGTATTTTTATATTCTCTTTCTTAGATAGTAAAGAATAAGTACTTGGATTAGGTTTGCATGGCAAGATTTTGGTAGTGGAGGGAGGGAAGCTACAGGGGTGGCTTCTGTAACATACTTTCAGAAGCTTCCCTGTGTCTGACAGCAACCATGCCAGATGACTCCAAGACAGACCCACTGTTGGCCCAGGCTGAGTACATCAGTGACAGCGGTAGCGCCTCTGGGATAACAGATTTAAGAAATGTAAAATAGTCCTGTGCAATGGGAATGGGGAGAGTGGAGTAACAATATACGAGAGGAACAGCCCTGCAGAAGGTCAGTGGAGAAGGAGAGGAAGTAGATGCTCCAGGAGCCAGAGCTGAGATTCCTCTTCAGATCCATCTGTAGCCTGTGGAGGATGTGACTGAAGGAGGGTTTGACCCTGTGGTAAACCTGCACAGGAGCAGGTTCCTGGCAGGACCTGCGTCTCCATGAAGAGAGAAGACCATGCTGGAGCAGGTTTTCTGGCAGCACTTGTGTCTCCACAGGGGACTCACAGTGGAACAACCTGTTCCTGTGAGGGGATTGCACCCCGTGGAAGGGACCCACATTGGATCAGTTTGTGAAGAACTGCAGCCCATGGGAAGGACTCACATTGGAGAAATTCATGGAGGACTGTCTCCTGTGGGAGGGACGTCACTCTGGAGCAAGGGAAGAATGTGAGTAGTCCTCTCCATGAGAAAGAAGGAGTGGCAGAGAGAACATGCGATGAACTGACCATAGCACCCATTCCTCATCCCACTGCACCACTGGAGGAAATAGAGATTTTGGGATTAATGTCAAGTCAGAGGAGAGAAGTGGGGGGAGGTGTTTTAAGGATTTGGCTTTATTTGTCATTGCTCTATTCTGATTTCATTGGTAATAAATTAACCTAATTTCCTAATTTCAAATTTGTTTTGCCCGTGATAGTAGTTTGTGAGTGATATCCCCTGTCCTTATCTCGACCCATGAACCTTCTGTTATATTTTCTCTCCTCCATCCATTGAGGAGGGAAGTGATAGACCATCTTTGGTGGTCACGTGGCATCTAGGCAGGGTCAACCCACCATAAGTGTGTATCACTCTTATTATAGAAAGCTATTTCACAGTTTTTGCCTGTTTCATTTTAATATATGGTTTTTGCATGCCATTAAACTTTCATTTCTAATTTCTCAAGAAATTGTCTCCCTTTTGATAGGATGATATAATTTTTATTTTATCCAGATACTCTCACTCTTTAAATATGGTGAAGAACATTAATGTACATTCATTCATGTAGCAATAAGATTTGCAAATAGACAAACAGTTGAAGTATCTTTCCCCCTGACCCCTACAGTTAATAATATACACCTTGATATTTTCAAACAGTCTATCCTTCTAAAGGGTCTAGAAAACTAAAAAAAAGCTCTTCTGTCTTCATAGCTAGTTAACACACCAAGAACTTTTTGCAAAATCTGTTTCATAGCTTCCAAGGTTATACTGCAGGTAACTTTTTAAATACTTTTCTTCCTAATGTCCTTGATCAAAGCATAGATGACTGTAGACTTAGCTCTTAATATGTATTAAAAAAAAGTCAGTTTCCTGTATATTGTTTTGAAGACTGAAAGTGTTATATAATTGGTAAGACTAGAATTATTAAGATGATACAGGATTTAAAGGAAATAAACTACAAGGAAAGATCAAAGAAGAACTCTGATGTTCTTTATATATTAGAGGATCATTTAATCGTGTTTTAAAAACCACACACATACAGCATATATGATATATAAATCATACATATATCTAATTAAAATTATAATGATTGCCTATAAGCAAGACAAAACAAGGCTGCTTTATTAGAAAAGTATTTCAGTTGTTTATAAGCTTTTTAGAAGACTGCCAAAATTTAATTGTTTGGGAGGAATTTGAAGGCTCAGTTTCTTCCTCAGGCTTGTTTTTTGCAAAGTTTCAGCAAAATGATCAAAAGGTTTCTTCCGATTAGTTTAAGGAAATTACATTGTCTTTCATCTGAAAGAAGATCAAGAATATTCTGTTTGGTTTTAAAGAAATGCATAAAACTTTGTGACACGGACATTAAAATCAGAAAGATGCTTAGGAGTGAGGGGTAAATTCTGCTATTCTACAAAACTTGTACTGAAGTTGCTACCTTTGAAAACTTCACTTTGTATATTCACAGCCATGGCTTGTGTGCTGTGTGTAGATCCTATACACAAGCTGTAAAGACATAAGCCCGAGTATAACCCATTCCTAAAAATTTGCATAGCAGAAATTTTTACAGTGGAACAGGGTATGGAAGTGGCCACAATGGTGCTGATGTCAGAAACAGGAGGATTTTCTTTTTTCTTGGTCTTTCTTTCAGTAGTATTTGACTAAAAGAAGAGAGGATCTTAAATGTGATTGATGAAAAGACTGAAGAGGAGCTGTCTCAATAGAGAAAAGCAGGCACTCTGTGATGGCTGGAAACAGAAGATGAAGTCTTATAAAGCTGGTGTGGATCAGCCAAATCCAGGTATGTTGTAAAAAGTACTTCATAGATGATGCTGAACTGGGACTCAGAAAAGGAGGATGGACAAAGATGCATATAAAAATAACAATGAAAAATGTTAATTTTTACATTGTCAAACAATTCCATGTTTCATTTGTAACCTCACTGGATTTCCTTTCCGTGTTCATTTACTATAGTGTACCCTCTTGCATTTTAATGAGTGAAAAAACACAAATTTGGAGAAAGATTTCTAGTTAAATTTAAATTTGTACTTTTGTATGTATCAGTAGGCTTTGGCTCATAAATGTTTTCCCTAGAAGCAAAAGGGTACAACAACAAATTTGCACAACATCCAATTGAAATGACAGCTTGATTCAGTCCATTTGGGATTAACTCTTGAACAAAGAGAAAAATTAGTCATATTGGTCTTCATATCTTTTCAGATGCAATGACAGGTGTGCACAATAAATTCTATGCACAGGAAAATGTAAACGTGGGAACAATAGTACACATTAAGGTAATCCTGTGTGTAGGCCATCATCCTGTTATAGTGAGGAAACAGAGGAATGAAGACACCTCACTGAACTCTTATCACAGGAACAAATAACAGAATCGCAGAATTATTTAATTTGGAAAAGACCTCTGAGATCATTGAGTCCAACCTTTGACTGATCATTACCTTGCCAATTAGACCATGGCACTAAATGCCATGTCCAGTTGTTTCTTGAACACTTCCAGAGATGGTGATTCCACCATTTTCATGGGCAGTGAATAACCCTTTCCATGAAGAAAGGGATCATCCTTCTGATGTCCAACCTGAATCTCCCCTAGTGAGGTTTGAGGCCTTTTCCTCTTGTCCTGTCACTGGTTGCCTGAGAGAAGAGACCTATCCCCACACTGCTAAAACCTCCTTTCGGGAAGTTATAGACAGTGATAAGGTCATCCCTGGGCCTCCTTTTCTCCAGGCTAAGCAACACAAACTCCTTCAGCTAGCCCTCATAGTTTGTTTAGTATTGGTTTTTCCATGTATTTTCAAACTGCAAAGGTTTCTTTATGCCTCAGGCTGAATAAAACAGGACCAGTGAAACAGAACCATTCGTACTGAGTGTGGGTGGCAGTCACAACTGACAAGAAACTTCAAATTCAAAGTTCAAAAGCATTTAGTAATTTTTGTGAATTCCTAATTCAACTAAAGAAGTAATTAAAAAATTTTACTTTAAAAATATATATTATTGACAAAAATTATAAATTACGTAAATTACAGGGAAAATATTTCCAGATATCAGCAGCTCAGTTCTTAAAACCAGTACATCACTAAAATAAAATGTTAGTATGATGGAGAGGAAAAGGTTGGGTTTAGAAATGGGAGAATTCTTTGAAATTAGTTTGAGAGATTTATTCTTTAAATATTTATTTTATAATGCATTTTAGGAATTATCATGATACAAAACTTTATTAAGCTGTGTTTTGTATTGAAAATTTTGCAAGTTTCCCAGGATTTAGAGGTTTGCTGTGATTGTTTAGTGCAGGCTTAACTGATGGTTTACAAGGGGATTAATGAAATGGAGAACAGTTTTATGAAGGTATTCCCCTACCAATTCTCACAAGGCTATAAATAATTTACAGAGCTCCGGTTAATATTCGTACTTTAGGAAATTATTTTATGTTAGAAATGCCACAGTTAACTGTGTTCTTCTGCAGCTATTGAATCTCTGGGCAGGGGGGAACATCTCTGTTTTCTAAGGATGCAAAGATGTTAATCTTTAGTACAGTTCTGACGTGGGGTTATAGATACTATATGTTTTTTCTCCTATAACACGGCTTTTTTATAGATTGAGAAGACTAATAAAACCCTTGTGTCTTCAGTCAAATATTACAACTTTGACAACAACTCAGCTAAAAAAGGTGTCATCTTTATATTGAAACCTTTAACTTTGCTTGTCTGGTTTAGATTATACAGTGACAGACTGGGGCTGTATAGACTTTGACTGTATAGATTTTGGCTTAACACAAGAGATTAGTGCTCAGTGACAACTCTAGTAGCAATGCGCAATGCTGCTAGGGTGTCTAAGACTTTATCTGTCACTTTTACCTGCACTTTGGAGGGTGGCTAGAAGAGCATCTCCTTTTACTCCTTTCAAGCCTTTCTATCTGTAAAAGAAAGCTTAGTAGGGACTGATAGTTTTAAGTAAGCTTTTAAAATAATGGAAGAGAACCATAAGTGTTCAGATATATGCAGTTGTGAAAGAAGAAGGGGGAAAAGTGCTTTCTGAGGCTCCAGAGTCACTTGTCATTGACTTGGAAGCTTTCTACTTGAAGATTAAAAAGCTTCATGAGGAGGACTTATTTCTTTTTACTTTTACTCTGATTTAGCTTTCTAAAATGTTTTGTAAAAGTTATTTAGTGCTGCAGGGAGGAACTATTGAAAATCACAGGTTGCAAAAATCCTCTAAAAATAATACAAAAAACTCCAAACAACAATCCCTTTAAACAACACCCTATTCATACTAGAGGGTCTATGAACACTGAAGATGTATCAGCCATGTTACTGTGTTACACAAGTTGTTCAGATGACACCCCAGTGAAATAATTGGCTGCTTTTAGTAATCTGGTGATTACAAAGCATAATTCCAAGAAACTTCATAGCTCTGAATTCTGTCAAAGTTTGCACAGTGATTTAGGTGGAGTACATAACAAGACTATGAGGCACCTATGGAGAGCTATTCAATAGCACTGCAGTTCAGTGTTTGAGGACTGAACTTTGTTGTAACTAAACTAGTGACTATAAAATCAAAACCATAGAGACCTGATTTATCTATACGTAGAAAGAAGCATGATGGGCTGTTACCAGTATTGTTCCTGTTAATAGTCAAGACATTAATAATAAGACCTGTTGTCTTTAGGGAGAATTATGAATGCTTTTATAATCTCTTCACACACTGATAGGACAAATTGTGTCATCACTTTAGTAAATATTGCATTAGACACTTAATGTCTTGGGATTTAAAAAAAAAAACAAAACTCAGACAGACTGCGAAGCAAAATAGTGGTACTTGAAAAGAGCGGGGGAAGAAAAAAAAAAAAAAAAAGGAATAGATCTGGAGAATGCAAACTTTGTCTGACCAGAGGCACCATGGTAGGTAATGCTGGTGAGTAAAGCACTACAAGACTCCCAGGCTCATGTGGTAAATCTACTTTAAGGCTTGGGTAACAAAACCTGAAAGACAGATGAGAAGATTATAAAGACATAAAAGAACAAGCAGCAAATGTGAATGGACAGAACATAAAAATATATGGCGGCATTTCTAGTCTCCTCTTTTTATTTTCTTTAATCTAGGGCAGAGTTGTAACTCTCAAGGAAAGGAAAAGTTAACAAGAAGAACCCCTGTTAACAGGTGAGAGTTAAGGTTATAAATAAAGGCTGTTGAGGTGAAGTATGAGGAAACATATACTAGAAAGACCTAACAGCTACTAGAATTCTACCCTAAAAGATGAATAATAAAGGCAAGGATTTTGTATAGCTTCCAGTTTTAAAAGAAAATTATATATTTTTTTAATAGCATTTCAAAATAAAAAGAACAATCCCTTCAGGAACAGTTCAAACTTGAATGTTTTCTCTTGGATAAATATTATAAAATATCCAATTAGTCATCTGAGTGTCATAAAGTCCCAAAGTCCTAAACCAGAATCACCGTGGAGTATTCTGTATCAGCGTAGCATATGTAGACTCTCCTATGTTTTAAAGAAAGTGATAGCTGCATCATTCCACAATGAGCAGGTGGATAAGGCTGTCAAGACTGGAATAAGCCAGGTAGACTTCGACTGGGAGCAGAAGGATGGCCTATTTATAGCCTGAAGGGCCCATGAAACATCAGGACATCTAGGAAGAGAGGAAACATACAGATGAGCTCATGATCAAGGAGCGGACCTGACCATGGAGGCCTTCACACAGGTTATTCATGAATAGAGCCACCGCACTCTCTTCCAGGGAGATTTTACTTGTATGGCTTGCTTAATTGCTGTACATGTTGAAATGTACGTGGCAATTAAGCAAGCCATACAAGTAAAATCTCCCTGGAATAGAGTGCAGTGGCTGAATTTCCAATGTGGTGAGGCCTGGCAAATTGACCACATTGGACCACTGCCATGAACACACCAAGGCAAGAGCTTTGACTCCTATTCCTAGTGCAAGCTGGGTATTTTACCTTCTCTAGTGCATACCAAGGCACACATTCATGGAAAAATCTTATCCATTCTTTTTTTCCCTATAAACAAATGAGAGGAAAAAAAAAGTCAAGTCAGCACATGATTTAGACATGTGTTCAGGTTCTAAAAAGAAAGCGTGTAAATCTAGACAAAATTGGACAAAAGCCCAAAAATTAATAAAGGTATTGTTAAAAATTTTCCCAGCACAAACTGAACAAATTAGTAATATCTGTAACTTTTTAGCTACATAAACAGCTGACCTTTTCTTTATTGAATAAGTAAATTCTTGCCCCATGAGAAGTACAAAAGAACTCCCGGGGATCTGCATTTAGCCAAGATCTGCAAGGCTTTGCTGAGAATTATTGCTTTAGTGTTTTGTGAACAGTGTACAACTTTTGACTCATTAGCAGATTAGAAAATGTGTTATGCCTATTTTTTTGTGTGTGTGTGTGTTCTTTAGTCTTTTTTAATTACAGAAGTGGCAAATATAGTATTGGAGAGTTTAAAAATATAACTCAACTTTCCACTAGATTTCACCACCAGGGTAAAAAATCAAGATCTTAACACTTATGCTGCATTTGAATTTGTGATAAAATGAACTAGGACAACCATATTAGCAGTTTCTAAAATCGTGCCTTAGCAAAACTATAATTTTAAAGAAGCTAAACAGCTGAATATTAACCTATATAGATATATGTGTTGAAGGAAAAGACAGTTAATTAAAATCAGTTGTAAGAACTCTGACTTAAGATATGGTGACATTTTCAAATTACAGAAATTTTTCCAGTTAACTTTGCTGCATGTAGTTGGATAACTAAATACCCATGATATACTCCTATCTGTAAATGCTGTAAATTCTATGAACTACAATAAATACCAGTATGAATAAGCAGTTAGTAAACATCATAACCAAAAAATCTATCCAGCAACCAAACAAAAAGAGACTGAAATACCATATTAATTTATTTTTTACTGTTTTAAATACCTTTATTTTTTCCTATAATGTAAATTTCTGTGAGACAGTCAAAGGATATTTGTTGACTTTT
Source organism: Myiotriccus ornatus (assembly GCA_036023395.1). Lineage (NCBI taxonomy): Eukaryota > Metazoa > Chordata > Aves > Passeriformes > Tyrannidae > Myiotriccus > Myiotriccus ornatus. The sequence goes on from JAYRBT010000082.1 coordinate 71,573,247, forward strand.
GGCATAATTCTGTGTAAAATTCTAGTGGTCCTGTCTGTTTAATGTGTTTGATATTCTAGAAAGTTGATTTTGAAGGCATTATGCTTAGATTAAAGCTGAATGTTGTGGATCAAACTGCGATTCATGTAGAAGTGATAGATGTATGGCACACAGCTACATTATTAGAGATCTTCCAAAGCTTACAGTACCATATTTTAAATACACATGCTACTTTGCATGGAAACTGTATTTGCAGTAATTTCCAATTACTTTCATTGGAGCTATCTCGTGAAACTGTTTTGGAGATTATAAATTTGAGATCCATAGATTCCCTCAGATTCCCATTCAGTAAGGACATGCCATTGACTTTTGTGGGACTGTTCATGCTTATATTTAGATATGATCTGTGAAACTGCTCATGCTTTCCTTTAGATGCATACCTAACTACATGGCCAAGTAAGAAGCCCAAAGGACAAATAATGCACTTTGAGAATGATCTGTGAATAATACAGTGGAAGGACTCACACTGACTGTTATTTTTGGGATTAGGCTTCATCAATTTTTATGGGCAAGAGGGATCATAGTGTGAAAATGCATTGTTGTAAAGCCTTTTTCTTTTTACTAATTAAGTTCAGACAAACCATCTGTTATCTTGGCTTAAATACAAACCACATGTCTTCATATATTATTGATAGAGAAAATTTGAGAGACTTAAATATTCTTTTACTTTAAGAGTGAGTCACAATATCCCTGTTTTGTCAGGGATTATTATTTTATATGCTTACTTTAACATTACATTCCTCTTAAGAAACATAATTCAGTCACTTAAATCACTGTAGCATGAGCAACTCAGTCTTAGTGGGGTTTTATATTGCGTAAACATAAAGATTTTTAGTGTTGGTGATCTCCTTGGACATTTTTCATTCAATTTTTTTATTCATTCTATTTTAATTGTTATGATGCTGTAAACTGAGTTGTCAGTGAGTTTCCTGATGCAGTCTTGCAGTAGGTCTATGTCTTCATTTTATCATGCAAACAGTAACAACAGAAAATAATGTAGAGCTCAAGGGGGGGAAATAGAAAACAGCATCCATTCTTAAGTAAGAAAACATCAAAAAGAGGAATTCTAACATTAATGTTTTACAATTTTACCATAACCATGGATAAAACATAAGGTACAGAAAAATATGAGTTGTAGTTTGCAGGAGTCATGAACATCTTTCATGATACTTTACTGTATAACAAGATTGGTTGATACCTTTAAAAGTTATGAGATTTACTTGTGACATAAAAAGCAGTGATTTGCATCTAAACAGACATGCATGCATTGGTTAAGTTAGGCTATGGTACCTATGGATGAATGTTTCTTGCTTGTCTTCAGTGTATGAGAAAGCAATTTTAATAGGCAAAATTTGAAAAACACAAACTTGAAATGGCAGCATTTGTGGAACCACTGGGCATGAGAAATGCATATAGTCAGAATGAATACAATTCTGCTACCTCACATGACCATAACAATGACAGTTTACACTTAAATGATACATTTCATCTAAAAACCAATTTAATTTAACTATTGCTGGTATGTTTTTTCTCAGTTGTTCAAGCTGGTGAAAGCTATTCTCTTCCCTCACAAGAAGCCATACCAAGTAGATAATACTAATGTGATTCTACAGTGCACCCTCAGTCATTAAAGCATATTTAACATTTATTTAGTAATGGTTTTGTTCCTGACATAAGCTTAAATTCTGTGTTAGATCCTGTACACTTTCTCTGCAGCCCTGGCAATTCACAGAGTAGACAAGAAGAAAATAGGGTATGTTTTTGACATCTCTCTATTCATAATTGATGACATCTTAATTAAGAGTCCTGTAAAACAGGTATACCTGTAGTTTACTTTTCCCTAGTAATAGTGGAAATCTGATGGACCATTACGATTGTAATCTCTCTTTTAACAGCAATCAAACTTTTCACTGAATTTCTATTCATCATTTGCATCTTACTGCACTATTCCAAGTAAGTTTGAAGTATAATCTACTTTATCCTTGATCAAATATTAAAAAGGTTCTGAAAAATGCATTAGTGGTATAGTCTTCCTTAAATCAAAAAAGATAAGTCAATAATCATCATAAGCCACTGACATCAGAGAACAGATTCCAAGCTCTTGGTTTGAGATGTTCCATCAATAATATTGAATGTTTCTTTATTTATTAATTTCTGACTATCAGCCTGAAAGATACATTCTCTTGTACTATTTTCTGTGATGTACCCTGCTGTGGTGTCATTGTTCTGATATCTGGCACTTGAAAGAAAGTTCTAGTGGGTAGTTCCAACTTTCCAAAAGGAGTTTCTGACATTTCGTAGTGATGATAAAATTGTATTTGGAAGTAGTTACTATGCATACAAATCAGGCACTTTCACAATATTCCTACGTCAGCTTAAATGTTATCACCTAACAAAGCAAAGTGAAAGTGCTTTCTGTAAGCAATACGTGTTCTTTTGCAGCATTGCTGTTATCAGTGTCCTGCTGTCCAGGATCTCTGATGAAGTGCAGTTTCAAGAAAATCTACCAAGTTGAAAAACAATGTGTCAATACAATCCACGATCCGAATTTAACAGGATTAGCTTTGAAAGGTCTGTCACAGGAAAACATATAGCAATTTAGAATCCAGAAAATCATGTGGTCTAATTAGAACCACTAAAGTATTAGACATTGCGGCAGAAAGCTTTTGGAGCTATTTCATAGCTGTTAGTCATATAGTAATTTCTAAATGGTAAGCAAACATGGTATCTTGCCAGACTGATCGTTTAGACCATTCATGCATGGAATTACTATTAAAGTCAGAGGTAATCTTCCTGAATTGATTTACTAATGACTTCTGGGGTTGAGTCATTACTGGTTATGAATCAATAGATCTTTTTCTGAAAAGCATATCCAATGAAGAAATATCTTGAAGGTTTTGATGCTGGCCACTTTTGTCACAAAGAACTCTGTGAAAATTTAGCAGGTGTGAGAGTACTTCAAACACAAATAGAGAAGTCAGTATGTCATTCTTTTTAATATTGACTTGAGTAATGCTTATCTATATCTTTCTATGCAAATTGCTCCACTTATTTCAGTGTACACTGTTCAATACAATTTATCACATACTTATAAAATGACATATATTCCAGAAACAAATTCAAGTAGATTTTGACCACATTATTCACCCATGAAGTGCCCAAGCCCTGAGTGAATTCTGCCATCATCCTGGGAACTTGGTAGTGAGAGCTCAAGGTCAGCTGTAATAAAGAAGATACCTGGCCTCGATGCTGTTTGACACAAGGCTGTTAGAGGATTCCAGAGTGGGGACTCCTGTCGTTCAGGAGCTGAATTTATCCTGAGCCACTCAGCTGTGGTCCCTGTCTGAGCTACACTGCATCCATGCCTCTGCTTGCCATCTGTACCTTATTGATCTGGATCAGGACACTGATCTGCAGCATCCTGGCTTGACTTCAGACCTGCATCATCACTGTGAATTTGCCTGCCAATAGTTGACCCTGGATATTGCTCTTCCCCTCTGTTGCCTGGGTACTTTGCTGCTGTGACCTTGGCAGTGAGATCACTGGGCCTGCCTTCCTTGCTGCCACCCTCAGCTCCTAGTTTGCTTTCCCTTACAGATAGAAATGTTCAGTGTTCCCTGATGTTAACTCCTGTATTATATCCTAATAATTTAAGATCCTGAACATACAACAGTCCTGCAATTGCATATTTTCTGTGTATGCACAATAATGAAACACTTCATTCTTTCTCTAAATAAGTATACCTTGCCTCTTCCCAGATTACAGACATCTAAAATACGTGGCACTGAAGATTAAGCCTTTGACTGTTATAAGTATTACATGTATGAATACATGCAAAATATATAGATTGTGAGAGAGAAATTCATAATCAACAAGGAAGGCTTCTGCATATAAGTGGAGATCTTGCATATGGGGGAAGGTTAAGCCCAGAAGGATGGATTTTTCAATGTCCATTGCAGAGGTAAGAATAAAATCCAGATTTCATGTGTATCAGTCAAAGCCTGTGTTCACCATACAGTCTAATCCTGTCCATGATCTGCTTATTGCTCAATTATATGGGCATAATAACACCTTTTCAAGGTTGGCAAAAATAAGTGAAATTCTGAAGAACAAAAGATGAGGAAAGGAAAGCAGTGTATTTCAGCTACCATGACACCACTGCTGAAGTAAAGCCAGCTGGAGGTAAGAAAAACCACGCTGAAGACAGGGATGAGACAGTGATTGATAGCCTTGTTTGAGAGACAGATAAGATCAGTCTGACAGTTTCTGGCACAAATTGTGTTTCCTGCTGTTCAGGCAACTTAATTTCATTTATGTCCATTTATGCCAGCTGGGTGTATCTTATTCTTCTCTTCCGCCTTCCATGTGCTGTAGTTTCACATTTTTTTCCTACATAGCATCTCTACTTTTAGTAAAAAAATGTAATTAAAAGAAAGTTATTCACTCAATACATCTAGCTGACATTGCTTTAGTTTTCCCTTTTGTGTGCTCAGTAAAGAAAGGAAAGCTTTATATGCTCTTTATTATGGTTCTACCTGGAGTTCCGTGATTCAGACCACAGGCCAGTGTCAGTTTATTGACACTGGTCTGTGAAATATTTCCTGTCCTGTTATCTGTCGTTCTTTAGCTTTCAGGGTCTGCATTCCCTGTGACTCTGAAGTTATATATCAAATAGCAGTGGGACTGCTGCCCCCCATGTGCTGTACAGTAATGCATCAAGTATGCCATCATTAAGATAAATTATGTCCTTTTGTGAACATTTGAGTCTGCATTTTTCAGTAGAAAAAAGCAGCTGTACTTGAACTAGAATTTAGGATGGCACTTAAATGTTAGAAATAAATTGATTATTTAACATCATTTTTGCAAGGGATTTAAGAGGATTCAGGCTTGTCTTTTGTATAACATGGTATTTCTATTGTAATCCTGAAGCAGAAATAAAATGACAGGAAAAGAAATAAGAAAAATACTAGAGAATAACAACAATTTTTATATTTTTTTATACTTCAGGTTTGAACTGTAAAGTTACAACATGCTGGTAAATCTGCAAAATTTTATCAAATCTGCTATGTTTTTCTAAATGTCACTGGCCCTAAATCTGAGCTTCAGGATATAAGTGCTGAAATTATTTTACAGTGGCAATGGTAGGGAAAAAAAAAAATCAATGAAAATTCATGCTGTCACCTATTTTTAAAACATGACTATTTTTATGTACAGTATCTTACACTCTGAACATGTAATGAGATTACATGTCTCTGAGTAGGAAAGACCTAGAAAGAGCCTTACAGGTTACATTCCTATGATATACTGAGTGTATGAAACATGAACAACTGCTTTTGAAAGTATATCAAAGAAGTTTACAAATCCAAAGTCATATCTTCACTTCTTGCTGAGGGGCTCCTATTCTAGCACCAGTGGCCACAAAAATGGGCAGGAGAGGTCTAGTCACTTAGACTTGCCTCTGTCCATGGGTATTTTGACAAGGGAGGAAAGGGAATCAGGGAATGAGAGGAATGAATGCTTTCATTCCTTTTATTTCTCTTTACTCCTTAGGCCAGCAGCATGGCCTACTTTATCATTAGTATCTCAAATAATGGAAAGAACAGGGGATAAGTGTGATCAAATGAACAAGATCTCTAATCCACAGGTGACTACACATGATCAGGGTGCATTTGACTGCATTCCTGTCACAGCTGGTATGTGCTTTCATTGCCTTTTCACCTACAGTTAGAGCAGACTCTAGAAGCAAGACACTCTTCTGCTGAAGTTTTGGTACAAATGTAAAGTTAGAGAAACTTCAAAGTTAAAAATTCTCACTACAGAACATTATAGGGTTATTGGAAAAACACATTATGGAAGTAATACAAAAAAATCCCTGCTCCTTTCTCAGAGAACAATAAATAACACATGATTCAATAGGCTAGTCCTTTATTATATTATGAATCTGTGAGACATATTAGTTTTCCAGCACACATTAAAGTCTCTGTGTGATGTTTGTATTATGAAAGTCTGTCTGAAAAACATCTGAGTTACAAAGTCACAATGCCAGCTTCAATGGTTTTCTACAGATGTTCTAAAATACATTTTATCCCACCTCAATCCCACTTTCCCAGATTTTCTTTAAATTTACTAATATTTTACTTGCTTCATTTTAGATGAATTCTTTTCCCTGTCTTTGCTAGCTTTTATTTTTTTAACTGGAGGAGTAAATTGAGATTTTTGTCAGAATCGAGGCACTTACTAAAGATTTCAACAGGTGTGTATTTTAGTATCTCTAGAATAAAACTAGTGTTTATGCACTTCTTGTTCTAAGACTTCTGATTTATTCTATCATGTACATAATAGCCATACTAACATTTTGAAGACTTTGCTTATCTATCTAAGAGTTGAAATCAGATAACTGAGAGGGCAAGAAGTGATGCTTCTTGGACTCCTCAGAGAATGAGGAGTCCCCACTTCTGTGCACATTTCAATTCATTGTTCCAAATTAAGTTACATGAGAGATGAACTTTTCATTTCCATGAAAGTTTTCTGCTGACTTGTGATACAGTAAGAGACATATAATTGTACTTGTCAAAGGGACCTTCTTATACCTCAAGAAATTCTAAGACGCAGTATCAGGAAGATCTATTTGATGACGCATTTAATTATAATTCTGGAAACACATCTCATGTTTGAAATAACCGCCCCCCATATTTCTAGGAAAACTGCATTTTTGTGCAGACCATTGTATTATATGCAATTACAATTTTGTTTTCTAAAGTAATAATCATATATTGACACGTATGAGTGTCCAAGATCAATTCTGCTTTTATACAAGGTACTATCTACTAAGAAAAATGTGTAAAAGCAGAACCAAGGAAATTCTTTTCCTTAGATATAAAAATTGCTAGAACTAAAGGCTATAAGGATTTTGCCATGTTCTGCCAGCTACCACATTAAGAGAAATGAACCAGAGAATCTATGAAATACTGTCAGAAAGTAAAACTTAATTGGGTATAAGAACTCAAGCAAATATTATCTCTGACACTTTGAACAGTCTCAAGGGACAGTGACAACTACTTATACAACCAAAAGAAAACTGAATAGAAGAACTGCAAAAATAGTTGTTTCCTTACATGATAACTTGCTCTTGATAAATTTAAAAGGCAGCACAAATATATTACAGTTTTCAAAGTGGAAATGTTACAAAGGTACTGGCTATTTTGAAGCAAAAGAAAAGAAAAAAATCTAACACTGAAGTAAAGTTATATGCCTGGAAAATAGTGAAGGCAGCTGAATACTAAACTCTGACAGAGAGAGAAGGAAAAAACAAGTTTAAGATTATCAGAAACATTTAACTGTGTTGTCCAAAAAGAGACTGGAGACATCACTACTATGTCACTGTGCAATCTTTATTCCTTGTCACATCAGCTTCTTATAAATGGAACTTGGCAGATGGTGAGTAGAGATGTTGACATAATTTTTCCCTTCCATCTATTGCTTCATAATCTACCATGGAAGAAAAATCACACCATATGACTTTTACTTCAGCTAAACTTATGTCTGTCTATTGTGAAGCTCCAAATGCATGTAAACTGTGCCCAGGTATACAGATCTCTGCATAGTGAGAAAGCAGAAAGCTTAATATCACTTACCTCGCACCAATAAATCCTACATAAAGTGACTGTGGACAATTAGGAAGAGCAAGTCGAGGGCTAAATGATGGGAAGTTCCTATTATTCACTACATAATTATCTGTTACTATGAAGTTCTATAAAAATTTATGAAGGACTTGAGGTACCATAGGCTATTTGTAAGCAACTATTTACAAGAGTATGCAGTGACAGGACAAGGGGGAATGGCTTCAAAATGAAAGAGAGTAGGTTTAGATTAGATATTAGGAAGAAATTCTTTACTATAGGTATGTTGAGGGACTGGAACAGGTTGCCAGAGAAGTTGTGGATGTTCCCATCCCTGAAGTGTTGAAGGCCAGGTTGGATGGAACTCTGAGTAATATGGTCTAGTCAAAATGTCCCTGCCCATGGTAGGAGGGTTGGAACTATTACAGAGTTGCATTGCATTTGTAGGTCAATAAGAAAAATATAAAATGTTTCAAATTCTACAGTTTGCACATTTTCTTTTTACAGTATGCAGAAAACTTACAGGAAATGGTAGAGAATAGCCAATACATAAACAAGAGCACCACATTTCAAATGTGGCTTGTTAGCAAATGAACAGTTGCCTTGGTCTGTTTATACTTCTCTGTGTGATGGATATTTAGCATTAGTAATAATACTTGCTCATCCCTGGAAACTTACAAGCAGCTTTCTGTGAATGAGTAAATAACTTTAGGGAAAGAATTTCTTCTTTTTAACATTAAACTAAATCCAGGCATGTTATATATGAGGATTGGAAGCTACATCCATGGAAGTAAATTAAATGTTCCTGAGACCATTCATTAGCACTGAGGACAACTGGCATAAGACACTATGAACACATGTCATCAGCATGGAAAACAGATGGCTAGATGCATATTATCTTCTGAGGACAGTCACCGTGCCACACTGACTCCAGAGTGGTGCTGGTTTGGAAGACTGTTAGCTCATTAGGCTGTAGGACAGATTTAAGAGCTTCTCAATGAACACAGAGAAGTTCCAATATTGGGATCTGCTTACTTTCTAGTTCAGGCAGGCGCAGAGCTCTTCTCCCCATCAGCATCCCTTCTTCCGACTGTCATCAAGGGAGAAAGAGCAAGCATTTTTTCACTTATTCTTACAATGTATCTAATGCTGTGCCTTGTACAGGCTGATGATGCCATTCTATTTCCAGAATGGAAATCTGCCCCTCAACAAGTAAAATGTACAGCAGAATCCAGAAGATTTTTTTCAAGTGATCTGAGTCATTGTAAGACCTCCTAAAACTTGCAATGCTAATCTTAAAATTACTAAATCCTTCTATAGGGTCTCATCTATCAAAGCACTTAAGCAGGGACATAAACTCCAGAAAAAATAAATAAAAGAGTACTCTTATTAATTTTTTAAAAAAGGGTCCTTTTGGATGAGGGTCTAGAAGGCATATGCTTAGATGAACAGAGTAAGGCTTGCAGTGGGATTCTTAATTAAAACTTTCATTTGCAGGAGAAAATAATAATTTTAGCAAGCCTTTAACATGTGTTTTCCTACTGAATTCTAAATTATGCAGTGTATAAAGTCTTGATTCTGTTAGACAGAAAGTAAGTGAATAAATAACTTATATCTTTCTTAAGTTCTGAGCATTCATGTAGCATAAACTGCCTAATTATAATAATTCTTTTACCCCCTTTGAAGTCATTGATAAAATATTCCTGCAAGATTTGGAAGAGGAAAAATATAAGGTTTAAATTTTTCAGCAGAGAAGACATTAATTTTCTCTAGGTACAATAATTGTAAAAATACAATTCTCTTTCATCTTTAATACGAGGTAGAGAAGTGGAAAGTGGATTTTGTCTCTTAGCAAAGAAATTACTAATAATGAAATTACTGTCTTCTTGCAGGTATCAATTTGCTGTTTATTAATGCCAACACATAGTTTCAGACTTACATGAGGTACCATACCAGAAAGGAGTTAATATGATTGTAATTTGAATTTCTGCTGAAACTCATCGTATTGCATTACATGAAATGCAGGTGAAAAGCTTTATGTAGTCAGGTGACATGACACAAATAACAGCATCATCTACCCAAATCTATTTGCTTTCAAAAATTCATCAATTCATACCTGATACCTAAAAGAATGATCTCCATTTGGTCTGTGAAGAAGCCCTTTCCCTCTTGCCTTCCTCCAGAATCTTCCAATACACTATCATCTTTCTTCTGCTGGATGTAGAAAGGTTTGTGAGAGATGCAGACACCATATAAAGGCACCATATTCCCTTTCCCTAAGCCCTCTAGTTTTAAGGGGGGCAAATAGACTGTGGTAGGCTTTTTGTGGTAAAATAACAAGAAAGCTGAAGGTTTCCAATCCATGCCTTAGAGAATTTCATGTGCCATAGGTTTTTGATCAGGGTCTATCAGTTACCCGTTCTAAATTTTGACTCTATGGGCAAGGAGAATTCAGCAGTACATGAAAGAAGTTTGTCAGTGGAACCAGCTCCACTCCTTTACATTCTCTTTACACTGCCAGATCACAGGTGACAGAAAGCATATTAATAGAGTTTCAGAGATATTCATTGGCATCTCTTTTCTAAAGCAGAAGGATCTGCTAAGACATTCATATTCTCCAGAGCCCAATATGGTCCCATGAGGCTAGGGAAGACATGAGCAATATAGAAAGAAAGTTCTTGGCTTCTGCAACTAGAAAAAGATATGTAGAGTAATGGGCACAAGAGGGGAAACATCATGTGTAAGAAATATTTAGAAACTTCTTCATATTGAGTTTATACAAGTAGAAAATAAAAGTCAGTTTTATTATTGTTCTTCTAAAATTAGTCCTTACAAATGCCTTTAGGATATTTTTCTTCACAATATTTTAGTATTAATATATAATTCATTGGTTACATCTATTTCTTTCATGGCTTGCTCTTTACTTTGCTGAGCCCAAACCATCAGATAGCAGAAACCTGCATCAGAGATAAGGCCTTTTGATAGACAGGCTCCAGTGCCATGAGCTACCCATTTTTCTGCAGCATTTAGAGTTTTGAAATGAAATAAGCTGAAGTTTCCCTGAAACATTTCTCAGAAAGAACTTGTTGTTTATAATGGAAAATGAGTCTCTGTACATCCTCTGCAGTGCATTTTAGGTTTTCCAAAAAAATTCTTTAGCAAAAGAAATTTAGCTATTTCGTGGAATGAAATTTTGGTATCTTATACATTATAATTGTACAAGAAAAGCATAGAAATAGTTTTAGAAATCATTAACCACATGTGAATGTAAAAGAAAGCCTAATTTATTTTAACCACATTCCTTCTTGATGTGAAAACAGCACAAGTTACAACTTCTGTGGTCAGAAGTATGCACTCTAAGTTCTTGAAAAAAGAAGGTTTTTACAGTCATGATCTGCCACAGCCCAGGGAAGGAAAGGAGATGACAGCACAGGGGTTCTTGCTCTGTAGTAGGTGTTTATTGAGAAGGGGTGCTATCCCCCTACTGAGGGGAAAGCTCTCACTTATATAGGGTTTGGGATGGAAGGTGCTAGAACTTGGGAGGAGCATGGGACTGACAGGACAGAACAACAAATGAGGATTTTAGGAACAAGGTGATGTAACTAAGTGCCAATAATAAGGATGGAGGGTGATGGCAGGACTGCCCATACTGCGGCAAATCCTAGCCAATCAGGGAAAGAAAAAACTGTGAGGGAACAAACATGTTAGGACATGTCTTAGTACATTATATTGAATATAACTGGGGTACAAAATTTTTGAACTGCATGCATTAACAATAAAACACTAAAAGTCAACTAAGTAATGTAAAACATAGTCCTTCACAGCTGTTCAGGCCTGATTGGCCTGTAAAATCTCTGTTGTTGTTAAAGTCCTTATTCAGTATTTCTCATAAACTGCTCTCCTTTTCTTAAAATCTTCTCCTTTTATTGTCCTCCTCAGTGATCTTCCTTACAAAACTACAGATAGAAAAATTCTTTCTTATAACATACAAAGCAGTTCTGGATTACAAAAAACCAACCAACAAACAGACAAAAAAACAATCAACCAAACAAAAAACCCCCAACAAACTACTTGGAATGGAGAAGATAGAACTTTTAGGAGTTAGATTTGTTCATTTGTAGAAGACGCCCTACTACATATATGTCATGATTTTAACCATTTTAACCATTTTTAATGCTATGCAATCTACATTACTTCCCTTATAGTAGTGACATGCTAGGTTATTTATTATCTTTACTCTGACAGCAAAGACATATTGGCTAACTTCATCCCATTTCATTCATTCATAAAATGCTGCATTGCCAGTAAATTTGGCTTTACACTTTGGATGAAATGAGCTACAAAATCCCATTTCATATAGTCTTTATCTGCCGGGTGCTCTAATTTTTGCAGTTTCTTTCTAATGTCTGGATTACTTTACCCCATGAGTAATGCTAGTAATTGTTGTCTCCCAGTCTCTGATGTGGGGTCTAAGGGAGTGTATTGTCTCATGGCAGCCCTGAATCTCTCCAGGAAATCTGAGGGTGTTTCATCCTGTCCCTGTCTCATGTCATACAAAGCGGCCCAATTTATTGCTTTAGGAATTGCATTCCGCAAGCCTAAGGCTATTAATTTTCTGTACTGTACGAGTAAGTCATATTGAACTGAATCATTTGAATCCCATTTCAGATTTTCTGTTGGAAATATATCTCCAACATTCCCTGGTAACAGGGCAGCATGTGTTCTCTCTGTTTTTAACACAAGCTCTTTCCCTGTTTCTGTTAGCTCTGACAACATGAGATCTATATCTTCCCAGTCTATATTTAGGTTTTTTGCAATCAATTCAAATCTTTTAGCTACCTCTTCTGGATTTTTCCTAAAACATTTGGCTTCCTCCCTCCAGTTGTCTAAATCACTAGTGGTGAAAGGTACTTTGACCCTTGACTGTTCTCCCACTATTGGTATTATTTGATGGAGGGGGGCTATGGTATGTGCCCCCTTTGTTTTATCTTTAGCTTTACCCCCCTCTTTCTCTTTGGCTCTCCGTTCTGCAGCTCTAGTATGATATGAGTGGCTTGTTCCCTCCTCTGGCTCATCTTTTTCCGGTGTTGGTGGGCTAATTTCTGCTTTATGTTCTCCTAGATCTGGCGTTTCTTTCTCTTTTCCCTCCCCTTTTAATTTCCCTTTCGGAGTGCTTTCTCTTTTCCTAAAGAATGACTCTAACCAACTATCGCCAGTATCCTCTTTTATTGGTGGGGGAAAGGGTTGAATTTCACTGATACTGATCACGCTTTCCTCTTCACTACCCCCCCTTAAGTTAAGGCACCTCTGACCTATGCTGCATGCGCCACAACAACGCTTTTTCTGTTTGTGATTTTTTTGATCTCATTCTAGTGCTAAAACAAGGGGTGCTACGTTTATTCCACAGTCTTTTTGCCACTCTAGCTTGTTTCTTAAGGTAAAAAATAGATCTGCGCAAATGACCTCATCCCACCTGTCCATTCTATGGAAGAATAGCATAAGCTGTAGGATGGTATTGTATTTTAATGTCCCCTCTGGAGGCCATTTTTCTCTATCATCTAATTTATATAACGGCCACCAGTCAAGACAATATTTGAGAAAGGTCCTTTTGCTTAAGTTCCCACCAGGGATCCCACCCAACTCTTTCTAATGTTTTAAAATACATCCCAGGGGAGTCTTGGGATTTATTTCTTTACTTTGTTGGCTCCCCATCTTATCTGGGTTTAAAGGATATTTAGTGCATTTAAATATCTATCTGGGGGTTGTGTGATGTTACTCAGTACTCTACTGTCTGTCAAATACCACCCCGTATAGTTATCGTAAGCCTATGTAGGCTCTCAGTTTTTAAATTCTTGGATTACAAAATAATCGTACCCCTTTTGTTCTAAATGCCTCTCAAATTTATGTAATACCTCCCGAAATTCCACAAGCAATTCCTGTCTTTTACACATACACTGCCATACTACGTTATTTCAATGAACAACGCGCATTACCGATTAAGGTCACGAGATATCACGACAGACCGCACAATGCAAAACCCGTTTTCTGTTAGTTCTCCAATCCGACACAGGGGTTCTCTGTCCCACATATAGCAAACAGACAATACAATAACCAAATGAGTTCAACACATAAATGACATATATAGCAAACAAGACAATACCAGATGGGCCCAAAAACCTTATCTAAACCAGAAGGAAACTAGCGAGTTAATCTCCAAACAGAAAGAGACC
>JAYRBT010000082.1:71590276-71602354 GCA_036023395.1 Myiotriccus ornatus
ACCGGGTGGCGTTGTTGGATCACCAGAGATGCAGAACCTGTAATGTCCTGTATCAGCCACCAGGCAGCGCTGTTGGATCGCCAGAGATGTAGGACTTGTAATGTCCGATTCCAGTCACCATGCGGCGCTGTGGGGTCCCTGGTCACAGCCACGTGGGGTGGGGAAAAAAACAATACCCTCCAGGTATGCCCGAGGAGGGGAGGAAAAAAACAACAAAACTCAGTTCCCCTTCCCTTCCCACACTGGGAAAGGAGAGAGGGAATGGGGGGGAGGGGTGAAGAAGAAAACAGCAATAAAACAGAAACAGTTCTCCCAATGGAAGAAAAAACTAACAAACTTCAGCTGGTTAGGATTTCGCTTTAAGCAGCCAGCAACAGCTGAGCAGAGAGCAGCAGCAAAGCTCCCCTCCAGGAGGAAGAAAGAGAAAAAAAAAAAACAACCAGGCAGCGTTTGCAGCTTGCAGCAGGTCCTCAGCTTGCCGGCACACCAGCTTCTCCTCTCACCTCCTGAGTTCCAGCCACACTCCACCCCCACCCCGCTCCTCTCTCTCCTTACCCAGGAGATGAGAGAAAAAGAACCAAAGGTGAAGTTCCTTATCTGCCCTGTTCCTAGGCAACTAATAGTTCGGCCATTAGCCAGCCCCAGCTAGGTCTTTCGTCCCGCTAAGTATATCTTGATGGCCCAGAGGAAGGGAGAAAATTCTGTAGCTGTCTAGCTAAAACCACAACAATGAATATTAGTCTATGTTCATTTGGAGGCTTGACATGAGCACCAGAATATGCTTTGAGGAGTAAAGATGTAAAATCTAGTGCACAGTTATTCGTAATTGACGAACATTTATTTGCTCTTTTGTACACAGCCATGGGCTTTTCCTCAACCCTTTACTGCAATTCCAGTAATACTAAAAGGTTGAACCTTGAAATATTCTCTCAGTGCTATGGGTGCATCACAGAGTTCTGTAACTTGAAATGGGACAGGAAGCATGCTGGGTTTTAGCTTGGTCACTGGCATGACCTCTTGTGCAAACAGAAACAAAAGAATGTAGGAGGATAAGGGGATTTTTTTTCCTCATGTATTCTAGATGTTCAGTGTAGCTGAATATACTGCCTCATATATGTTTTTAATTTATCTGAGTATATGCAGCTTACACAGATATTCATTATTTTACCCTCACCAAAAGCTTTCCCTTATCTAAAGGAAAACTTTGTATTTTTTCCAGGGGAAGAAAAAAAAAAAAAGAAGGAAAACCTACCAAGATAAACTGAGATTTTTTACAAAATAATTTTAAGGAAATTTGCCACTTGTTTCTCAAAGAAAATATGGAAATCTTAATTATGATGTTAATTTATGTAAAGCTGACAAAACTGCTCAGTCTTATAGCAGAAAAACTGCAACTACTGCTGTTTTAGTTGCTTCTAGTTTGCTGCAAATACTGCCCTATTTCAACAAGCCATGCGGAGTGTATCATTAGATGCAGAAAGACTTCTGCTCAGAGACTTTTCTTTTGCAATGCCAGATTTGTCTGTTTTCCTTTTTGTGGAGCTATAAATTATGTCCTCAGAATGACCATTTACACTTTGATGCATATTAACCAATGTAAAAATGTCATTTTATAATTAATTCTGAACTAATTAGTGGTAATTAGATATGTCTGTCAAAAATATCAGCAGTCATTTAGAATGTATTACTTGTCAGTCAAATATGTTTTCAATAAATTTTTGTATCATTTCTGGCTCCAATTAACAGAACATCAGAAGCTTTCTACCATTTTTGTGGATGTTATTCTAATATGCAAGGAAGGGAGTATATGCATATTTATGTGAGAATATTTCCAACTGTGTTGCTAATATTATAGCAGTTTCAGTAAAGAAAAGTACATTATCCTCATGTAGCTAAATCATACAGAATTGAACTAGAAATATAGTAGCCAGTGAGGGAAACAGAGATTTAATTACTTTATTAATGTCTAAATCAGAATTCAAAAAGAGAATCTCATTTTCCCTTCTTTTTTACAACCCTTAATGATACTACTGATTCTGTGTCTCATAAATCATTGGCTAATAGTATCTTAAAATTAGAGTTTTTGTAGCTGGCATAAATTCTCAGGTCCAAAGTGAACAATGGAGTTGTACCTGGGTTAGGCTTCAAAGCATATTTTTCCTAACTATTATAGATATCAGGCTCAGAATTTGGTCCATTACATACTGAGGTTAGAGATGAAGCTCCATTAGAATTATGAATAAATGCGAAATACATCCAGGAACGACTAAGCATGTACAGTTATTCTAGATTTGTACTGGATCTTGTATTCCTGCATAGATAGATAATGTGAGCTAATATGCTGACTACACAACAAAAATACAACAAATAAATAAATACAATCAACTTTTCAAAGACAGGAATTCTAAAGAAGTGAATCCTTTTCCAAGGAGCAGTAGCACAGATATGGGACAGGAGGCCATAGAAACCTTTCTAACATGAACTGACTCAAGGACAGTCACGCACCCAAAGAATTCCCTTTCACTGATTTCTTTCAATAAGAGGCTGTGAACAAAGAAAAGAGATTGGGAAGCAGTTCCTGGGTCCAGAATCCATGCTCTAAACGAGATAGAAATGGGATGGATTGAAGATGGGTCAAATTTAAGGTAAAAACATCTCTATTTTATGGACGAAACAGGAAATTTTGCACAGTTACAAACGCATAATTGTAGAGCCGGTAAAATCAAAAGAAGTAAATCTCAAGAAGCATATTAAGTCTCTTGCCATATTGAAAGTGAACCTGTGGCCAGTTCTGTAGGTAAGGCCACACTTTATTCTTCAGAACAAGCAAACTGTTTTGTACCTGAGAGTTCACTTCTTTTCTGAAGGTCTCCTCTTCCACATTCATTTCAGAATTTTTATGAAATGAGAATGATCTGGTTGCTGACCATTACCTCATTAATGTACATTAGGTTGATAGATAAATCAGGAAGACAATCGCCTTTCAGAGAAGATAAAACAGTGAGTTCACAGGTAAACAGATTTTCAAGGCTTCTTCCTGAGATCATAACAGGGTGATATTACCTGTCAAAGCAGAGTTATGATTTTTGTTTGGTTTTTATTATCTTTTCCTGTAAAAAAGGAATCTCTTGGGTTATGGTTCTGTCTCTGAGGAGTCTACAACACTCTAGAGATTTAGATGGAGTTAAATGCTTTGTTGCTAGGTTTATTATAAACCACAACAGCAAATTAACACACCATCCTCTAGTTTCAACACTGATGTGAAATGCCAGTGCTTCTCTTCAGGGATCTGCTATCAAAACATGTCCACAAAAATTTGAAATCAGATCTTGAAAGCTGAACATGACCTTGGAATATAATTGGAAAAATCTGTATAGATTCTGTGAGAAAGATATTTCCAGAAGTAAAAAATACACTTTATTGAACTATTTAAACATTTTTTTCTACTGCAGATTCATGCTAAAAGACTGACTCTTTAAAGGGACATTCTTCATTCTTCTTCCAAGTTTTGAATAAAAACTTTGTTTGAATATTAAGGCAAATCAAAAGAAATACGTCAGGGAAAAAAAATGAAAAGAGGGAAGGGAAGGTTTGGGAAGGTTTGAGAAGGGGAAGGGATGGGAAGGGAAGGGATGGGAAGGGAAGGGAAGGGAAACAGTTTCTCACATCATATGGTCCTCTAGAAGAAAAATAGAAAAAAAATGTGACAATCTGCCTTTTTTTTTTTTTTTTAAACCTGCTTCATAGGCTTATTTGAAAACCAGTAATAAATCCTTAAAAAATAGGTCAGTACAATAATGTGAAGAAAAAAGAAGCCAGAACACACACAGGTTATCATATCATGTTAGGTTTTACACAGATTTCTTTCTCACAAAATACCTGTGGTTTAGAGCTTGCAAATGGTAATATCTGAGGGCTTTAACTTGCATCTACTTAGCACACAGTTGATATAGTTTAAGATTGTGCTACATTATTGGATTGTTATTATTTTTCTCCATTTCTCCCTTATGGTGATAAAAAGGGTAAGTGAAACACATGTGCAGAGAAGTATGCGAAGTAGAGAGGGTCGTCTTAAGCTACCTATCACTTGGCCAAAAAAGAGAGGAGCATTAATTAACACTACTTTCCAGGAGTGCTCATCTTCAGTACCGAACATTTTCCTAGTGCATTGTCTGATTTTTGCTTCATTTCTTGCTATTGATTAAAGAAAAATAAGTCTAATCTTCAAGCTAAAAATTATAATACAATAAGCTAATAAATGTAGTGTCTATGAGTTTTTAATAGAACAACTCAATATCTAAACAATTGTTTCTAGGTGAAATGAAGAGATTAGACGTATATCCCATCTGCAAAGCATCAATGCTGCTATGGTGGTTGAAGTCAACATTTACTGACTGCATCTCATAGTCTTTGTTTCAGTAAATTTTTAGTATCATTGTACACTGTGGCACTGAGATGTTTGGCTTAGTAGAGTCCTAGTGGAAAATCTGCTATTCTCGCTTTCTGACTTAACTTAGGAGAAGTCTGTGCTCCATAGTGTGGAGAGGGGAGCCACCGTTACATTGCTGAATGGAATGGATTTTCTTCTTTCATTCTTCTTAGCCCTGTACTGGAGACTACACAAAGGAGAAGAAATACTACCAACGAAAGAAACTCTGCAGACTGTTAACTGACATGACCAATGAGGAAAAAAAGAATAGTGTGTAGAAAAGAGTAACAAATGGCAGCTAAGCATGTCTCCTCACTCAGGCAATTCTGTGTCAGAGACTGATGAGCTGCCTACTGGAGAGAGGGCACACATCCACAATGTGGTGCAGTGTGGAGGTGGGACTCTCTAAGGAGAGAGGTTAAAGCTGGGTTAATTGTGCCTGCCTCTGAGAAGGACCATCAGGTGTGGGTACAGCATGAGCCTAACACAGCTTTAATGCTTTCAGCTCAGGAGCTAACAGCTAAAGCTAAGGTATCACTGAACACTGCTGTGTTCAGTGTTACCACCCTCTCACAGTCTCAGTCTGCTTTCTCTGACTTCAAACTCTTAAAGCTAAAGGTCTGAGCCACAGAGCCTTCCTTGTGGATGAGAATGATGGGGACAACATTAGAACTGTTTTCCCCTCTCTGTACTCGGTTGCATTTTAGTTCCATTTTTCTTCTGGTTTCCTACTGTGCAATTACATATTGTGTAAGGAAATGGATCTGGACAAGGCGATCGATTGAACCCACAATGAATTGGTGGACCACACCAAGCTGGGTGGGAGTGTTGATCTGCTGAAAGTTAGGGAGGCTCTGCAGAGGGATCTGGACAGGCTGAATTGATAGCAGGAGGCCAACTGTAGGAGATTAAACAAGGTGAAGTTCCAGGTCCTGCACTTTAGTCCCTCCACTTCAGTGCAACAGGCTGGAGGCAGAGTACCTGAAAACTGCCCAGTGGAAAAGGACGTGGGAGTGCTGGTCAACAGACAGCTGAACATGATTCAGCAGCGTGCACAGGTGGCCAAGAAAACCAATGGCATCCTGAGCCAGATCAGAAGTTGTGGCCAGGAGGACTACGGCAGTGATTGCTCCTCTGTACTCAGCACTGGTGAGTCCAAACCTCAAGTTCTGTGTCGTGTTCTGGGTCCCTCACCTCAAGAAAGGTATTTGAGGAGCTGGAGGGTGTCCAAAGAAGGGGAATCAGACTGGTGAAGGCTCTGGACAGTGAATCATATAAGAAGCAGTTAAGGGAGCTGAGTTTGTTTAGGATGGAGAAAAGAAGGTTGAGGGGAGACCTTATCACTCTCTACAACTACCTGAAAGGAGGTTGGAGCAAGGTGTGGGGTCAACCTCTTCTCCCAGGCAACTAGCTACAGGACAAGAGGAAATGGCTTCAAGCTATGCCAGGGGAGATTCAAGTTCGACATCTGGAGGAAAGTCTTCTCTGAAAAGGTTGTCAAACATTGGAACAGGTTGCCCAGGGAAGTAGTGGAGTCACCATCCCTGGAATTGTTCAAGAAACAACTGAACATAGTGTGCTTCTGCCATGGTTTAGTTGTACGGTATTGTTCAGTCAAAGGTTGAACTCAATAGTCTTGAAGTTGTTCTCCAATCTTAATGTTTCTATGATTCTGTGAAATTATTCTGAATAATCAGAGTCATTATTTCCTATTAAACATATCTAAGGAAATAGTGATAGTATTTGTACTTTCTGTAATAATAATTTCAGACCAAAGGTCTACATCTGAATCAAGATACAGATTTGGAATTCTGTGTAAATATATCCTGTGTAGATATTAGTGAGATCATTTAAATATGGAGTCAAACAACACTTTCTTAATCTCTCCTTCCCTCAGACAAACTACAGATCCAATACCAAAGCATTTTTTTGTTCCCTCTTAATTCTGAACACCTTGCCTGTGACACTTAAGGTACCTAATGTGTAAGGGGGCAAAGAGTAGGTGACCCTTGGTGCAATAGAGAATTTTCTGTTCGTATGCCTTTTCACAGTTGTGATTTCCATTTTCTTTATTCCATATTACATTCTAACGGGTTTATCTTCAATGTACAGAACATTTTGGTTAAGTGCGTGGTAAACCACCTAGGAAGTCCAACTTCCTTTGAACTCTGGAGCCAAATGCTTAAGCTTAATTACAAACTGCTATCATCTTTATTTCCATTTGAAATTCTCCAACTATTCTAATTAGGCTTCCCCAAAGGTCAGAGAACATTAACAATCTGGGCACAGTCTGGTTTTTTGAAGTGCTAGGAAATCTACTGTTAGGGCTATTTGAGGAAACATAAGAGAAAATCAGCTGCCCTGGCTAGCATAGAATAATTAATAATAATAGCTATGTAGTGATGACATATCCAGGTTAATTGCATACTAATTAAAGGCTATAGTAGAGCAAATTACTGTTTGCATTTGAAATAATGGCTTGTGGCCACAGTAACTCACAGAATTGTGCTGTATCCTCTCGGCAAGATCTCAAATGGGAATGAAATTAATTTGAGACATGTACACGTAATCTAGTTTGAGAAGTCAAAAGTTTTGAGAAGCTATCTGCAGAGAGACAGCGATAGTTATTAATGAAAAGGAGTTTGATATGAGCTGAAGTTGAGTTCTGAAAGAGTGAATGGAGACATGGGCTGGCAGAGCTGGGAGTCAATCAAAAGATAATTAACAGAGAGTGCAGAGTATGAGGAATTATTCAGCATGAAGAATAAAATCTTTAGTTAGGGGCAAACAGGGGAGTAGCCAGGAGGGGAGTCCCACAGTCAGCTATTTCTGGATGTTTAGGAAGGAAATTAAGGAACCTGTCAGTTGGGGGATGACTGGCTGAAAACACAGTGCCGGTCAGGTAAGCACTCTATAAGAACTTCGTGCTGTTCAGAAAACTACTTTGAAGCTTTACCTGAGGGTTTTTTTAGTGTTAGGTGAGTGAGATAAAGAGAACAGGATAACAGGATATTTCTGGGGAGGGAGAACTTCTGATACACTGAGTAATATAAAGCTAAACTTAACTTCTTGTGTTAGTACAGTTGGGAAAATAGTGAAGATGTCCAGAAAGACAACATGCAGTCAGGTGCTTCTAAGAACATAGTCTAATCATAGGTTACCATCCTGGATTTCTCCTGTTTATGATTCTTATTAGACTTTGGCCACATCCAAGTGATGCCCACTCCTTTGATGAGAGGGAGACAAGGAATACATGAATGCAGGCAAAAGAAGAAAGAATTAGGATCATAATTAGTGGTTAGGTTCAAGTAGGACTGAAATTCAAAGGGGTTAGGATTATATGTGATTTTATTTATCAATATATAATAATTCAATAAATAAATATAGAGTTTAAAATAAAATAAGCAGTGAAATGAAATAATGATCTGATTTTTAAAAAAAGAAAAGGAATTATTATAAAATGGTGCTCATTTTTGCTGAGTTTTAGCCTACAGGCTCTGACATGCCTCAAGGACCAAATCACTCCCCCAGAACCTCGCTAGAATATATAGTCATGTAGCTCCTCTGTTGTAACTAAAGTAGGACTGAGTATTCCCTCTAAAATAGTAAAGGATATCAGAGGGGATTTTCCTGGAATGCCTTATCCTGGAAAAGCTATCAATAATCCTTTTATTGTGGATATAGACAACATGAGAGGGAGTTGACTCTCTCCTTTATAATTCTAAAATTCTAACTTGTTTTCCTTTGTACATGACTACAGCTCTTAGAAATCACATATATGTTGGGGGTTTAATACTAAAAAAAAAAAAAAAAAATCTGTATATTGGATATTTCCTGATGTGTATTTTGTTACTCGATTTAGTGAAGAATATGATAATACCATTTTAAAATAAAACCATTTTAAATTATTCTATTCTACTTTGGAATAAGCAAAGTAATATCCACATGATTAGGAATTTGTGGATATTCAAATTAATATATCCTTTAGAATAAAAAATTGTGGTTACTTTTCTAATTTCTTCTGATTGAGCAAAATGCTTAAGCCAAATGAAGTTTTGTGAGGATGTTCCATTAATTTTGTTTCTCTAGCCCAAACTAATGTAAACTTTAAATCTAAAAGTGTTTATACTTGTTAATAAGGAAAACAGAAACTGAATTAAAGCCATTAGAGTTTCAGAAGATTTTGCCATATAAAATTGTTTAGTCAAAAATAGTCTTTAAAATGATCTTTTTAGCCTGAAAAATAAGCTGTATTACCTTATCAAGCGGCTGGACCTGCAGCTGATGTTAGCTGACATTGTAAAGGGACTTCAACAGTGTAATGTTGATGGATATCAATTGAAAATTTTATCTAAACAAAAGCAAAATAATAAATACATCATGTGTCTTATGTATGTATGTTTTGCCTGTAAAACTCTACAGCCTGTAAAACTCGACTGCAGCTTTTACCACTGTTTCATTATGGCCTTTTATTTTTCCTAGGATAAAATGAAGTGATTGAAGAATTCTTGCTCTTGTAGTTGAGCTGCTGAAAAGAATCTTAAAAATCAAATCTCAAAAAGCTTGAATAGGCAGAAGAAGCTAATGGGCTGAAACTTTGCAGGACCTATATAGATAAATGACCTGCAGCCTACAAAGCCACTCATTTTCTAATATACACAGGGACAAAAGATTAGGATATAAGTGGAAAACTTATTTAAGCAGAAGGAAATAGTATAGTTTTGCTGTTCAAGGCCTTTCAGGTACGTTTTTCGGAGGAATAAGCTGTTCACAAAATGAAAAAAGAAAAAAAATTGAGAGAAATGTGAAACTCACTGAGGCAAATGATGATGGGTAATCAGTTGCTGCCAAGATTAAGAAACTGCTTTTACAGGGCAGGAAGTAGATCATCAAAGTCCATCTTGTGGCCCTGCACATAAGGTAAAACAACAATAATATCCATCTACCCTCAAAATTTTAGAACAGTTAAAAAGGCATACTAAAAGTAATGATTTACAAGTCTGGAGACATGCACTGTATCCTATTTTCCCTCCCTCCCTCCTCCCCCAGAGAAAAAGATTCTCAAAATCAGAATCTCAAAAATACTTTAAAGGGTGAGTTTAACAACACAATTTTCATTTGGTATAATGAACAGAGCACTAACTAAGAGATAGGAGCCCAGAACTATTTATATTGAAACTGACATTATTTATATTGAAACTGTGAAAAAAAAGTCCTACTCACGGCATTGAAGCAATGCTACCTTCATGAGTGACATGAGAAAAGTAGAAGAGCCAACAATTCAGACTACTCTGAAGACCTTGTTAAGTGTAGGAACAATGGGAAATCTAAATTTCTAACAAAAATAAATAGTAAGTCTGAAATCCTTAGAATCTTTAAATATGGGGGAAATAACTCAGTAAGTTAGTGTCAGTGTGATAAAAGAATATTTTTCAACAAAGAAGATTAAAAAATCTGGATTTTCCTGAAGATGTAGAAAATCTGTCAAGACATTATAAAAGCAAGCTATCAGCAGAAGATCGTGCCAGAAGTATAAACACGTGTGTTAATGACGATGTTTGACATATGGAATATGGGGAAGTTTTATAAAATGACAAATAAATGGACAAATGACAGGTGAAGAGTTTCCTCAGTAAATTTAGTAGAAAAACAGACTGGTCAAAATGCAAGTTAGCTCAGAAGAAAAATAATAGAACAGTACTTTTGAAATAGTACAGCATTGGTATCCTAGGTCAGCGTTATTTGGACAGTTTTAGCTCTAAATTCATGCATTGTATTAGACATTCAAGACAGGTGCCAATCAGACAGCAGTAATTAACTGGAGGTAAACCACCAAACTGCTTCTCACTAGAGTTTTGTGTACTCCTCAGTGTATCACCTGCACAAGCAGGAAAAATAATATTGCAAGCATATTGGGAGAAGTAATAGGATACAAAGTCACTGGTGGTAGCTAACGAGATGCCATGTAAAAATTCACTTCAGAGAACATGACAGCAAAGTTAGAGCTCTCCAGGAGAAATCATCACCCACTAGTGGTCTAAAAATCACCTTTTAAAAGTACTCATGTAAGTGGTACTTTAACACTCAAAATAGAATCACACCACAGCAGGACAGTCTTCACCAGATACACCATTTGTAATGAGATGTTTTTACTAGACTTATTCAAGAGAGGTTTTTCAGGAAGTAAGGGGTTGTCTGTAGAAGTTCGTCTGTCTGCATTGGCTTCACTCTTTCATACTACCTTAGAAAAAAGCACAAACCTGAAATTAAAGAACATGAAGCCTCACCGGGATATTTAAGATATTTACCCCAGTTCATTAAACTAACAAAGCATGCATGTGAAAACCCAGGCTATGCCTCAACTAAAATTAATGAACTGCTGTGTGGACTTCACTGCAGCTGCTAACAATACTGAGCCTTCTTGCTGGACCTGCGTAAAACCTGGGTTCCTGATGCTTCTTTGAATCAGCAGAACAATCTAGACCATAGAAATTACAAGAGATAATGTAAGGAACTACTGAGATAAAAAACCCCTACATTTGCACTGCTCCTGGTAGTGCAGCCCAATGCATAGTAGAAATATAATTGCTAATGCTTGTATAATAGATTAAAGGAATTATAATTCTGTTAAAAAAAAAATTCTTTAAACCTGCACTAACGGGTTTCACGTACTTCCAGCACAGCATGTCAGGCTCCTTCTTTGTTATGCTTTTTGAAAGAAAGGTGTAGGTTTTCAGTTTCCTCTCTCACACTTGACATATTGTGATTGTTACTGCAGAATCTGAAGATTTCCATCAATTGCTAACAAGACCAATGTGTATGAGTCATACTGAATTATCTGGCTGCACTATCTGCAAAACTGATGTAGAGCATTTGTGAATCCCATTTGAAATAGTGTTTAATGCTAAAGAGGAGTTACTCTTGAGTTTTACGACGAAAAGGATAAAGCCTCTTTTCATAGAAAACATGCTGTTGGCTATATTTTACACACTAGATTTTGAATTTTAAGGAAATAATTTAATTTGGTTTAAATTTAATTACTTTGATTTAGTTACTGTGGTGGATTAGCCTTAGCCACAGGCTGGACACCCAACCAGCCACTCTCTCATTTCTCAAAGGACAGGGGAAGAAAATAAGATGAAAAGGTCATGGATAGAGATAAAAACTGACCCAGCTTCGGGAGAGCCAATTTATTGTCAATTGAGATTGAGTTGGATGGTGCGAAAGAAAAAAAAAAAAGAAAACACCTTACTTCCATTTCCCTTTTTCCCAGGCTCAACATCACTCCTTCATTCCTGACTCCTCTACCTCCCACCCCCTCCAGCAGTGTAGAGAAATGGGGAATAGGGATCTGCAGTCAGTCCATAACACCTGCTCTCTGCTCCTCCTCCTTCTCCACGCTCTTCCCCAGCTCCAGCCTGGGACCTTCCAAGAGGCTGCAGTCCTTCAGAATAAGCTTGCCCAAGTGTGGGCTCTCCGTGGGCTGCAGCTTCCGTCAGGGCATGTCCACCTTCCCCACCGGGGTCTCTCCCGGGCCGCAGGGCCATCCCTGCCGGGGTCTCCCCTCTCCTTCCGCCCTCCTCCCGCTCTGCCCTCGGGGCTCGCAGGGCTGTTTCTCACCCGGTTCCCCTCCCTCAGCCCTGGCTGCC
>JAYRBT010000082.1:71618370-71639031 GCA_036023395.1 Myiotriccus ornatus
AATGGTCTCTTGATACGTTCTCTAAGTTATTTCCTAGAGCAATTGTATTTATTCCTACAAATTTCATACAGATTGTTTAAATCAGTATTTTTACAGAAAGGTGGATCATTCTGACCTAAATATAAATGTGCTGATTTTTTCCAGTTTCAAAATTGAGTATTCATCTGATGTTTTATCTGTAACATCACTTTCAAAACAACAAAGCTTTTCAAACCTTTGGAATGTTGGAAACCAGTAAGAGTCTCTGGAGTTGTCCAAAGAGTTGTCCCCAAATCTATCTGTATCTAAGACATGTCTAACTAGAAAAAAAAATGTAACAAACTCCTAAATCTCTGCCACATAAAAGAGTACTTATTTGCTTGATATCTGAGAGCAAGTGCAAATACTGATTTTAGTCTTGGCAAAAATAGACGTGTCAAAAAGCAAAATGGATTAGAATGTGTCAGGGCTATTTTTGGTTATATATAGAATTACAGTGAAGTCCTGGGTGGAGACTCCTCATACTGCAGGAAATTCTTTAATTTGAAAAGTCATAATCAGTGTCACAAGCAAGGATAGGTATATCTAATATATGGATAAGAAACATATATATATGGATAAGAAACAATCTCTAAGAAAAAAATTCTAAAAAACCCAAGAAATTTGTTCCACTAGACTTTTTGCTGTCAAGCCAACATTATTTCGTTTTTTTTCAGGCTATGTTCTGAGTTCATATCCATACCTCAACATTTGACTCTGCCTGTTCTTGCAGAAGAAAATCCCTTCACTTAGGTGTGAACATGACCACATTAGCTTTGCAGAAAAAAGCTCTTGCAATATTTTTTCTGGTACTGAATGCTGAATGGGATACTTAGTGCAATGTGGAAGTGCTATAATGCTTGAGACCATGTTACTCTCAGATATTACCAAAGGAATTAGGAAATAAGTGTAATCAATTTTCAGCTTCTTAAATAAATGTCCTAGTTCATCAGAAATTACATGTAAGCTTTGTACCTTGATTTCTGCTATGTTGCTTAGAGATACTGTAAAATATGTCAGGAAAGAAAAGTCCTTGAATTTCTTCTGCTTCAGTTGCAAGTCTATTAATAGAATGGTCAGAGAATTGTAATGCTTCATTGCTTTTGGCTGATGGAGGGGAATACAAGGACCTTTCTACTTTCAAAGTGGCTTTGAAATAGTATTACCAGCAACAAGGCATCAGCAGAGGAGTTCAGCACTGTAAAGCAAAAATTATATTTAAAAAAAAAAAAAGGTACAATTTTCCCCTTATTTTACTTTATCAGCAGGAAACTCACATACTCAGATAACTGTCTGTCATTTCCCTCCTCATCTTCTGCAGCTTTAAATGATTGGGGTCATAAAGACATATTAATAAACATAAAATTTAATAGTAAAAGATTTTGTAATCATTTGATCAAAGTGGACACTTCATGACCCTCTAGAATAATCATTATCCATTACTAGCCTAGTGAATAGGAATAAACAGCTGAATATATCATTACAGAAAGCTTCAAAAATTTTATAGCAGCTGAATTCCCCCAGTCTATCTGAAATATTTGTCCTGACCTTGAGTGAGATATTATACAGTGCCATTCCTGTGGGCTGGTAAGTTCCTGCGGTTTTTCATTAAGCTAAGTGAGAAAGACTTGACCATCACAATTTGCACCATTGGGTCCATTATCTTTTGCCCTACAGGTGATTTGCTACATGCTTTATTACAGAAGACAGAATAGTTGAGAGGGTATTGTCTTGCAGACAGCAATGTCAAAACTTATCCATATACGGGTACAATTATACTTTCCAAGTTATTCAGCAACTAATGTTGTATGATTACCACTAATTTATGTGGGAAGTATGTAACTTGATACCAAAGAATTTACTCTGAAAAGAAATTAGGAAGATTTTATTGATGAAGGAAAGCCCAAAAATGCATACAGCCATTTTTAGTGACCTTTACAATATATTTGACTCTAAAAGGAGAAAGAAACTGTGTTATAACTAGACACATAGCTAAAATACACTGGAATGTGCTGGCAGACTAAAATGCTCATGCAAGTAGCCTGTGTATTAAAATGGCTGCAACTGTGCAGTTCCTCGGAGCCGATCTGAACAGCATTCCAACGGGCATACTTATTCCTTTTCTTTTGACGGGTACCAGGTACCTCAGTATTCACTGACGAACCCTGTGAAAATGCTGACATGTGACTAGCCTTAAGTAGTTACCCTCGGCTTAATTCTCGGCGGTTGTGCATCAGCGGCAAGTCGATAGCCAGGCAAGGCGAGGAATGTCTGCTGGTTCATTTCCTCAGCAGCCAGCAGGGGAAGCTGCTGCATTGGTTTTCAGCGTGACTCAGAATGATGGTTATTTTTAAATCCAAGGATGAAAAGGTGGGGTTATCTTAAAATGAGAGACTGAATATGTATGTTTGTATGAAAAAGTTTTTGTCTGACTATGCTTGGGATGACTATACTAGTCATGGGTGGGAAAGCAGGGAATGAGTGGTGCACGATGGAGCAAACAGGGGCTATGTACTGTCTAAATTTAATATATCCTATATATTTGATTAGGCTACTAAATACAAGACAGTTTGAAAGCTGGCTTAATATAGATTCAGTTATTTATTCCATTTTTAGATAAATCTAGTCCTTGCTCCCTGTGTATAAGAAAAGTGTTTCTGTAGAAAGGATGTTGGACTGGAACAGGCCTGGTTTCCGTTCTCAGGCTCATCATAACAAATGTCAGAAAGTCATTTGGGTTCCTTTCAAAATATTTTTCTTACACACATGTTTATGAGCTTCATAGAATTTGGCTTTTAATACATCTGATTTTCAGTCTTTCATCTTTAAACAGCAATACAATGCCTTGCCCTTCTCATCTTTTTTTCCTCATACTAAAAAGAAGTATGTTTTAATGGTAAAAAAGTATAATCTTCCAACTGGTCTGAAAAAAAAACAGTCTTAGCTCATACTTTTACTTTATCCCTAAGACATTATTGGCATCTCACAAGACTTCCAAGCTACAAGGACAAATACTACTAATTTTAATCAGTCACATATATAAATTCTGCAATTAGAAAGACCATTGTCAATTCTAGTATGAACCTTGCCTTGAGGTTATAGTAATGACCCACAAAGAAATTTTTTTTGTGAAATCTAGTAATCTTGGTTTTGTTAAAACATTGACATAGTATTAATTCTTATTTCTAATTCAAACATTTCTATTGTCACAAAAGTCCCTCAGTGGGAACCTGCAGGATTTCTAGACATCTGAATAGAAAACATTATTTTTATTGTAGGATATTTACTAGTTTATGACTGACCCTTCCCTGTCTTTAGTTTCAACAAATGGATTTTCTTCTTCCAACTGAAGTTTGTTTAGAAGGTGCTTATATATGCATAGTGGGGATTTACTTGTGGTTGTGTACAAACTAATGTGTTTGTGTAGCAAATAACAACATACTGTGTACCCAGAGGTTGTGATGCTCATGACCATAAATGACACATGTCCATACATATTTATAAATTCAGTTCTATTCTGACAGCAGCTGAGGGAATGGCCATAACTTATCCCTTAATGTGACAGAATCAGATGGTAACTCACAAGTAGTAAAGGGAAATTCTACCCCATATGAAATTATTTTTGTTAATATTTTCAAGAATAAAGATTGTTTATATTACATTTTTATCCTTAAAGAGATGAAATTTTACTTTAGAAATTGATTCAACATATATTTCAGATCTACTAAGGGCTGCATACTTAGGTTTCCAGAGGAATCAAGACACTCAGAAAGTACTACTGTAGAAAGCTTGAACATTTAATTTCTCTACTGGGGAAAGCTTTACCAAAAAGGCTGAAAAACAAGCCAGCACATGTTCATCTGGTGCAGCTTGGAAGAGTCCACTTGGCACAATTTATTGCATCTGTTATCTTCTAAGCTGTTTGCTCTTGTTCAGATAGCTAATTGAATGCTGGAAGCAGAGAAATGCTGTATGTAGAATGGTGGCAAGGATTTCTCCCCAGGAAAATATTGATGCCCTTACTGGGACACTGAGTTATGAGGTGGACTCTATATCCAGGCTGCAGAAATAAAAGCAACTGTAGAAGAACCATAGCTGTGGGGAAAACATCGTCATGCCAACTATTTAAGAGATTCAGACTCTTGAGTTCAACGCGGAGAAATGTCCGAGATCTATATCTGGATTACAGCTGTAGTGGGTTGACTCTCGCTGCATGCCAGGCACCCACCAAAGCCCCTCTATCACCCCTCCAGAACTAGACTGGGGAGAGAAAATATAACAAAAGGTTCATGAGTTGAGATAAGGACAGGGAGAGATCACTCAGCAAATAGGATAATGAGAAGTAAAACAAACATTAAAACCATCTTCAGCCCACCCTTCACTCCTTCCCAAGCTCTACCTCCTGCACTCCAGTGGAGCAGGGAGATGGGGAGTGGGGGTTACAGTCAGTTCATCGAAGGTCATTCCTGCCACTACTTAGGGAGAAGAGTCTTTCCCCTGCTCCAGCATGGAGTTCCTCCCAAAGCAGACAGTCCTCCATGAACTTCTCCTCTGTGAGTCCATCCTATGGGCAACAGTTCTCCATGAACTGCTGCAATGTGGGCCTCCCACAGGTTCACAAAGACTACCAGGAAACCTGCTCCAGAGTGGGCTGCTGTCTCCATGGGTCCATAGGTACCTGTCAGGACCCTGCTACAACACAGGTTTCCTGTGGGTTCATAGCCCTCTTTCAGGCATCCATGTACTCTGGCATGGGTCCCTTTCATGATGCAGATGGATCTCTCCAGTCCCATTAACCTCCATGGACTGAAGGGACACATCCTGCCTCACCACAGTCTGCATGGTCTGCAGGGGAATCTCAGCTCTGGTGCCTGGAGCACCTCCTCCCCCTCCTTCTCCACTGACCTTGGTGTCTGTATAGTTGTTCCTTTCACATGTTCTCACTCTGCTCTTCTCTGGCACAATTACATCTGCATAATAAAGTTTTTCTCCTTCTTAAGTACTTCATCACAGTGGCATTACCATAATTCCTAATTTGCTTGTCCTTGGCCAACAGCAGATCTCTCCTGGAGCCTGCTGGCTTTGGCTTTGCTGGACATGGGGGACGAAGAAGCCACCTCTGTAGCCCACCCCCCACTACCAAAACATGGCCACTGCAGTCCAGTGCAACAGCCCATAAGCACCTCTAATGAAGGACAGATTTTTGATAGCTTATGTCTCTAAATTTAACAAGTAGTAGCACCAAAGAACTAAACCTGATGTACAAACTTTGATACATTCAGGATAAAAATAAAGGGTACAGTGACTTTACCTGTGTATGCGAACACAAGATATCACAGTTCCAAGCTCCAGGCTGTCACGTGAACTTCTCAGAATTTTTCTCCCAGTCATTTTTGGTTTTGACAATAGTGTTATAGATTGGTACCAGGGAAGTATAACGATTCATTCTTTCTATTCTCAGTAGTCTCTACTCATAAGAGTATGACTAGCAAAAATTTTAGCACTAGCCAATGTTTAGAAACAATTTTGCCACTAATTCCTTACAAATGTTCTTACTTGGTCATTCTACAATAAAAACCAGTATTCCTTTTCTATTTGCCAAATTATACATTTTCTAGCTTCCATTCTTCCTTCTAGTATTCAGCAGCTTTCTACCACCTTTCTAATGAACTTGTCTAACATACATGTGGATGTGCCATCTTGGATGGTTTCAGAAAAAACAACCTTAGCTATTGGTTTGAATTAGCTTCTTTTTTAAGTTCCATGATGAATCCTATTTTATTTATAAGTACTGTTTGCACTCCAAAGCCAACTACTTATATCCATCTCACATTGCTTATAGGAATATATTAGCCTTTCTTATTTTACCCCAGCATTCATCCGTTTCCTCTACATGCTTCCTACTAAATATTGTATAACTGAAATATCTTCAGCAGATGAAAATGTTGAAATATTCAGGTGCGTATTATACATAGAGAGAAGTGGATTTCACATACCCTTATGTAGATCTTATCCTTTTGATATTTTTGGTTGGTTGGTGTTAGGGTTTTTTTTGTTGTTGTGGGGTTTTTTATTATTGTTGTTGTTGGGTTAGATTAAATATGCAGTCTTTCTTCACATTCTTCAGCAGTTCACTTCCTAGCTTCTGACTCTTAACAGGAAGATTTTATTAGAAGACATTTTCAACCTGCTTTTAAAGAAATGGTGAATGGTACCACTTACAGAGCAAATGTTGGGGAAAATGGAGGAAAAATTTATTTTAGTTTCAGAAAAGATAATTCTCAAAGGAATCTGAATCTTTCTGCTAAAATTGAGCAGTTCATATCTAGAGGTTCCTTTAAAGACTCCCAGATTCTCACCATTTGACGAACATAATTGATCCCAGCTATGCCTCTGGAATTAGTTCTTATAGACTTGATTTGTACAAATTGCATGACTAGAAGCAGGACTGCACCCAGAGTCAGTAAATACCAGATGGTAAAATAGCCAAATACATTTGCAAACAGCTCCCTAGGCTAAATCTCTGCCTCAACAGCTGGAAGAAGGTATTCAATATGGTTAGTGCATTTTTCTGTGTGGATACCAACTGTTACTGGACATTTGCTGTGTTTACTGAATACTATGAAGAACGTTCATGTGTACAAGGCTTTATATATTTTTAGCTTTTCATACACGGCAGATGTTTGCTGAAAACAATTAGATAAAAACCAAGTAGATTAAAAACTTCTTCAATAAATTATAATATAATTTAAATGAGAAAATTTACATTTTACATGTTCTCAGAATAATTATGAAACAATTGCCTAATAATGAAGCTTCCAAGCTTTTTGTAACAGATGGTCAGAAGCTGAATTATGTTGGATCATAGATAATCAGTAAATTTAATATGCAGAATAAATGCAGCAATCTATCATCCTGCTATAACCCTCTGTAATATAATGTATTTGTTATAACTTCAAGATCAGAGGAACAGTCCAGGGTCCATAATCTATAATTCCAGGGTCCATAATACAGAGGTAGTACAGGGGTGCAGAGACAGCATATCAGAAAGTTGTCTAAACTTGCAGCATATTATAGCATATTTGACTTACTGTTTATTTAGTTACGTCACCTTAAAAACAGTCTTAAGACAACTTCAGGATTCATTATGTCTCACATCCACTTGCTATAGGAGTACAAATTATTTGCTATATGTTGTTATTCTAGGCAACGATAGCTATTTCTTGTTTTATGTGAATTTTATATTAACTCCTTTATGAAATACTAAATAAAAAGTACTATGTATTATGCATTAGCTGAATAAAATATATAAAGTCATATAGATGTATGTGGTGGGTTGACCCTGGCTGGATGCCAGGTGTCCACCAAAGCTGGTTTGTCACTCTACTCTTCCCCTGGACAGGGAAGAGAAAATATAATGAAAAACTCTTGGGTTGAGATAAGGGCAGGGAGAGATCACTCACCGATTACCACCATGGGGAAAACAGACTTGACTTGGAGAAATTTCTTTAATTTATTACCAGAGTAGGATAACAAGAGATAAATCCAAATCCTTAAATCACATTCACCCCTAATACCTCCCTTCTTCCCAGATTCAACTTTATTTCTGATTTTTTTTATCTGTTCCTCCTGAGTGGCACAGGGGAACAGATAATGGGTGTTGCAGTCCGTTCACTGTACATTCTCTCTGCCACTCCTTCCTCCTCAGGGCGAGGACTCTGCACACTCTTCTGCTCCAGCACAGAATCCTTTCCAGAGGAAGCAGCTCTCCAAGGTCTTCTCCAATGTGAGTCATTGCCAGAGGCTGCAGTTCATGAACTGCTCCGGTGCGGGTCCCTTCTCCAGGGTCATAAGTCCTGCCAGCAAACCTGTGTTAGTGTGGGCTCCTCTCTCCACAGGGAGAGATCGGGCCAGGACCCTGCTTCAGTGTGGACTTCCCACAGGGTCATAGCCTCCTTCAGGCATTCATCTGCTCTGGTGTAGGGTTCCTTCAGGGGGTGCAAGTCGATATCTGCTCCACCGTGGACTTGCATGCTGCAGGCTGCAGGTGGACAGCCTGCCACATCGTGGTCTTTACCACAGGTTGCAGGGGAATCTCTGCTGTGGTGCCTGGAGCATCTCCTCCCCCTCCTTCTTCACTGACCTTGGTGTCTGCACATTTGTTCCTCTCACATATTCTCACTCCACTCTTCTCTGGCTGCAAATGCTCCTGCAGAGTAAGTTTCCTGCGTTCCTGAACGTGTTATCCCACAGATGCAATGACTGCTGCTGCTGAGCTTTGCCCTAGCCAGTGGTGGGTGTGTCTCAAGAATATACCTCTGTAACCCCACCTCCCCTTCCAAATTTTAACACACAAACCCAATACAGTGTATAAAATAGTCACTTTAAGAGTCAATTATTTATCACCTTATATAAATGAAGAGTTCTTTTGCCTTCAGTATGTTTCATAAATTAATAGGACTGCAAAGAAATGTTTATCTAGAATAGTTCCAAATACTAATTACCTATCAATAAGAATACTCGAGCCAACTTCTATTTAATTTTTAAGTCCTAGTCTGTACCAAGCTGAAGTTAGTGTGGTGATGTTATTCTTTTACCTTCTGTACACTAATATCTTGATTAGATATAGTTTATACTTGTTATGACTAACAGGCAGTTTTATTTCCATGTCTGATTCTGCATTTCAAAGCTGATAGGAGCAGTGTGTGAATGAAGACAGCAACATATTACAACTTAATGAGCAACTGATCTTAATCTGAATCATGCAATGAACCACAGAAAGCAGAAACTTATATGAAGCAAGAAAAAAAAACAAACTGAAGGGCTTTTAATTCAATTTCAGTAACACTTCTGGCAGAAGGTTAAAAGTACCTCTTTTGTTAATTTGATTATTATCTTCATGTTTTTGTCATTTAAAAATTAGGTTTCATGAGCTCAGCTCCACAGTTTAAGAGTAACTGCACTAGAGTATCTACACTCAAAAAACCTGAGTGGCTGAGCCAAGTGAGCTGAATTGATCTTGCTGAAGATTCCAATGACGGTTTCTGGCACAGAACTGAAACAACCACAAAAAAATAATAATAAAAAAATTACAAATTAAATAAACTTTTAAAATCAAATTTGGGAATTCAGTTGAAGTTTTAGTTTCAGCACTATTTTAGAAATTATTATTAGAAAACATACAATAAAAGCAAATTAATTACAGGGCAACATAACAGTTTATATAAATCAAGCCTATATAAAGATGATCTACCATTTCCCAAAGTTGCTTTCATGCATTTCAAGCATAGTCTAAAACCTTAGCATGATCCTTGATGCATCTCTTGATAAACCTCCAAGCTCACACATGAGGATCCTCTCAAATCAGAAGTCAGAATAATCCATTACTTGGAAGGAGGAGTAGAGTCAATTCAGCAGAGTGAGCATATAGGAGCATTTATCTGTAGTCAGGTAATACAGGGTTTTGATCCCCTTTAGCAGGACAACAGGGGAGTAAACAAGCAAACTGAACTGTAGCTGCATAGCAGTGCTAGAAACTAGTATCTTTTTGTTAAGACCTGCAGACGGGAAATAGAAATAGATCAGGACTTAAATCCAATGTTCAACCATAGATGAGAAAAGTTCTAAGTTAAAAATACTTAATTACATTAATTATAAATAAAAATGTGTTAAAATTTTGAAAATTGTGATTTGTTAATTTTTATTCTAATAATGTATTATTTATTACGTAAAATAAAATTGTACACATGAAAATCTGTCCTATACTGATGGGAGTGTAAATAGTTTTATGTATTCTGAGTTATGCAAGGTGTTATTCTACTCCAGTCATAGAGTCAGTCACATAGTAAAGCTGAAAGGACAATCTAGATTTCTAATTTCCATATTTATATGAGAAATGACTCTTAGTAAATCTTTCATTTTATTTTCTTGGTAAATTACACTTATTTCCTACATGGTATTGTAATCACTTCTAGCAGTCATTATGCCAATATATTTGTAGGCTTTCTATGTCATATCCTAGGTCTATGAAAAACAGATTCAAAAATAATGCCTTCCTAAATGTATTTTTCCAAATATATGTAATGTAAAACCAGTGAATAAATGCTTAACGCATAGAATTATAGATGGCTTCAGAAATGAGAAGACATAATCAAAATAATTATCTGGTTTTCTTAAACAGAACATAAGGCTGACTTTAGCATATACACCTAAAAAAAACCTGAAAGCCCCTCTCTTCTACTATAGCCTTGAAAGTACCCAAAATTTGTTAGTATCTTATTTTCACCTTCAGTATTTTCTCTGGAAAACAGCAATTTTCTTTGCCTTCCCTGAACTGCCTTGATGTGAGCAATGAGATGTCTTATCTGATGATGAAATCGAGGAACCAGATGGAATGAAGCCTAAGTCTACTAAGAGCATCTATTGAATGCATTCAACACATACCTGTAAGAAGCTGTTTAAATAGAGCTCCTTGAAAATGCCATTGAAGTGACTGTATTTTTTAAAGTGAAGATGGTATATAACTTCTGTAATGGATAAATCATGTGGTTCAAAGGTGAATGCGGTTCAGTAACCAGGACATGGAGTAGATGAGTCCTGGTTTCTCAGGAGTATTATTGCTTTAGCCTGGGAATGCTTTAAGAGAAGATTATCATCTATCTGTAGGTAAGTGTCCCAACCATAGTGATTCAGAATTATTTTGTTCTATAGTTTTCTAATAGCATGAATGTTACCTTTTATTCCTAAAAGAGCTCTGGAAAGGAAATAATCAATAACACCCTTATGCCATGTCATCTTCATGAGCTTCCTTTCATGT
This sequence comes from Myiotriccus ornatus, assembly GCA_036023395.1. NCBI lineage: Eukaryota > Metazoa > Chordata > Aves > Passeriformes > Tyrannidae > Myiotriccus > Myiotriccus ornatus. The sequence continues at coordinate 71,629,205 of JAYRBT010000082.1, forward strand.
CTTCAGAAAGCCAAGATGTTTAGAGAGAGTGCTGCTTTTCTATCTAAATTCTCAGGAATGAAAGTGTATGTTCTTAGTTTTGAGATAGTGTGCCACTACTTTTTCATAAGAGCACTTCCATCTACACAGCTGCAAGATTGTTTAACATTACTCTCTCACTTCACTGACACAGTGAAAAAATACAGTCCAGCTTTTCCATTCACTTTCTGCAGTTTTAAACATGCTGAAAAAGCTCTACTGAAGGACCTCTATTGTATATTCTGAAGAATGTCACCACTTCAAGCTAATCTGAGCTTTGGAGCTCTTTTCCTGCCCTGTGACTTGTGAGGCAGCTAGCTTTTGGCATTCCTTGCAGCCCACTATCCTACAGCACCTCTGACAGCTCCTTTCCCAAGCGCACTGCACTGTAACACATTTAGCTGCCAGTCACTTCTCTCTGTAGTTCATAAGCATGAAGAAAATTCCAAGCACAGTTTAGCATTGATCAGTCCTGGGCCTGATCACACTCTTCACAGTCAAAAATACGTCTTCTTTGTGTAGGCGTCTTGAGCAGAGATGTCCAAGAGATGCAGAGATGGTCATGATGTGGCAAAGTCTCTCTAACGGTCATATGAAATTTTGAAATTTTGAATGCCGACAGAGCTTACACTGCTGCAGGCCTCTTTCAGGAGGGGTCTTTGGTCCCACTGCTGGAGACCAGCCTCTTGTCTGTGAAGACTTGTCTGCAGTGCCCATAAGGAGGGTGTCATGGGAGCTTCAGGCCTGGTGTCACATACGGTCTCTGTGAGGGTTTGCTGCCCAGGGATGCCTAATAAAGCAGTAAATTCTGGGGAGAACCCAGCCCTGAACAGGGCTACCCCTGGCTCACTGGTGCCCTCTTCACTCTGTGGCCCCCAGCCCTGGTACCAGCCCTGGCTCCCCATTGCCTCTGTATTAACTATTGATTCACCCTCCATGGGGAGACAGAGAAATACCCAAGTCCCCTGTACTACCTTTGGTCCCCTTTCCCAGTACCCAGAGCACAGAACCAGATGACCTCCTGGTAAGGGTTTAGTGCTGAGAGAGGTGTCTCTCCTCCCTGTGCAGCACCAACAAAATCATGCTAAGAGTCTTTGTGTCCTGTAAGACTTGCCATAAGGGGTGAGTGCGCTCAGGAAGAGTTAAAATGGCTTCAGTGAGGAAAACAATCAATAAGAATGGTAAACTGGCTAAGGATTTTTCATATAAACAGAGGTATCCTCAGATGAGGTCATCTAGCCTAGTTCCTACACAGTCAGTGGAAAGAGTTATCCTGGCTTCTGTCAAATGTAGATGATTGGATATTGCTTCAAAACACCATGTACAATGGAAATAATCTCACCTTCTAGGGAAATGGTAGAAGATAATCTTACAGGGCCAGTGCAGGTTACAGTGCAGGTTGCTGAGAAGATATAATGTTTAGTTTACATCGGCTTATCTAAATGAAATCACTGCTTGATGGTCCTTCCCATCACTGAATTTCTGAGCAGTGGCAGCACAGAAATTGTCTTGAGTACTGCAAGTCTGCAGTTGGCCTTGCCTTTGGAGTCCTAGGAGTGAGCATCACAGTTGTTCAGATCACTGAACAGTAAAGTTTCACTCCTGTATTGATTTATATGTATTCTGCTGGGACATTGTCATGGAAGTGAAAAGATGAAGGGGTAAAACCTGCTAATCTGGAGTTTCAATTTGCAATTGTCATTGCACTGGTCTATTCAAATCTATCAAATTACAAAATAGACCTGTAGGATTAATTAGAAAATTATATCAGTGGCAAAAATTGTGATGATGGTTTTTGCTTTTTACATAGGTTTGGGCAATTGTTTAGAGGCTTTCTAAGGCCTCGGTGTTTTCACTCCACTGTACATCCAAACTTCCATAAGAATGATGAATATAATACAGGTGACTTCATGGTATTACTTACTTTTTAACTGAGAGGGGAAAAAAGGAGAAAAAATTACATAGAAAATGAAGTTCAATTATTAAATTAAACCTAGCTAAAACAGCAGAGGCAAATGCATTGAGTGGTAGGAACTGGTGCTGCATGAGAGGAAGTCTGGAGAAAAGGGGATGAATATGATGGGTTGAGCAGTGCAGAAACAAGTTTGGTGCACCTACTGCAGGCAGGGTTTGAAAAGAGGAGGGGAGACAGATGTCTCTATGTAGCAAAGGTTGACAGTTTGTATGAACTGGTAGAATATTATCTGAGGGATGTCAATGAAAGAATAGCATTTAAACTAGAAAATAAATTGCATATTCAGGCATATACTTATGCATGCATGGAAAAGCAGGTGTTAAGTGTTCAGTTAACACTGGAGGAGGTACTTATGCTACTTACTGCAAGGTATGTGAAAACAGGCGTTTTGTTGCAGAAGCAGTATGTAGCTTCTCCGAGTCAAGCAGCATTGTGAAACTATTGTAAGATACGTGTATGTGTGTGGAGAGAGAAAGTATATGTACAGCATGCAGCTGTGCTTTACCTGATAATCTAAGCAGTGGAAGACATCTATACTCATTCCAAGTGTTTACTTTGTTTTTAAAAAAAAAATCCGAGTTTTGTAATGAGCATTTTTTTGTATGGGAATTCGAAGATATTCTGGTTCAGGATAGTTTTAGTGCTTCAGGTTGCCTTTTTTTCTATGTTGCTGCAACTATGTTTATGTAGCTTAAAGATCAAGTCAGGACTTTAATAAATGCATATTTAATGTTTAAAAAATTATGTTTAATACAAATATAGGTAAATAAAAAAACAACATTTAGATACTTTCAATTTTAAAAAAAATATTCTTTTTGTCCCTTTCTTCCACAAAACCTTTCATATTGTGGAAATCACAGTATTTCCACAAAATAGTACTTTGCAGACATTTCTTTGTCTGCTCTTACAACTCCTGATTCTTCATTGTTCAACTATAAATAGTTATAATCTTTTTTCATAATATGCAATATGAAATTATGTAAAAGTCTTAAATTTCTTATATGAATGATTTCAATAATCAGCACTCCCTAATAAATACTCTTTCACAGTGTATCATATATTAACGTTGCATGCAGACAAATCAAAAGGTTTCTTTTTTCTCTTGGTCAAAATATCTGAACTGCTGTGGATATTAATGTCTATCCTTTCAACAGCAGCCATATGTCAAGTCTTAGCTCTTAGGAAATCTCCTGATATTTTTTAATAAAAAAAAAGAATGCATTCAGGTGTTCATTTTGTTTGACATAAAACTTTAATAGCAGTGATACTGAAATCTTAAAGTTTCTGTTAAATTATTTAAATTAATCCCATTTATTTGCAAGACACATCAAAACTACAGTTAAAACCTAAAAATACCCCTTAAAGCACCAAATTATTCCACTACTTCATAACATTTTATTTCTTATTCTGTGTTTTGTCTTTTTTTGATCTTTGCTTGAAGCAAGCGGGAACTGCAATTAGCTAATTAAGACTCGAAGACTCAAATATTATTGACCTTTTATTTTTTGCAGTATCTGCTGGCAAGCATAAAAAGTTGTCTTCTCCTCATATACTCAGGGTTCTCCAGGGCGTGACTTCTAATTGCTTTCTCAGAAATCTTCACCCCTAGTAATTTAAATATAGGGCATATACTATTATTTCCTCCTTGCGTGCTGTTTGCTGAGCCAGCAAGCAGAAAAACGCAGAATTGGAAAGACTTGTGAATGAATACTGATTGCATATGGGCACGTCTTTGTGCTTGCTCTTTCTGCTGGTGTATGCAGGGAAGGAAAACTTCATTTGGTATTCCTGAAATGTTTAGAGGCATGCAACCTTTTCTTAAACAAAGCAACCACTTCCCACCCCGTAAAAACCCCCTCAAACTATAGGTCAAAAACAAAGTAGAGACACAGATGGATGTTTTTCACATTTGAAGAACCACTTTTATTCTGACTTCTTCATTTGCATTTTTATAAAAAAAAATTAAAATCAAAGGTTTTATTGCTGATGAAAGCTCAGTAGTACACAGCTCAGTTTGGTCTTTAGGCACTGCATTACCTCTGAGGCAAGCAGGCTGTTCCTACTTAAGAGATTGTCTAACTTGTTGCAGAATCACCTGTAAATTTGTAGTAAACCCATGGAGTTTCAATCATTTTCTTATCTATTCTGTTGCCCACAGGAGATTCATTACTGTGGTATTTACAGCTGTCACAATAGTTAATATGATCTAGACATAACTACTTGTTTACTCATTGATGTGATGTGACAGCTTAATAATAACCATCATAATCATGGGTATATAAAACCAGAAATATTTTTTACTCCTATGGAGATGCTGTTTTCAGTTTCTACCAAAAGCATTGTATTCAGTCCTTTACATTATTGCACTTCACTGGGATATTTTTAGCTTTATCAACAGCTTCAAATCAGTCTGCTTTTTACGTTTCCCCAAAAAAAAAGAAAATAATGATAAAGATTTTATTTTTTTCAGATGAAATGGGGTATTCAATTGTAAAAAATAAAAATTAAAGTTCTCCCAAAAGGTCAAAACCAAATAAAATCAGGTACAAGACTGCTAAATTCTAGAACAAGAAGAAAAAAATAATTACGACGCAAGAATTTACTGTGACCAAAAGAAAAAAAAAACAAAAACGAAACAAAACAAAAAAACACCCCAGAGCAGCTTCCAGCATACTCAAATTCACTCATTTACTGCCACATTTACTTAGCATTTTGTCAGTTTTCTCTTTTGTTCAGATTAAACAGATGATTTTTAGCTGCAGTTTTTAGTGGCCAAAGGACAAGGTTCCTGTAGGTACAGATTTGGATATTTTGTGTGGCTGATCCCAAACCTCCCCACCCCACCTTCCCTTTAAGTACATGCAGCCCTCTAGAGATGAGGAGATGTCAACAGTCACAGTCCTTCATTTCTCTTTCATAACACGGTGAAGCAAGAAAATCTCGAATGGTAACAGAGCAGACCATTGCTTTTGTTAAGCCCTTAATCTTAGTGTCAACCAAAGCCTCACCAGATGAAATGAAGTTTGTCTCTTGCAGCTATGTGAACATTTGTAGTGTAGAAGCCCTCTTGAGATACTGCAGTTGTATCTTATGTCTCTCCGTGACTGGCACATTAAAAACCCAGAAATAAAGCCCTTGTGTGGCTACTTGAAGTGAATGAATTGACAGATCCATCCAGGAAAGAATTAAACTGAAGGCTTTAAATGAAAAGGCAATGAATTTATAACAGGATTATACCACAGTTTGAATCAAGTTTGTACAATGCTGAGCTGAGAATTCAAAAAGAAACAAGAGAAGGTACAAAATATTGTCATTTATAATTGTCTAAAGAGAGAAGCGACTCAGGAATTTTTAAGCTGCAGCAGATTCCCACATAGTTAGAAAGACTGAAGAGGATTTTAATTCCTGAGCTTCACCAGTTAGCTTTAATATAAGACAATTCTTGAAGTGGCAAATTGCATCCATTTTTTTTCTGCTCCTCAAAATTTACATATCTTTTTAGTAATTTTTTTTTTGTTTGGCTGTTCATGTGCATCAAGTCTGGCCTTAAGTTTGTAACAGTTTTAGACCAGTAGAATAAATGTTATTATCAGCTGATCAACAGGCTGTAGTTGAAAACTTTCAGAACTTTCCTAAATAAGGGGATTTCCATACCCAAAATATTTGCCTCCTTCTGCTTAGTCTATTTCAAAAGTGAGCTTGTGGCTTCTTTCATAATTGAAGGGATAGATTAAATAAAATTTTCTATATAGAATTTTGCATACAAATCAAATCTCAGATGATGCAATTACCAAGTTCAATAGGAAAATATACCAAAGGGAGACAGCAATTGAAAAGTATAAGTTAGAAAGAAAAAAGGACTTTCAGCCAGGACATGAAATGAGATTCTAATGAGACAAAAAGAAACAAGAAGGCTGTCATTTCATGTACAAGGAAAGTCTTGCTCCAGTTTAAAAAAAAAAAAAAAAAGGTCACATTTTGTTACACAGTATTTCAACTAAAAGTGTTTACCCTTCAGCTGTCATCTCAAACTATTCACATACTGGACTAGGCTATAAAAGCATCTCTCTAACACTGCAGAAAGCCTTACGAGAGATTAGACCTTGGGAAAATACTCTCTTTGGTAGTTTCACACAATTACTTCATATAAAAATCTTCCCATTGTAATTTTTTATTTTCTCTTGTAAATATATATATATACACACACACAGTTATTAAGTAATTGACCCTCTGCTTTTGAAAATGTCACATCACCAGTCAGAACTGTGTTTTGGAAAATAGTATTAATTGTATCCCTAGAAAGTAATCCTTGCAAAAGAAACTACATTTAGGAACAGGCATTTAATCATTTTGCATTTATCCATAAACATCCAAAAGATCTCATCTTTGACTACTTTTGACTATCTCTCACAGCAGACATTTTTAACGTGTCATTTTCTGCAGTCTGGTATGGGCCACAGAGTTTCTCTAAAACTTTGTGTGGCTTATGGGCAGTTGCATTTGTTCAGTTTGTTTTAGCGGTATTCAGAAGAAGGAGGAAGGATGGAACATCTTGGACTTCGTAGATCAATATCCTGTGTCTCAACAGTGTCTGTTACCCCAGAGATAAATCTGTCATCTGGACCACAGGCAAAAGCAGAACTCCAGTGACACCACCACACCCTCCAAACTGATCTTAACCTTCATTAGTAATTTGTAAACCGCCTTGCCCTCTTCTAACAAATCATATAACAATGGTTGTTTCATTACTAAAACATTTACAATTACTATGTCTTTTCTAAAACAGGAGTTTTAGAACAGATATCCCATATTTTCCCTCTTTTATGAGACCAGGTTGATCCTTTTCATCATTTTAGCATCATTTGTCCCCCTCTCCAAGTAACTCCTCACCCTTTCTTAGACTAACAGCTTCTTTCACAAGATACTTTTTGTCTTCAGTGAGATTATGGCCTGTGCAGCAGCTGCAGATCTAACTCTCTCATTACAATAAATTGGAAGTAATCAAACCTGGTAAATGGAAACATATGCTATTACATTCTGAAAATGCATGGCATTTAAATACATAATATTTTCACTTAATTACTTGGGGAATTATTTTTTAGGATTTTCTTGGATTATAACTACTAATTTTGAAAGACAAAAATTTGGCACTCAAATTTTTTTTAAAGTAAATTAATATCATGATGTAATACTAAATTTTCCTTATAATTCTTGGTATGGTACCTCCTTGTTTATTTTTAATACAGTATTGGACAATAGGGACCTTTTCTTCCCATGCATGGCAGATGTGGGCTGTGTTTTGCCATGTGATAGAGTCTGGTTTAAACCCAGCTGTCAACTAAGCCACTCACTCACTTCCCCCTGGTGGGGTGTGAGAGAGAGTTGAAAGGGTGAAAGTGAGAAAACTCGTGGTCTGAAAAAAAGGCAAAAGACGTGCATACAAGTAAAACAAAACAAGAAATCCATTCACTACTTCCCACTGACAGGGACTCACACTGAAATTGCTCACTGCTCCCCATCGATTCCCAGCCAGTTCCTGAGTAGGAGCCCCCTCCCAGCTTTCCCCTTAGTTGATATCCTGAGAATGACACCCTATGGTATGGAATATCCCTTTGGTCAGTTGGGGTCAAGTGTCCCAGCTGTGTCACCTTCCAATTCCTTGTGGTACGCCCCCCAGCCTCCTTGCTGATGAGGTGGGATGAGAAACAAAAAGACCTCAATCCCTTGTAAGCTCTGCTCAATGATAGCAAGAACATCCCTGTTTCAATCAATATTATTCTCATATTAAATCCAAAACACAGCACTATACCAGGTACTGTGGAGAAAATTAACTCTATCCCAGCCAAAATCAAGACAGGTAGATAAATGGAGTAGGTGATCTTTCAGTGTACCTATTTTTCGTGCTTACCTATTTAAAACAAAGGGAGCTTCTTGGTATATGAAATACCCTTGCTTCCTATGTTCACTGTGTCTGTATTAAGATGAAATAATATAGATACTATAGGGATGTAAAAAATCCGTTAAGTATAGATATTACAATTTTTTTGTAGAAAACATTAGGAATGTTGCAGTAGGTAGGTGTTACTTGTTTCTATAGAGTATCGATAAATTTTACCTGGCTTCATTTTTCCTCTTCAAAAGCAGATAGATAAGTTGACTACATCTTTTAAATTTTGTAATTTATTTTATAATTTCAAAGTGCAAGTGCTTTAATTCTTTAATTAAAGTATATTTTTGATTGAATTTTATTGGCTTGTAAGACATTTTTCATTGTTAATCTTAGTTAAATGTTTTTTTCAAATGCTTCTTTGGAGAATAGGAATCCTCTCCAGGCAGTGCTCTTCCTCAGCACATTAGAAATTGAGTCAGGTATTTAAATTACCTAGTGTATGGAAAAGCAAGAACTTTTCCCAAGAACTGATGGAGTGAATAAGCCACTTGCTATGAAGTACAGCTTAGTCTTCTTTTTTGTTACAACACTGTCAAATTTTGTACTATAAGAAGATAGTATGGTAAAAATGTCATGGCTATCTGATTGTGATCTGATTGTGATACACTGCTTAGGTGTATGTAACTGGAACTTGATCCCCTTTTAACTGAAGTCAGTTCTCTATTTTGTAATCTGTGCTGCTGCAGGCAGAGGAAGAAACATAAAGATAACTCCTTCATAATTTTTTTTTTTTTTTTTTAAATCCTGGCTTTTCTCTAGGTTTTAAACTCAGTGTTAAATTTGCTGCACAACATCTTTTCAGAAAAAAAAAGTCACTGTCAGTGACCTCAGAAATACTCAGAAACATTTTTGGTGCAATGACCTTTTGCTAAGTCCAGGTGATCATCACTTCAGATCCAAGCCGTCCTGTTCCATGGGCTGCTGTGGAGCCAGGGACATAAGCATTTCAGGGAATATGCTGCTAAAGCAGCATCCTAGAAATATGTTGACCTGCTTTAATCTTCAATTTATAGTTAAAATTAGAAAGCAAGGTAAGACAAACCTTAAGAAACTAACTTAGATTTGTGGCCCTGTGATCTCCAGGGCCCAGGCTTTTTCTTCAGGGCTGACCACCTCTTTACTTTCAGGCACTTCAGTGTTATTGTTGTTTACAGAAAATCTAAAAGGAAATAATTTTCACTGAGCAGCTGAGAGTATCGAGAAGTTTCAGGTTTAGGGACAGTCATAGCTCAAAAAATCAGATCTATTCAATGTCTGGTCTCCTCTTGTGCTATGCTTTTAATAGCAATTATTACCAGAATCTTCCATGTAGGTGTATAGCTGCTCATACTGATCTGAGTCATAGCACTGTCATAGGTAGTGAGAGCCTTGCTACATCTCTACAGGGATCAAATCCATGTTCTGAATCACAGGCAGTGTTTTCTTACTTGCTGGTTCTTCATAAACTTCAGAAAGTCTATTTGGTTTTCCAAGCCCTGTATTAGAAAAGCTTATGGATGTTTCCCACATCACTTCAGATCCAGGCAATCCTGTCCCATGAGCTGCTGTGGAGCCAGGGACATAAGGATCTCAGGGATTGTGCTGCTAAAGAAATAGAAATATAAATCCTAGAAATACTTTGAGCTGCTTTAATCTTCAATTTGTAGTTAAAATTAGAAAACAAGGTAAGACAAACTTTATTTAAGTGCAATGGAATGAGATGTAGTGTGGTCAATATTTTGTCTTTGCATTTAGTTATTAAATAGTTAGCAGTTATTGATAACAGTTTAGTTTTTAATAGCTTTTTAGTTATTAAATAGTGTATTTAAATATAATATAATGGCCAGTCTTCGCGAACGAAGAACCGGGGAAGGTCTTTACACCTTCCAGCCTGCGCATTGGATT
>JAYRBT010000082.1:71640798-71660212 GCA_036023395.1 Myiotriccus ornatus
CCCTGACCAGGAATCGAACCCGGGTCTCGGCGGTGACAGCGCCGCGCCTTAACCACTAGACCACCAGGGGCTCCCTGTATTTAAATATACTCCCATGGTATTCACTTTGTAGAGATATGTAAAATAAATCAACCAAGTATATGTCACTTATAACTTTTAACTTCAGAAGTGAAGTAAAAGGGAGTTCAATATGAAAAGTAAATGAGAATGTAATTTGCAAATGAAAAATTTACAAGCTTTTATTAGTGTTGGGTAAGAATGGATAGTGCTAAATGATTAAAGAATTAAAAATTCTTTTTCGATCAAAATCCATAAATGGGTTTTAAAAAACACTTTAAATAGATTTTTTAAACTATTTTTAATCTTTAGGCCTTGTATTTTTGTAGTTTTGTATTTTTCTGAGTAATCTTGAGAGAGAGATTTTTAAGTGAAGTTAAATTCATTCACAGGGATCTGAGATTTAAAAATGCACTTAATTCAAAAGCTTGAGAATGAAATATCCAGTGGTGGGAACAATGTTTCAGGGTCTTATCAGCATCTCTTACGCTTTTAAAACTGTCTTATGCCCCAGGAATTTTCATGCCATAAGTAAAGCTTGATGATGATTTGGATTTAAAAACTTGCATCTTTGAGGTAAAAAGCAATTAAAAGGTGTTTGTGACACAGTACTCAAACGAAGATTCACTCTCCAATACACAGTTCACCAAAAAAGTGTTTCATTTACCTTTTGGGGTGTAGAGTGTATAATGAAAATATGTACTTCTGTGAACTTCCAGAAAACAGCAAAGCCTGATGAACCCAGAGCACTGCAACTGCTCAGTCTCTTCATATCTCAGCTAAAATGCTGCATGAAAGGTTTCCACCGCTGAACTATATGCAGTCCTTGCAAGGCTTCTGTGATCCTTGATTAGGACAAGCGTACTTGTGAGGATACTAGGTGAAGTGAGATTTACAGGTTCAAGGAGACATGCTCCTGGTTTGATGGTCAGGCTTCAAGGGCTGTAGTTCAGCTATGATGTCCCTGAATTCTAAGGTCTCTCAAATCTGATTTTTTTTTCTCTGTTCTTGAAAAATTCTTGGCACTTGAAAAGTGCCAGAAAATTCAGAACTGTCATAAAAGTTTTTCAGCGATGTTACTTCAGTTAGTGTCTAGAATATTCTTTTCCTCTAGTTGTTGTTTTCAAACTATAAAAAATAAAGAAGTGATGCAAATTCCTCTGTGACTCTTGAGCTTACTGCATTAAGAATAATCCTGGAATTAGAAGCTCAGGAGATAAATATTAGGTGACAGGATACAAAATCAGCATACAGGTCTGTGCTCCAAACCTGTGAAAAATAGGCATAATAGTTTTAGTTAGTACAAGTCTGGGACAGCATGCTTTATTTTGCTGAATATTTCAGTCTTTGTAGTACAGTGGTAGAAGTTTAAGTTTATGAATACTCAAAAAATGCAAAAAAAATTGAGAAATAATATCTTAATAACAGAATATGTGACGAACGTTGAGGGTGGATAGGGAGAGGGACTCCAGGCTTTTCCTTTTACCTCTAGTCCTGGAGAGGAGAGGTGCTTCCTCCCCCTTCCCCCACCACGAGGCATCCCATGACCCCAGCAGAGACCACAGGACACGAGCAGGGAGCGAGGCAGAGAGAGCATTTATTGTTCTGGGTAGCGACTTAAGTACTTCTTAGGGGGAATACAAACTGACCATTGGGAGTTCAGGAGGTCTCACTGGCCAGCCAATTACAATAAGGGGTTAACGACCAATAGGTGGGCTCTCAGTTATCTCTCAGACATTCCAAAGGTACAGGTAAGCTTGGGAAGAAGAAAGGGGGGGTTTACACAAAGAGTTACAAACCATTTTGGAAGCATGTTCATTTAAACAATCTTAAAAACTCTTGCATCCTGTTATACACCAAAACCCTACTGCAACAAATATGGGCATAAACTTTATTACATTTTATGGAAACATGTTACATCATAGTTTTACCTTAAAAGATAATAAATAAAGATACAAAGAACCCTAATGATGTGTTGAAATCAATACATCATGTTAGGGTTTCTAATTAATTTCATAAAAAGTGCCATACAGTGTCATTTCTTGTTTTCTAATATAACACTGCTTGGTTAGATATTCAAATATCTCCTTCCATTTCCCATCAGAGGGGAGAAATAGTCAAATATTCCTTAAAATATACAGAATTGTATAATCTGTTTTATAATCACACAGAACAAAATTGTATTTCCAGTTTTCTCACTCTCTGTCCTAGCTTTAGGCTGTTTTGATTTGGATCTGAGTTTGCTTTAGCTTTTGAACTTGCTTTCGGGATCCATATGTCAAAGGCAATTTGTACCAGAAAACAGGCATAGAAATAAGCAACCCATTCATATTAAACCAAATCTAATTAAATTAATTTTGTACAGATTAGTCTTGTTAGGTAAACCATCCTCAGACTAACAGATTTCAGAGGCTTTGGTGGTGGCGATGGGTGAGGAGAGTGGGGAGTTCGCAAATATTTCAGTCATTCGAGGGTGAAACTAATTAACACCTTTGTTGTTTACATCTAAAAGTGCTAGAATTAAACAACTTTTAGTTTTATATTAGCATTTTTATGTTGAACGTTACTTTATCTGTTTTATATAAAAGGAAAAATATAATACAGATACATTTTAGAAGACTGTCTTCATCCCATTTACAAGTAATCAGTTTCTCACTGCTATGAACAGTGAACGTTCATACCACATCATCAGTGTACAAATGAGTTTAAAAGAGTTTACTTAAAAACTGTCGGGCTGGATATTTAATTCATAAAAATGACAATGGGAGCTGCAGAGAAAAGCAACAGCCCTATCACAGGGTGATCAATTGTGAAGCTGCTCTAACATTTCAAAGTAATAGCAAATTATGGAATTAATTTAAAATCATGGGCAAAATTTATGGGAGTTTACAGAAGCCTAAATCAGATTAGGTAAATAGATTTATTTACTTTTTATTTATAATATATAGAGATATAATTCTCTATATAAAATATTCTATCTACCCCAGAGAAAAGAGTGCATTGGAGCCTAGCTAGATACATCTATTCATGGATGTAATATATTATGTGTGTGCAAAGAATTTCAATTGCAGATGTACAAGTCAATACTGTTCATATAACATCCTCTCACGTCAGTAACATGGAGCAGAGCTCCACTTTGAAGAATTAAAAGGATGTTTCCAAGACATAGAATTCGTGCTCATTCATTTCAGAAACCAGTTGGTCTGAAGTTAGCAGCCTAATTCCTCTAGAATTTTTCTGCAATTCAGGGCACCACATCCATTTTGGGAATGGAAGTACCACCAGAATTTTATGTTGGATAAATTGCTAGTTGAAGGTCTATATTTCTGGAACGATTTGTAGAAGTAGGCTGAGAAAACTAGGCTACCTACCAGGGCATCTTTTTTAAAATTGCCTAGGGTTCAGCTAGCAGAGAACAGCCACTGTATACAACTGTCTGTGCAGCATTTCGTGCAAAAAGGTGTGCAGAAGAGGCCAGGATCTCAACTGGAATCAGCATTGCTGGACCCCACAGCGGGGTGATGTACCATGGCACAATCCCCAGTCCAAATGGAGCAACGTTTGCTGTAACATCAGAGACCTTGACTCAAACTGGACTCCAGAATGAATTCTGGAGGTCTAGGGCTGCAGTGGTGCCTGCGGCAGTAGGAGATAGTCTGACGCAGGAGATGTGTCTTGTGTAGGATATGTGGCACCAAGTAATGGAGCTGAAGTTGAAAGTCATCAGACTATGCAGCAGCTTGTTTTTTATGAATGTGGGAACCTCTGTGAGGATCAAGGACTACAAGAAATAGACAGATTCTACCTATCTAAGTGGGGAAGAAGCATTTCTGCTAACTAGCAGGCCAAACTGGTGAGAAGAACTTAGAATAAGGAACAGTGAATGAGTGAGAGGATGACCTGAAGTCAAGTGAGACAGGTTTACTAGGTTGGCAAGCATAGTGTGCAGTGACTTATGAAGACAGACTCTATAACCAATTAAATAAGGCTGAAGGGGCCCCAGTTCAAGTGTTTCAAGTTTTCACAGCAAAGAAAGCCATTTATAATATATAAATGGCCAGCCACTAGAGGCACATTATCTTCCTCATCTGCTTAACCCTGGCGAGACATATCTGGAGTGCTGGATCCAGGCCTGGACTCTTAAATACAAGAAAGATATGGACTTCTAAAGTGAGTCCAGCAAAGAGTTAAAAACATGATTAAGAGTCTGAAGCCTCCAACAAATGATGGAAGTCCGAGAGAGCTGGGACTTTTCAGCCTGGAGTAGTCTCAGGGGGATGTTACCAGTGTATACAAATACCCAATAAGGAGAGTAGGGAAACTGGCACCAGATTTTTCTCAGTGGTGCCCAGTGACAGGAGAAGGTGAATTCAAAACCTGACTGGACATGGTCCTGAACAACTTTTTCTAGATGACCCTACTTTAAGCATGGAAGTTGGACCTCAGTACTGTCTCCCCATCTCAAAAGTGATTTTGTAAATGTCCCAAGTTTAACAGCATAGATTTGAGCTTCTGACAGAAAGATGACAAGAGTGAAAGGAGACTAGAGGCTCAATATATATACCCTTTCACAAATTTACCAAGCTGCCTAATGGTCTTCTGTTTTTATAGACTTTTATAAGAAATAGAGGCATGCCTGATGTATCTAACCCATGGATTTCTAAAAGAAATTTGCCTAGTTTCTTCCTAATTCGTGGAGGGATTTACAATTCCCACACTTCTAAATCCCATAGCTACAGCACCTGTCATAGATGAGAGGGATACAGGTTAGTGTCCTGAAAAGAAGTCCTAGACATCAGCTGGGCTCTCTGGGCTGTCCTTTGGAAAAAAGACATACTATAAAAGTCTCAAACAATTTTTTCCCAAGGAAGTTTATAGAGTCTTGTGAAATGGCGGTTTGACCTAGAATTACTTAATGTTGGGTTTGCAAATAATTAATTTTTTCACTGTTGTGAAATGGTTAAGACCTTTTAATTTACATGTCTCATAAATAACAGATTCATTTATTTATCAAATTATATTTATTGAATAGTCTAGCTGTATCGGGGGAAAAAAAAACGCAAACCAACAAAAAATCCTGTGGTTTAAGATAACAGTTTCATAATTGAAACAAAGTAAAATATACTACTACCAGTAATACTAATGATACTACTACCATTAATAATGCTTCTAGTACTCATAATTGTAATGAAAATGAGAGAGAGAAGTAAATCCCAATAGAATTGCTTATCACCCATCGACCAAGGCCCATCTCATCCTCAACAACATTGGCCACTTCCAGCCAGGTCCCCCCAGTTTTTACACTGGGCATGACATTCTAAGGTATAGAATATCCCTTTGGCAGCTCAGGTCAGCTGTCCTGGCCATGCTCCTTCTGTCCACCTGCTCTCTGGCAGATATTGGTAAACTGAAAGGTCCTGGATTTACAGCAGGCACTACTTACTCCCAGATAAAACATCAGTGTGTTATCAAGATTATTCTCATGCTGAATCTAAATCACAGCACTGTACCAGCTTCTAGGAAAAAAATTAACTCTATCCCAGCCAAAACCAGGACACTGGAATAAATGGTCAGGTTTACCTATAGCATTATTCTGGCATTTGGGAAGAAGAAAGCAAATAACAGAATACCTTTAAGAGATTTGAAGGAAAAAAAAATTAAAGAACTGAGAAGTTTAATGTATACAGGAAAACAAAAATGTTTGGCTGTCAAAGCTAACAGAAGATCTGTTAAAGATTTTCTAATAGATAGAAAACTGTGTCAGCCTTAATTTACCATGTTTAATTCAAGTAGAGAATGGAATTTACTGTTATGAAAGCTACACTTATAACTTTCTAACTGTCTTTGAATCACTTTGTTCTGATAACTGGAGCCCAGTCTTGGGGAGGGGTGAGGCTGAAGTCTGGGTGTTTGGCACCATATGCTGATGAAGGACTCACAAGTGGAACAAGCGCAACTTGCACCCCAGGCTGAGCAGCAGCTGGACACTTAGCCCTGCAGCTAGAGACTTAAAAATTCCTGTTAAATGAAGTGTAGCTGAAGTAAAGCAATTGCCTAACCAACAAATTACCTCAGATATAAAAACCAGAACTGTGCTATAATTAAGGGAATATTTCAGGAATTAGGAATTGGATGCTATTTTTTTTCAACTTAGTTGTCTATCTTATTTTCTCCCTTACCAAAACGCTATTAGGTAAGCTAGTTGATTAGTATTTGTTAATAGAGAAAATTAGCTCAACAAGTGTCAGCAGGTTTAACTTAAGTTTTCCTCAATTTCTGGGTGAAGATTCAGGCCACCCCAGAAAGGTAAGCAATATATTTGGATCTTCTGCAAATCGTTAAGGTCCTTAGTTTCTGTTTAAAATGCTGATGAATCCTGCTCCCTTTAGAGATTTCAGAACAATGGACAGACTTGGAGAGAAATCATAGGACCATAGAATGTTTTGGGTTGAAATGGACCTTAGAGATCATCTAGTTCCAACACTCCTGCCATGGGCAGGGACACCTTCCACTAGACCAGGATGCTCAAAGCCCCATCCAACCTGACCTTGAACATTTCCAGGAATGGGGCATCCAGAACTTCTTGAGGCAACTGGTTCCAGTGCCTCAGCACACTCACAGTAAAGAATTTCTTCCTAATATCTAACCTAAACCTACTCTCTTTCAGTTTGGAACCATTAAAATCTCTTTGATGTTTATTTGTGTCTTTAGGCATAAAAATTCCTAGCAAAATTTGTCCTACAGAATCCTAAAAAAAACATCAAAAAGCTTCAAAGATGTACTTTTCTCCTGACGCATAACTAGCAAGGGTCTTTGAAATAAGTTGAGGAAATCTCCCTAAGAACTGAAATGATCTGTATACCCCTGAAAAATGGAAATAGAAACGTATCCAATACTACGACAAGTAAGAAAGATGGAAAAAAGGAAGGCTGGGGGCCAGGGAGGGGCCGTTATGTGGGGAGGAAGTGTTAACTCCAAAATTAGTACTTTTCCTTTGAGAGGGTCTACCTGCAGTCTTGCCCGTATAACTCTTGAATTAAAAACTCAGAACAGGATAAGTTTGGACCCTTTACTATGGAAATACTCTCTTGGGGCGATTGCACATGCTCATCGTATGTCTTTTCAATGCAATGGGTAACTGGTTTAATTTAGTTAACAGACTGATGCTTTAGGCATACTGCTTCACTGGTTTGCACAAGATTCCAACTTTAATACTTTCCTAAAGTTTAAATTAGAATTTTGACTGCTGCTGAACTTTTGAAATTACTTTATCTGATATATAATTCCAGCAGCTCAATGCCAGTAAAAATGCTAATTATTACTTAAGTCCAAATATGAGTTGAGTTTTTGAAATGCAATAAAGTCAGGTTTTCTAAGTATTTTTATAATGTCCTTTTGCAAATGTCATAAAATTTTAAGATACTAATAATTCTATTACTTGACAGCATTATGAATTATGAACAAATCATATTCTCCTTCTATTCCCTTTTGAAAAATATTTTTAGTGCAAGTAATAAGCAAAAGTTTCAAGTTCTTAAAATACAGCTTCTTGGTCAAAATGGCTTTACTAAAATCAAGACAAGTCCACCCTGAGCTTCCACAGAGTCATACACTGGACATAAAAGTGAAAAAAGAAATTGACAGAGATAGAATGAAAGCAAAAAAGGGTAGATATTTTTAATTAATGAATATTCTGCATTTCTATAGTTTGCAACAAAGAAGCAAATAAGGGAATCAAAAAGGAAATTATATAACTGTGATTCATAATGGAGTTTTTTTAGCTTTTTCTTTTTAAATTTTGTACCAAAAAGTCTACCAAACACCTGAACCATGACAGTGATGGCATCAATTCCTTCTAATGCCTCTATTTAGATATTTGCTTCAATTAGACCTGTTCTGGTGTTGCCTAAAATGGAATAAAAGAGCTTTCTGGACAATATTAATATAGATAAAGTAGAGAGCAGTGTTTAATTAAAACACTTTAAGGCACACTATATATATAAAAGTGTACTGTAGTGTACAATACAGCATTGGGTTTGTACAATTCTATAGTTCTAATTAATTGTCACATATAGTGGATATATCCTACTGGAAAATTGACCGCCCCTAGAACCTCCCTCAGGTCCACCCCTTGGCATACCTTCCCAGAATTAAGTCAGAGGTCTCAAGATTCATCATCACCCTCAAGTCACATGCCATATTTGGAGCTTCTGGAAGGTCTCCAAGCCTTCTAGATTGCTTTGTCTACAATGATATCTTTCTAGGTACATGTCCCAAAAAGGATGTACTCACTTAAACCTTTTCCTTAAAGAGAACATTAAAAATAATGTAAGAATTTCAGGAATTTGATATAAAGCATGAGAAAGAAGTTATAGTTAACTGCTATTCCCAAGTGTTAGAAACTATACAGCTATATTAAAAATCTTTATGCTACAAATCTTAAGCCTTCTAAGGCATCACTGGGCTGGATAGGAATTAATGTTGGTGTATTTCTGCATGTGCTTTTCCTGCTCTTCCAAAAAAATAAACCAGCATGCAAAGCATTGAACAAGCTTTATGCCTCATGGAAAATGCTTATGACCAGAAGTGAAGAGGCTGGCATTTTATGTATGGTCCTGCAACACTGGGGACACCTCTTTCAGATCTCAGGCCAATATTGTTTAGATTTTAAATAAATTTCTATTCCTTTTATTTTTGTCTGAAAACCTAGTAGAGTTTAAACTGTGCATCTAACCAATTTTTTTTCAAGTATTCCTCATCTTACTCCACACTAAAGAAAGCACTATAATGTCAAGTGTTTCTAAATCACTTGCCTTGGATTAGTAGTCATTCTGTTTCTTTCTAGGACTTAGGATATACTGTCAGATTCAGTGTAAAGTAATGCCTTTTCTTTGGATGAGACATTCAGCAATCTCTCTAACCTCCATGAACACAAAAGCCTCCGACCTTCCCTGCTCTCTCCAGTAATTCACCGCCACTTTCTCCACCATTCCACCAACTTCTTCGTACTTCAGACTTCTTTAACACTGAGGTAACATGACAGAAAACAAGGAACAACAACGTAGCAGAAGAAACTTCTTATCGCTTACCCATTTCTCTTTAATCTCTTGAGAGTTAGTCAACTGACTGACCCAACCTTTTCTGACTAAGATACTGTAAAAGAAAGATCCTTTTGATTGAAATACAAATTTTTAACAAGTTGGACTTGATGATCTTAGAGGTCTTTGCTGATATAAATGATTCTATGATTCTATTTTCCATTTAATATTAAAGAAATCATATTTTTAGCCATTTGATGACAAAAACATAACTAACATAACAAAGGAGTGATGATATCCTTAATGTGCATGTTAAGATCTAAAACTTGGGTTGGACTTAAGAAAGAAATAATTAATTTCTGGTTTTGAGAACTTGGCACTAAGAATTCTTTCTTTCTGTAACATCTGTATTAGTATATTTTATTTTATTTTCTATTGTGTGGTCATTTGTTGTATTATAACATTAACTTTTTCTGAAGCCTTTGAAATGATTTCTTTGGAGAACTTTATTTATTCCTTGACCTCCTGATAAGAAATTAATGTCAATAAATTAGCAATGTGCAAATGTCTGTGGTGCCGTGTGACTGAGTTTGTAGTCAGGACAAATTGCGGAAGCACCAGCTGAGCTGACATTTTCCCAGTGAACAGTATAGAAGGGGTTATCAACAATAAGCATGTGACATAAATCTGTCTAGTTTGCATATCAATATGTCTTCAGCATGAAGTTAAAAATGGAGAGTTTAGGACAAAATCAAATTCCTAGCATGTTACAGGCTGAACTCAATCTGTCACAGCTATTGATGGCAGTCAGATGCAAAGACAACCTCAATTAGTTAACTTCCATGAAAATTTCTGGAAGAGATAAAAATTAAGTCAGTCATAGAATCATAGAGTGGCTTGGGTTGAAAGGGACCTTAAAGATTGTCTAGTTCCAACCCTCCTACCGTGGGCAGAGACACTTTTCACTAGACTAGGTTGCTCAGAGCCTCATCCATCAAGTGGACCTTGACCACTTCCACGGATAGGGCACCCACAGCTTCTCTGAGAAAGCTGTTCCAGCACCTCGCCAACCTCACAGTAAATAATTTCTTCCCGATATCTAACCTAAACCTTTTGAAACCATTCCCTCTTGTCCTGTCACTACATGCTCCTATAAATACTCTCTGTCTTTCCTGTAGGCTCACTTCAGATACTGGAAAGCACCCAGTTAGGTCAGCCTGAAGCGTTCTCTTTTCCAGTCTGAATGCCTGGCAATACTCTGAATAGACTTTAACAATGAAGAGTAAATTATCTTGACACCAGGAATATGAAACTTAGAGGGAGATGAATTAACATTAAATTAGTAATTAAAATATTTTTCCACATTTGAAGTGTTGAAGATATTTGTTGTTTTGATACAGAATCAGATTGTTGACATATCTCTTATGAAAAATTAGTCATAAATATTATAGTTTTCAGTTCAAGAGTGATTTGATTGTTAACCTTCCTTTCAGATATGCTCTTTAACATCTTTCAGGGTCACTGGGATTAAGCTTAGGTCAAGCAAGAGATTTGAGTTTTTGATTTGCTTATTATGAGAGCTTCTTAGTTTCTGATAAGTTGTAGTAGAGCTAACACAATTTCATAATCTCTCAGCCCGTGACAAGGTAAATTGAAAGTTATAATTTCATGACCTGATAAATACACTGTAATATCAGTTCCTATTTTCATGCCTGGAAGAACAAACAAATATTTTTCTACTTTGTTTTTGAATACTTAAGATGTTTATGAACTGAAGCAGACTATGTATGCCCCAGCTAATATTGTTTTAATATCATAAAGCTGCCCTGGAGTGAAAATATCAATTTCTGTGGCAGATTACTGGAAAATTCTAGTCAAAACCAATTATCTATGGTTATTTTCAAGCTTGTAGATCATTCATTATTAATGGATGAGTTAATTAAATTAATTTCAGTGAAAATGTTGAGACAGAGCAATTCCTGTTGAGGTAATATGCCCAGATATACCAGGAGATGTCTGCTTCTTCATTAATTTTGTCTTGATTGAGGTTAGGTGAATCCCTCTGAGAGGCTCTTAGCAAGCCTTAGTCCTTTAGGTGAGAATCAATTTCTTCTAAAGGCAGTCTTGTGTATAAATAGTGATATGTTTTTCTCTTGGCTCAAACAAGAAATTGAGAGGTATATTAAGATTTTCTATATTATAACTGTTTTTAATTCGTTAAGCATGAAGATTAAAGCTGCCTTGTGCAAAATGTATCAAGAGCTGCCACCCTTGTGTTTTCTGGTAAGTAGAATAGATTCTGTGACCTTGAATTAAGTTTGACCACTGGATGCACAGTTTAGGTTTTCAATAGCTTGTTTCAAGAACAGATAAGTGGAAACAATTAACAAGAGAGGAATTCCCTTGAGCTTCAGCTGCTCCAGGCCCTCAGGAATGTCTGAGCAATGCTGTGCTCATGATATATGCTAGAGAGCTTTCACCATTTAAATTTCTCAGCTTTCCTCTTTTACAGCTAGAAAACATGGCCTAATTACTTTTTCATCATTTTTTTCTGTTCACCAGGAAAGACACACTGACAGCAATTTAATTAAATGTTGAAATAACTGTTGGTAGTGACTAGAACTGGAGATGTGCATGATGACAGAGATTTCCTGCACTCCTTAATGGTCTCAGCCTGTGCATGGATTGGGATCATGTTGCTTGGGGTTTTGGAGGCGATGGTGTTGGTTTTTTTGGTTGGTTTTTTTTTGTTTGTTTGGTTTGGTTTGGTTTGGTTTTTGTTTTCATTTTTTTTTGAGGGGAGGTAGTTGTTAGGTTGTTTGGTTTTTTTCATTTTGGTATCTGTTTTTTTTTTCACTAAAGTAAGACCTTTCATAAAGAATGCTGGAAGTTTTCTTATCTATGAGAAAGAACTTAAGGCTCAGTGATCTTGTTCTATGGTCCTCAATCACAAAGAGCTTTAACTCTTGCCTGTCAGGAGAGGGGATGAAGAAAGTTCGTTTTTTTTCTGAGCTTTCTCCATCGTATAATCTGCTGGAGAAGTATGGCCAAATAGGCCATACACTAAGATTAATTTCTGTAGCATAATTCCTTTGTGTCACAGAATACAGCATGGTTGATGTCAGAAGAGACCACCTAAAGCTGTTTGCCCAGGACCATGCCCAGACAGCTTTTGAATATCTCTAGGGAGGGACACACTGCAACCTCTCCAGGCAGCCTATGTCAGTATTCAGTCATACTCTCAGTGAAAAATTGTTTTGTAATGTTCAGGAGGAACCTCCTATGTTTCAGTTTGTTCCCATTGCCTCTGGTCTGTCACTGGTTACCATTGAGAAGAATCTGGCTCCAAGCAATTTGCACCTGTCCTTCAGGTTTTTGTGCATGTTGATTATATCCTCTCTGAGTCTTCTCTTTTCTAGGCTGAGCAGTCTCACTTCTCTCAGCCTTTCCTCCTAGTTCAGATACTCTGGTGCCCTCATTATCTTCGTGGCCTTTTACTTCACTCTTTCTGCTACGTCCATGTCTTTATTGTACTGGAGAGTACAGACCTGGACACAAGACTACAGGTGTGGCCTCACCAGGGCTGGTAATGAAAATTATTTTTGCTTAAATAATAGCACAATGTAAATGTGGTGAATTAATTTTCCCATGACCATACACTAAAATTCTGCCAGAGTGGCAGAGGGACCAGAGTCTCCCTGTGGTCGTGAGTGATTGTCAAGGGTTCCATCAGAGGGGTCAGGACAAGGTCTGGCAGCCAGACCCCAGCCTAGTGCCCCAGCCAGGAGCTGGGCAGCCGAAGGGCACAGGAGCTGCCCCAATCCCTGGCATCAGACAACTCACTGGGGATGGAAATGGGTTGAGACTAGGGCAGGACATGGGTCCTTGGATGCGTTCAGTTCAGTGGGGCCCATGGCCAAGCAGGCCAGGGCCGTGGGGAGCTGAAAATCAGCCCTGATGCATCATCACTGGGGCAGGGGCTCATGGCCATGAGGTTGACCTGGGATCTGGTCTTGGGCAGGATGGGGGGAGCTGTAGGGGACTGGGCAGAGACAGTCAAGGCTAACAATGCTCTCAGGGACATGAAAAACCTTTAGCACTGACTGTGTCTTTACACACAGTTTGGTTTCATATAGGACTTTGAGGCTGGCATTTTTATCTAAAAACAATTAATGTGTTAACAGAATGTATTGTATTCCACAGTTTTGCTTTATTATGTAAATATCCCTTTTCAAAAAAAAAAAAAAAAAAAAAGAATAATCTGTCAGTAAGGTCTATTATCACCCAAAAAGCACTATGAATCTTGCTTTTCTTGTGTATTCTTGCTGCTTTTAACTCTTTGGTATGGAGCTGTTTAGATAAGGTGGCCTTGCCATGGTGACTTTTGATTTCTCATAAAGAGAAAAGTGAAGAATAGGAGAGGCTCTGCCCAGAAATTAATCTTGCACATATACTATAAAAAGACTTTTACACCTAGAAACAAAGACATAAAATGTAGTCATTTTGATGTCAACTTTAACTTTTTTCTTTTCTCCTTCTTTTCCAAATAAAAAGACAGTAACATTTATTTAATTGTGCAAGCCTATGAAAACCTGCTGCACACAAGCAGTTAAAGCTGTTAATCAAATATTTTGAGGTTCCAGTCTGCACTGGCCAGAAGCTTGGGCTGAAGAGGGCAGAAGTTAAGGTGTTGTTACAAGTGTTAGGGCAGAGGCATTGTTGCTTTTTCCCTGATGTCCATCTCAAAAAGCACTGTAAAGAGAAGAGGAAAGAGTAATTCGAGGCACTTTAAACAACAGAAGAGACCCTGGAGCCAGGAGATGAGATATTTCAGGAAAATTAATCTGGGAGAGAGATCTGCAATGATGGGAGATGTATTAGGACTTCATGAAGGCAAGAAGTCATTTCAAAATGGGCAATAAATTGCTCATGTTGCTGAAAAAATCATCTTACTCTACTTCCATTATCGGCTGATAGTCTTCACATATTCTTCCTGTTCTCAGTCCATTACCTAGCCAAAACCATGTTTTATTTTAAAGCAGCACAAGACACAGTGGGGGGTGAAAATGAGAGCCAAGGAGAAGGAAGGAGGTGTCAAGATTGCTGCATGGCTTCCGCCCACTTACTGTAGCGATGAAACTACAGCGTGGTAGGAGCTGGGAGAAGAGAGTAACTGGAATAGCAATGGATGTGTGGTGCTTGAATATGAAAAAATGAGAAGCAAATGAGAGGTAACAACCAGACTGAAGGATGGGGTGGAGCAAAGGGGTACTGAAAAAGGCATAAGAATTGTTTAGTCCAGTGCCTCAACATTTCCTTGATATCAGAAATAGTGCAATAGTTAATGGGAAATGTTCCCAGTTTTCAGATGCTGTGTGGTTTGGCTAAACTGTGCGAGTCTTTGCTTATTATCATCTACACTGTTTGCTCAGAGGATTAAGTTCTGAGTATTTAAAAGTTCCTAGCTTCCTGATGATCAGTTCTTCCTGAGAGTTAATGTAACTGGAAACATTTCTCAGAAACATTTATGTCATTTTTAAAAGATGGCAAGGTTTTAAAATATTTTAAAAGATTTTTAAAAATAAAAATCTTATTTAAAAATGTTTAAAAGTCAGGCATCAAAATTGGGAAATGATTTTTCAAGATTAATAACCTGATTAAATTTTGCATGTGGAGCACACACATAATGTCAAATTAAGAGTTTCTGTTGTTCCTAACTGATTGTGCAGGACAGACAACGTACATAGAACAACACCTACTCTGCTTTCTCCTTGATCAGGTTTGTCTCCTGCATTGTTCAGACTCAGCTTCACTAACAAAGTATTAATTTCCTCATGTAGGTCTGTCACGTATTAACAGTTGATTATCAGATACTTTGGGTGCATTCATTTGGTTTTGCTTTCTAAATGGGGAAGCAACAACGAGATTATATTCAGAAGCTGATTTGGGAGTCTCTATTGTATATACACAAATACAATGAATTAAAGGATTATCAGTGACAATCTAGTTCTGGCTCTTGCTACTTTCTCCATTGGAAAACAACTTGCTGTAAATGTATCTGTTTTGCACAAGATCTCCTTGGGCTTTTTATGTTTTTGTTATATCATTGTCTGCTAACAACATAGGAGAAATGTAAAATAATTTTCTACTCCTTCAGAAACCTATCAAGAATCTGTGGGAGCTATTTATCTGTTTAACAACATACTACACCAGAAGTGGTCATAGAAGTAAGCGAATTCTTCTAAATGTATTAGCCCTTGTCATAGTTTGTAAATGAGGAATTTCATTGCAGTTTTAAATTATGTGATGTATCTCTATGTTCCTTTGAATTATGTATAGATAATTTTCACATAACTTTGAATTTAGGACGTAGTACATAATGCCATATTATAATTCACTGAAAAGCTGGACTTCACATCTGCTTTTGAATACTATTTCCATATACTCAAATAATATGGAAAAATTATAAACATGAAAGATAATCATGAAATGAAAGGCACGTAACTCTGTCAGGTTTTGAGATCTTCATTCTGAGAGCATGGGCTGCTGCTTTAAGTTGCAGTTAAAATTTCTGCAATTAAATTATGACATGCCTTTCTGGTAATGAAGTTTTCCAAATTATGTTAGAAACATATGATTCTCTTACCAAATTACATGATTATTTGAGCCCACTACTTAGATCCTGAAGTATCATGCTTGAATTACAGGCTGTTAATTTAACTTTAATTAGAAAATCACCTTACTGTCTAGGTCCGGTTTTAATGACAAGAAGCCTTCAAAGCTTTCTTTCATTTGGTTTTATTTAATCAGTAGTCAGATGTATTTAGATTTAAAACTTATAAATCCATAATCATTTAGGGGCAGAAATATTAATCAGTTAAAAATCTACTGTATATATTAAAAGCATTTGCTCATTCAGATTGTAAAATGTTTTTATTAAAATCTACTTTAAACTGATAATAGGAATTTATGTATTAATATGTTCATGTGAATGTAGATAACATTTAATGAAAGTAAAGCTCACAAACATTTAACTTAGATAAGGAGTCACTTAATGAGCTTCTTGTAAAACCCCAGCTACTTAGCACAATTTATTATACTTTTACATACTTAAGGAAGTAACTCAATAAGTGATTAATCTATTTCCTTAGCTTTTATTTCTTTGTAAAATAAATATTTTCATATTAAAGACTCCCAAAAGCTGAATACTTTGATAGCCAACTTAAAATATCTGAAAGGCATCCACATGCCACAGAAAACCATGCTTGTGGTAGTCAAAGGCATTACTTGATTACATTCACCCACCCATGCCAACTTCACATTTCAGAGGCATCTTTTGTAAATAAAAAAGCTTAATACAGATTCTTCCTTAGAGACTTCACTGAGTAATAGAATAGTTGCTGAGTTTGGAAAGCACCTTTGGAGAAAATCCAGTCCAACCTCCCTACTGAAAGTAGGGCCAGCTGGGGGATAGATTTGCTCAGGACTCTTCTTTACCATGTTTCTAGTATCAACTTGACAGAGCCTCCAAACCTCTCTGGTCAATCCTGTTGGGGTCACTAGTTTTGACCACTTTCATGATAAGAATGATGTCTTGCATTTAGAGGGAGTTTTCTGTATTTCAGTATATTTGCAATATGTGCCTACTGCCTCTTGGTCTTTCAGTAGGCATCACTAAGAAGAGCTTGTCCCTGTTTTGTTTTCTCCCACCCTAACTGTTATAAATTAATTAATAAGATGCCCTCAAACATTTTTTTCTTTACATTAAACAGTCCAAGCTCTCTTTAGCCTTTCTCTTGTGTCAGATACTCAGATTATTTTAACATCATCATGGTTCTTCACTGAATCTTCTTTGGTATGTCAGCATCTAAAAGATGCATCTGGGAGGCTTGTCTATACCTTCTGTCAAAATATTGTACAGGTATTTTGTGTTTCTTGCACATTTTCAACCATTTAAGTCTGAAGTGACTTATTACTACTATTGAATTTTTAAAAATTTAGGTTTTGTTGCATGTGATGCTTTCAGAAGGCACAAGTTACCAAAACAAATTTTAAATCTTCAAAAGCAACTTTATTTTGTTATTATTATTGTTTAAAAGATTATTAATGCTTTAAAAGAATAGCTCAAAATCAATCTATATCAGTGAAGCATTTAGTTTATGTAGTGTAATTTATAACTGTTATGATCAGTTCATATCTTTGTAGGTACTGGCTTGACCTGGAAAACATGAAGTACCACCACTTTTAAATGACCTGTCTTCTTCTAGAGACAGTGAAGGAGTGAAATAGACTGACATAGTGGGAAATAACAAATGTGTTAAAATCTATGACAACAGCAATCCTACACTGTCAAAGAGCTGTAATTGACCTTTGATGCCTTCCCTTTCACTAAATGTGCTTGCTATGTCCAATGTTACTTTTACTTCAATTATTCAGTAGCTGAAGGAATATCTCTAGTGAATTAAATTTCAAATCCCCAAATATTAATTTATTACAAGGATCACCAACTTTAGCTCAATTTAATTTCAAATCCCAAAGTGTGCATTGAAATTTCAATGAATATTTCTAACACTAATTACTCAATTTCTATATTTATAAGGGAACTGGCACCTCATAAATATCACATTGTGCTATTATCTCCATATGTGCCTGTTCCCTCTAAATATAGTAAATCAGCAATTAGCACTAGAAATATTCATTAAAGTTTGAAGGTAGATAAATAACAAGCAGGAATGCCAGTTATTTATTATAATTTACAAAGCAAAGAGCACCTAAATGTTTCTCATTTGATTAATGTGCCCCTTACCACCGGTTACACTAAATGCTTCAACTGAGCTACCACCTGATAGAATTCACACTACCTAGTAAGACAATATACTTAATGGCTTGTCAGTTTTGGCAAGTGCAACAACTTTGTCAAGTTTTGATTAGCTTCCCCTCTAACATTAGGATTGCAAATACATCTTACAGGAACCCTTTTTTCTCCCCATATATAGGACTGGGGTGTTTTCTAAAATAGAAAACAAAAACATGAAATGCACTAGGGAAATACTTTATGTCAGGAATGCTGTTTCTTTTTTTAAAAAGTTTTCTGTCAAATGATGTAATCTGTGAGCCACCTGTACTGAGAGCTGGGTCAAACTGTAAGGTACAAACTGAGGAAATTGGCTTAATTATACAGCATAATCTGTTCAATAATATCTCTCCATAATATCTCTTCTGATAATTTTTTCATCATGAGTAGTCTAGCTCATTTCTCTTTGCACATACTAACTGTTGCACATTTGGTACTGCACTGCTTCCTATGTGGAGTGGATGATATGAGAAGTTTTCAAAGTCTGTCCAGATAGCAGTCTTAAGTATAAAGCTGATTGAGTGTTCATGTCTTCCTTTGCACCAAAACTCAGGGCAGGTGAAAAGCCAAAACAGCCTGTGTAAAATAACCTATAAGCAAGGAAATCTCAAGGCTATTAAGTTGCCTTTCCTACTCTGTACTCTTTCCTTGACAGTGCTTTGATTATGATGTGGACGTAATTCCATATAGCCTCAACTATTAGTAATACATTTGAAATACAAAATTATGCCCTAAGGATCTTTAAACATACACTCAACAGAAAACATTAAAAAGAAACATTGATTTTATAGGTTCTGGGAAATAATTATTTTCTTAGTGAAAATAAGGATAAAGAAGCATTTAGAAAATCCTGTTGTAAGCTGACTGATTTTCATACTCTCTTAAGGTTTGTTTTCTCTTTTGACAGAGTTAGGGCTTTACATGAAGATATTCACATGTTTCTGAGGAAATCCTTCCAATTTAGATTAGTTTCACATCTTATATAAACTAGTATATTTAAGTCGTATATAGCTCTTCTACCAGACACATTTTTTTTCTCAGTGAGTGTGTAAAATGATTGAGTGTAGTAAAATTATTATTATAACAGATACCGAGTATGAAAAGTTGTGCATTTTCATCTTCAAAAAAAAATCTTTTAGGAATAAGAGGGTCGTCCAGATAATATGCTTATCTGGGTTGAACAAAAATGATACTTTGTCATGGGTTTGCTCTGGACCAATTTCCTCTCACCCCCCACACAATTGCTGTAAGTTGAGAGATTTATGTAGACAAAAAAGATCTGATTGGAGAGAATAATACTAGGATTTATTACTAGTAAGATAAAAACTAAAGAACTATATATATACAATAATTCTAACTAGGTAAAAGTACTATGTATTTACAGAAAAACCCCTCCCCCCTTGTATCAGTTCAGGAGGAGAAGCAGTCTCTTTTCCATTTCCAGAGCTACAGGTCTTTTAAATAA
>JAYRBT010000082.1:71660312-71682664 GCA_036023395.1 Myiotriccus ornatus
GACACTTGCCTACCATGGATCTTCACCACAGGATCACAAGGGATAATGGCTTTTGAGTCCACCCCTGTTTCCTGTGGGGTCCCTTCTCGTGAGAGACAGTCTTTGATGGACCTCTCTAGCGTGAGTGAGTTCACCTTCAGGCAACAGTTCTGTCATTCTCTGCTGTCCCTCAGGGTCGCAAATTCAGCTGCACCAGCATGGATCCCTCTCTGGGATCATAAGGTCCTACCCGGGCCATCTTGCTCCAGTGTAGATCTCTCTCTCCATGGCCCACAGGTCTCCAGCAGGACTCTGTTTCATCTTAAACCTCCCACGGAGTCACATGTACTTTATGCACTCTGTTTTGGCATGGGCTCCTTCATGAGCTGCAGAGGGGGGTCTCCGCTCTCTAACAATCTTCCACAGGTGACAGGGATTTTTAGTTTCCAGTCTCTTCTTTGCTGAAGGGAGAGAGGGTGGGGGGGAGAGAAGGAGTTCCCTCCCCTTCATGGCTTCTCCTCTCTCTCTCCTGCCGCTGCCAGCTTTGACCTTGGAGGCTCCATTATCTCTGTCTGTCTGGAATTCCTTCTGCAGCATGTCTTGTCCAGGCACTCTTTCTTTAGAGGTTTTTCCTCCACCCTATTACAGGAGAGAAGAGGGCCTGGCCCCCCTCGCCCGGGCCCCACATGCCCAAGCCCAACAGGGCTGGCTGCTTTCTGGCTCTTCCATTTTCTTCTGCGCCACAACCTTCTCTTCAATTTTCTTAAACATGTAATTGATAGAGGCATTACTAAAACTTTTGATTGACTTTTTCTCTGGAAATCCACCTGAAAAAAACTATTTTCAGCCCCGGGAGGGCTGGTTGGTTGACACACCCAGGACAGACTCATAGCTGGAAATACAGAAAAAGAACTTGCTACCCATTGGTTATTATAACCAACTTTAACCAAATGAGCCTGACTGCAAGGATCTGTAATGGTAAAAGAGACTGGGGATTCAGAAGAATGGAAATTGAACCAAAGCGTTTTTGTGATAGAGCATAATGTTGTGTGAAACTTTTGGCTACACTGGCAACACTATCTGCCATCTAACACCAGGAAAATGTCTGATATGTTACTGACTATTTGGTTGTCCCTCATTCTGTGCAACAATCCCTTTTGGGAAAATTGCTTTGAGAATGTTTGCAATTTTTTACAAAAAAAAAAAAAAGTCATCGATATTCACTCTGTGATTTTATCTGGCTCATTTTTGTGTAAAAAATTATGGAAATGAGGACATATTTTCATAACTCACTAGTGATCTGAGGTATCTAACTCCAGATTTTGACAGAAACAGATAGCCTGCCTATCTCCCAGTTTAAGAGGCAGTTGGTGTGCTTCAGAGACTGAAAAAGAACTTTAATGTCACAGAGAGATTCACCAAAGGGATATGGATGACTGTCACTTATTACATAGGGTGGAAGTGATCTGCCAATAACAAAGTAGAACAACACTTGGGACTTGAAGCCCAGAATAGAGATCAGGATGGTTTGACTAGACCACAGCAGCAGCTCAAGTTTAATTTTTATATATTGCTTAAAAATAATAAAAGTTTTGCTATAGATGTCTCTCTGGAATTTATCTTTATTTTATTGCAATTTACTTTTAGTTTATGGAGTGATACTTTATGGTACACATCTGATAAAGAGTGATACTTGCATAAAGCAAATATTTCCATGGAATGATTTTATTTCTGTGATTTATCAACCTTGTACATGCATGCTTTATATTCTTAACAGATATTCTTACCTCAGTCACTGTGCTTGTGTAATGCGTTTAGCATTTTAAAGTAAGATAAGCAGAAAAACTTACAAAATGGAGGAAGTTTAAGCACTTAGTACCAGACTGTGAAGCTAATCATATTTAAAGCAGACAGTGACAATAAAGATGTTTTTGCTGGCTGAACTAAGAGTACAGTCTACTCCAAAGGAATTTTGGATATGCTTACAGAAGCTTTGGGGTATGTAATGATGTATGGATTCATAATGTACTGCAACACTGCCCTTAAAAATCAGTATAAAACTTGTTAGAATTTAACATTACAACTTCAAAGGGAGTAAATACTTAGAAGTACTGTATAACTTTCACCCTTACAATTACTTTATGTGGTTGGCATTAGATGCAGTATTTTATCGTGCATCAGATAAGACTGCTCCTTGACTTTTCTTTATATTCATTGTCTTTTTTTAATGCACTGCTGAAGGTGAATAGATGTCAAGAATGATACATTAGCTAATGTCTAAATGTATTCATATCGAGACATTGAAGGACAGTTAGTTAAATGCAGCTAGATGGCAGGAAAATAAATGACAAGAGTTCTCAGAGTGTCACTTAGAATTTCATGGTTGTCAGTCAGCAGAATAAATTTCAGTGTGCCTATAATGAGGACTCTAATTATATACATAACAGGAAAGCTGTTTTTCTATTTTGGGTCTTAAAAACAAAAATAAAAAACCTTTCAGTATTAACTCTCCTTATAAAATTTCTTTTATATACAGAAGTCATTGGTACTAAGCTTATCATAGAATCATAGAATCATAGAATTAAGTTGGAAGAGACCTCTGAGATCATCAAGTCCAACCCTTGATCCAACCCCACTGTGATTACCAGATCATGGCACTCAGTGCCACATCCAGCCTCATCTTAAAAGCCTCCAGGGACAGTGAATCCACCACCTCTCTGGGCAGGCCATTCCAATGCCTGATCACACTCTCTGTAAAGAACTTCTTTCTAATATCCAACCTAAACCTCCCTTGGCAGAGCTTAAGCCCGTGCTCTTTTGTCCTACTGCTGATTGCCTGTAGGACATGTCTGAGTGCTCATGTCTGAGCACTTTGAGTGTTCATACTTAAAACACTGCTTCAAGTCCATTACATAGTTTAACTTATTATTATTTGATGCATCCTTTCATAATACATGATGAATTAGACTTGTTTAGTCATGATTCTGTAAAAAGATTAAATTAAATATTTTCATTTTCAATAACTTATATTAATATTGGCAGTTACCAGACATCACTTTTACTCTAGGTGCAATATTAATTACATTAGATCTCACAGATGGCTGGGATTCTACAGACTGTGTGTGCGCTGAAGTACCTGAGAGAAAGTCTCAGAATTTGTCAGCAGTTATTAACGTAAAGGTCTCCAGCTGCCCTATGCCAGACACCGCCGGTCCCAGCGGCTCCGGCGGCCCCAGCGCAGGGCACAGCTGAGCCCCTCAGCCACAGGGAAAGCCTGGGCAAGGGAGGGCAAAATGCTGCCCGGCAGCCAGGGCTGAGGGAGGGGAACCAGGTGAGAAACAGCCCTGCGAGCCCCGAGGGCAGAGCGGGAGGAAAGACCCCCAGCAGTAATGTCCCTGTGGTCCTGGAAGAGACCCCAGTGGGACAAATGAACATGCCATGTAAGAACTATAGCCACTGAAAATCTCATGCAGTTGCAAGTTAACCTTGAAGGACTACAGTCTGTGTGAAGGTCCCAGGCTGGATCAGGGAAAAGGGTGATGAAGAGGGAGCAGCAGAGAGGAGTTTTTATGGACTGACTGCAGCCCTCATTCCCCATGGCCCTGCACAGTCGGGATGGAGGAGGTAGTGGAGTAAGGGATGAGGGAATGAAGTTGACCCAGGGAAGAAGGGGACAGTAAGGTGAAGATGTTTTAGTTCTTGTCTTTTTTTTTTGCATTTCTTATTTAATTGTCAATAAATTAATGTTTCCCCAACACCTTTTGCCCATGAAGTCAATGTATAAATGTGTTTATCTTGAGTTTTTCCATCATGATTAACACCCTGACTACATAAATGAAACCATTTTCAGGGTTGGTGTCCTTGAAAGTTTTCTGCAATGCAAAAACTTGACTGCACTGCCTCTTTCAGAGCTGTGAGAACCTACTTATTTTGCTGTCAGTGCTTAATATGCAACAGTACTCACAGGGGTGCAGCTGGTAAACCGGGATATGAGACATTAGTAAGCCATTCAAGGAATTAATTCACTGTGTTGTGGCTGCTGGATTATTTCTCCTTCTCTATCCCCCTGTGAGTTAGCTCCTCCACAGTCTGGTAGCAGGCACATACATCTGCACAGCATCGGCCATGACACATCCTGCCTATTGTCAGGCTCCAGTGGGAGAGGTGGCAGCAGGTAGCAAGACCTGCACTGATCCTCATCCTTTTTTTTGTCATGTTCTCTAGAGAAATGGGGAAATAAAATGGTCAATCCCAAACTCAACACTTATACGGGGAACTTTGGAAGGCTTTAAAGCAGGTGGTTGTTGGGCATATGCTATTTGACAGCACACCCTGAACTGGCTACAGGCACATGTGATTGCCAGATTTTTTTCACTGACATCATCTCATCAGTGTTGTCAGGCCAGAAATGTAGAGGCTTCCTTATTTTAAGATTGGTCTTACTGTAACAGTGTTTTTCTGTGCACTAACCCCCATATATTAATTTTAGTAGTGTTGACAATCTTGTGCTGGTATGAAATTTTTAGGAGTTACATTCTGTTTAGTCTGGTCCTAGGGTGGCGGCATAATTTGGGGCCTCTCTCTGACTGGCAATTACCATAAATGAGGAGGTGATGTATTATTAAGTGGAATAGTGTTTTTGTAGAAAGATTTAATGTGTGAATGCACAGAAAGAGAAAGTTGTATGAGGCAATGGTGAAAAATATATCCTAAGGCCAGTAGTGTTTTGGGAAAACTTCTGTTCTTATTTCAGCTGTCAGAAGGGGGTGATGTGGAAAGGCACAGTCTTGATAAGTCCTAAGATCCTAAAGTGTTACGTTAATAGAAAGATCTTACACTAGTGGTGGGAAAATAAAATGTACTGGGCTACATCCCTTAGCACACACAACAGCCTTTTTCTACCCAACAGTTACCTTGCTTTTTTCAGTACTTGTGATGGTGTGACTATGTAAATAGACACAATTGAGTTAATGATCCTATATGGAAATGTTGATAAAGATATTTAGACTTATACAAAAATTTTATAATAATTCTATTTTGAATTCTATAACTTCTTTCTAGCACCAAAAATTTATAACAGGAAGTTCTTTAGCAATATTAATGTAGAACTCTTGACAAAATATTTTAAGTCTTAATTAAAGCTTTGAAAAATTACAGCTTTAAGTTAAATACGCTTAGCTTTCATCTTCCTGCAGAAGTGCTCAGCTCTGAAATAATTCAGTTGATTTTCAGTGCACATTTTAATAGCAAACCTATTATCATGTCAATCAAGACTTTCCATGTTTTCTTTTCTTATAAGCAAAGAAAACACTCAAAATTAGGTCTGCTTAAAATATTAGCAATAAAAGGTATGTTAAAAACTTGAAGAACTGCAGTTAGTATTAAAAGGTTTGTCCTAAAGTTTTCTAAACTTATTGTTCAGAAAAACATAACTACTCCATCTGATCACTTCTGAGGTTGTATGGAATACAGTGTTGAACTATTTCTTCCCTGTAAAATTAAAAGTCAAAACAAAAGCCTGGTACTTTTAATTTCATTTTCATTAGAGTCAACACTAATCCCCACTTGGTTTTTTTTATTATTCTGTCAAAGCAAGTGTAGTAATATTGCTAATTTTATCAGACAGTCTGATAAAATGTGTAAAATTGTATTACTATACTATAATAGCATCTCTTTTTGAAAGAATGTCACTATTTTGTACAATTAACTTTGTGTAGTACACCTAAGGTAAGCTCATGTCTCCCTTTCTAAGCTGTAAGAAGGCACAGAGGTGTGTGCCTCACCACCACTCAGTAGAGGTTCATGTCCTAACTATGTGTTGAACTTTATTTTGAAAGACAGCAAACAATCCAGCCCAGGTCTACACAAGACTCTAGGCAGATGATTAAGACCATATATATGCTCATTTTTCAAATACATGTTTATATTTTGTGCTGCCTGGGGTTCCAGCAACTGAAAAATTCTCAAAACTTTAGCATAGCAAACCCTTTAATACTCTCTGCTCAAGGTAATTTTCTTAGTTGCTAAGAAATTTGATTTCATTTTTAAATACAATATATTCACCATGTGCTTTTGAAATGCTGCTTTTAGATTCAAGTGGGGAAAATATATTTTAAAAGTTAATGGGCATCTCAGGTATGCTCTTAAATCTTAATTTTCATCATCTGTGCCCCATGGGCTCCCCATGACTTTGACAAACATTCTGTTTTGCATTCTGCTTTTGTTTGCTAGAGTGAACTTTTTGCAAAATGTGTGTCTGACTTAAGAGTGCAAACTGGTAGAAGCCAGTTCTTGGCAGGTACAAAACATTTTACAAATATCAGATCTTAAGTTCTGATCCTGTTTTCTAATTGTAAGGAGAAATTTTAGTGGAAGCAAAATGGGTTCCATCTGGCTCAAAGAAAAAATATAATAGATAGTAAGGCTTACTATAAACAGATGCTTAATTCTGCTCACACAGATGATCATTCTAACATTTTTATTACTGACAGTGGTCAGCGGTAGATGCCTAAGGAAATAGGAGACAGGGCAATTGCATAGTAATAGTTTCCCAGGTCCCAGTTGTGCAGATGCAAGCACTTTCTGACTCAAGAACTTCCTGAGGTCATATCCCTGTTGCTGTTTTAATATCATCAGTAATTTTTTTTTCCTCACTGAATATATCTAATTGTTTGGGTTGAAACTCCCTATGGCTTCAAAAGGTTATGGCTCAAAGGCATGGTCAGAGAATTTACATAATAAGTACACACAGTTGCTCTGTCTATGCATGTTAACCCAGCAACTTTCATGGATTATTAGAGACAAAGATAGATTTAAAACAAAAAAAATAGTGTCTAATTTTATCAAAAGAAAAACATCTTATTTGTTCAAGACTATAATTTAGAGCTAAGAATTAAACAGCGGGTCGATAATATGTTATAATTGGAATTTCTTCTACCTGACAAGACTTTTTTTTGGGAGCAGAAACTTAGCTATTCTTTCCTGTATGGTCTCAGTGGAATCCAGAGCAAAATGGAAATAGGGACATTTAGCTGGAAGATTTTTGCATACAAAATAAATGGCAAAGTTTTAAGGGCACATGCATTTGAATACTATAATCAAAATGTCATTTAATGCAAATTCCAAAAGTAGTATCAACACAGAATTATAAACTTGACAGTGAAGTGCCTTTCATGAATAAATAGTTAAAGAAAGGTTAAGATATTGCTGTCTCTATCATACTTCTGTTTGCTTTTCGAAGTTCCTGCTATTTCAATTTGGTATAAAGTACGTAGTGTTGTAAAACACTTTTTTTTAGCTACAGGCCACTAGTTTTTGATACTCTGCAGATGTTCAAATATGTCATTGTCTTCTTAAAGTGGAGAAATAACCATCGATATAAAAATGTGCACTTAAGAAATTACGCTTAGACATTAAAAGAATATTCAGTCAAATTACATTAAGTAGGAAGTGAAAGT
Source organism: Myiotriccus ornatus (assembly GCA_036023395.1). Taxonomy (NCBI): domain Eukaryota; kingdom Metazoa; phylum Chordata; class Aves; order Passeriformes; family Tyrannidae; genus Myiotriccus; species Myiotriccus ornatus. Next base: position 71,667,749 of record JAYRBT010000082.1, read on the forward strand.
AGTTTATTTATAACCTTGATAAAGTGTGTATTTTAAAGCTGGAAAAGTAGAGTAGACCCATTTTAATTTTCTGGTAATAATTTCACTGGAAAAGGGCAACATTATAGGATATATTTATATGTTCCATCTGTGCTGAATTTTCCTCTTTGGGTAAAAGATAAAAATAAATTAATCATGGAATCATAGAATAATTTAGGTTGGAAAAGACCATTAAGATCATTGAGTTTAACCATTACCCTAACACTGCCAAGTCCACGACTAAACTATATCCTTAAATGTCACATCTACATGCATTTTAAATACCTCCAGGGATGGTGACTTCGCCACTTCCCTGGGCAGTTTGTTCCAGTGCTTGACAACATTTTGGTGAAGAATTCTTTTCCAATATTCAATTTAAACCTTCCCTAATGCAACTTCAGGCCATTTCTTCTTGCCCTGTCACTAGTTACCAGGCAGAAGAGACTGACTGCACTCTGCTCCACCCTCCTTTGAGGTAGTGAGCGAGAAGATCTCCCCTGAGACTTATTTTCACCAGGCTAAAACAACCTCAGTTCCCTCAGCTGACCCTCATCAGACTTGTACTCCAGACCTTTTACCAGCTGGAGCTGGGCACACCTCAGCACCTCAATGTCTTTCTGGTAGTGAGAGACACAGAGCTGGAGACAGGACTTGAGGTGAGGCTTCACCAGTGCCGAGTACAGGAGGACAATGACTGCCCTGATCCTGTTGGCCACACCATTTCTGATACAAGCCAGGATGCCACTGGCCTTCTTGGACACCTGGACACACTGCTGGCTCATGTTCAGCCTGCTGTTCACCAAGAGTCGCTCTCTGCTGAGTGGCTTTCACTCTCACCCAGCCAGTAGCAGTGCACGGGGGGGGGGGTTGTTGTGACCTAAGAGCAGCACCCAGCACTTTGCTTTGTTGAACCTTATGTAGCTGGCCTCAGCCCATGGATCTAGTCCCTTGCTGAATGCCCTTTATGTGTGTCCTTTTGTGTGAACTACCTTGCTGATGCACCATGGCCTGGTTGCTAACACTTCCCAGGGGCTTCTTTTGTATACAGCCTCATCAGTCACTGTGGTGTGAACTGCGGGTTGTTGGTGGGTGTCTCACCTCCCCGTGATTTTTCCCTGGTTCAGAAAACACCCCTGTGCACTGCACTACTGCGCCCTGCTGCAGATTGTACAGCACCAGATCTGTTTCTAGGGGGAGATTTAATTGAAAGCCCACTTGATGGTGGTACTGTTTTTTATTCAAGGTTGACTTAAGTTCAGACAGCACAGTTACATGTGGGTAACCTCTGCAGCCTTTTCTCCCTCTGCTTTCTGTGATCTGAGCGAGGTCAATGGGTGTGTGGGGGACATACAAAGCTGCTTGAGAGCGTATTTTCTCCAAAACTGATTACACCGTTATTTAACAATAATAAAGCTTGCTTAAGTTTACTGTCAGTCAGTTATCAGGAGAAATGCTTTTAGAGACAAAAAAAAAAAAAAGAAAAAGGAAGAGGCAGTGTGAGAAGCAGTATAAAAGAAGCAGGATAATCTTTAATAAGAGGGGAAAGAGAAGAGGTAAGCAGAGCAGCATTGAGCCTCTGATTTGACACTGCTGGCAGCCAACCCACAGACATCACAACCTATGCTTGGGGCTGACAGTGTAGCCTCTCTGTGGGATGGTGGTTGCAGCCTCCATCCAGGTATGTTGCGGGGTGCACCCTCAACTCAAGGCGTGTGTGTGAACACTTGTGGAGTGCTCCCTTGACAGCATGTGCATTAGCAGGTGGTAGGAAGCAGCAAAAGCACACACAGAACTGGGGCACTCGTGTCTCCCACAGGAGGGGTATGCAGTCAGGGAATCCACACTGTTCCTCAGTGAGTGCTGGTAGACCACATCACCAGGTGAACACTGAATGTGTCTAACTGTGGGACTAGAACTGTTTGGGGTTAGCTATAGGAGGGTACTGACACAGTTTCACTCTTAAACTATGACACAAAATCAAATCAGAAAAGAATTTTTGGCTGTGTAGATGTGCTTTTAGATGTAACTCATTATGCATGCAAGAGCGGGATAGAGTTGAGACCTATATATTACTAAGTATTTGTTATGAGATTTTTAACCCTGTTGGATGTGTAGCCCCCTGGACTATAAATCTACTACACAGTTGCCTGTGAGAGTCTGGACTTGACGAACTAGGTGCTTACTGAGAAGGGAAGGTAAATTAGCTCAGCTGCTACCTCTTCTAAATGCGCAGTAATTTGCTACATAGCAGGAGGTATTAATCACTTTCCAAAAAGGTGAGTAAATTTTAGTTAGCAATCATGAACTGCAGACTCTAGTATTAGAGCCTTAAAAGTAGTGGTTCCAAGAAGGGTGTTTCAGTGCCTCTTATTGTCTTGGCCAACTTCTGGTAAATGCATGGGTAAAAAAACACAGACAAAACACTTAGAACATATAAAAATCAAGGTTTCAATTTCATATTTAATGTCGTGCATTATTTTTACAATCTACATGACAATGCATGAAAGAACAATCAGTGGCAGGAAAAAAATAAACAGGAACTATGAAAATTATTAGGAGGGATTTTCATGGGCAAATCATGACAGTATGTAATATGAATGAGGGTTTCAAATGAGCAGTAGCAATAAATTAAGGAATGTTAGAAAGATGAGAATTAATTTTATTGTACATATGCTGAAAAAGATTACTTAATATACATATTTATGCATATTTTTATACATATACAAATTACATGTTTATAATGTGAAATATTACTAAAAATACCTTTAAAGTTGACCTTAATTGAAGTCAAAGACTAAGATCACTAAATTTTCAATGAGTTCATGCGTATTGACAGTATGCTTATGCAGGATAAAAAAGCCTAAAGATCAGAACTCCCACAGGTGTTTTTAACTAACAATTATTTAACTGCTTTGTTAAATGCTTTCCACATTAATATATCTGGTCCTTTTTTATTTTTTTTTTCTACCCATCTCTGTATTTTTTATGTGTCTGTGTTCCAGTGTATGCCCTTCATCTTCTTTCAAGTATATAACTCTTTTTCTGTTCAACTTCAAAGGAGACAATCTTTAAATGGCCAACACCTAGCACGGACTAAGGTCATAGGTGCTACTGTGGGTCTTGCAACACAATGAGCGAGTTTCAAAATTTTAAGTTCTGATTTTATTGTTGGCTTTGGGGACTGTACTCCTTCCATCATATCCTTAGGATGACATTTTTGTGCATATATCTCCAACCTTTTAATACTGAACAGTACTTGTTTGCTACTAGTTTTATTATTCTTCTGTGTTGTCACCTATGTCTAAGAGAACATGTCCTGAGTGGACCTGCTTCCACTGAGAAACAAACATTTCAAAAAGTCAGAATTTGTTGATTTTTAGAAAAACTATGCTTGATTTTTTTTTATTGGCCACTTGTTTTTCTGTTAATACAGATGATACAGTCTACTTTTATATCTTGGAGCATGCATTTGCCTTGCAAAAGATCTGATAGGAGGTGATATTTTTCCTAGTCAAACTATGAATGATATCACCCAAACATGCATGGCTGCAGCTCAAGGAAAGTTTTAATTTCTGTTCTTTTTAACATTCCATAGAAAAAATTAACACTTTTCAAATACTCATGAGGGAAGATAAGACAAGTATTTGAAGGTGTTATGTCTCTAAAAGAGCATTAAATTAGTTATTGATGGAATCTTGCTGTTGGAAACATAGAAAGTCAGAAAGAAGGTGAATGCTGAGGTTTTGTCCTTTGCTCAGTCCTGGTAATTGAGCAGTTTGTAAATCATAGCAATACCATAATTAATATCAGATAGTGTAGACTTCGGTGTCTTTCAGTTTAATTGGTAAGTGCTTTAAAAAATGTGAGGAAAATGAAATTTTATCATTTCTAGAGTAGTCTGTGTCTTATAACAAGTCCGAGTCTTGCAGAAATACAGTTTACAGCAAAGCTAATGACAAGGGCCAACTAACTAAAGCATGGTCAGAGTCAGAGACTGAACTAAAGAGTGAAAGAAAAATAGTTTATCAACCTGTCCTTTCTTCCTTCTTTTCCATAAAAGCAAAACAACAGAGTCTTATCATCCCAGGAGAAAAGGTAGAATAACTGGTAAAATGTTTTTTAAAGAACTAAAAAAATTAACTCTTTTTTTTTCAAAATAATTTACATATATCTGTAGATCACACTATGTAAGAAATACCCAGACCTTTTCTCTTTACAAAACCAAAACTGTGAAAAATAGTCCTTCTAAGAGTTATTTTGAAAAATTTCAAGTGGGGGGAAAAAACTCACAAATATATGTAAAAAGTTATATGGTCTGCTATGTGATGCTGTTTCAAGAAGTTTCAAGCTTCATGAAGTGATTGAAGAATTTTGAATAAGTAAGAATAGCTTATAATAATTAAATTTTAATCTTTACATTCATTTACAATTTTTATTGTCCTAAAAAACCCAAAAAAGCTGAAAAGTGAGAATTTTTTTGTCCATCCTTGTTTAAGTATAGCATGTTCATGGGTCTTCTACTTAAATATTGCAAACCATGATGATGTTTGAAGATGAATGTGGTATCTGTAGTTACTGAATAGTATTACATTAATCAGAAGATAGAAAGCAGTGTTTTTTCACCAATGGCATACATTTCTCTGGAGACCAGGTACAGGAAATGTGTTTTGACAGTGATGAGACTATGGAATTCACCTTTATCATAACACATTCAGCTTGACCAGTCGGTTCTCATCTTGCAATATTCTTATCTTGTTTTGCTTTTATTGAACACTTTCAACTCCTCCAGCATGCACATAAATGTGATTTTACTTTCAGGCAGATAGACAGAACCCAGAGGTGTCATGCAAACAGAAAAATGTATTTTAGTTATTCATAGAGCATGTGTGATAAATGGATAAGAGAACCCTGAAGCTCTTGATAGATGTTTTAGGAATTAATGCTCATTAAAGCTTGGTCTTGTATGAAAATGTTGGTCTTTCTTCACACTTTAGAAACATATCAATATCAGCATGCTCTGCTAAAGATTCATCATGTTTTGGTTTTTTTTCTTCTTTTCTGTAAGTGCATGGTGCAGTTTCTTTAAAAAGTAATAGTTGTCCATGGAGCTTATACCAATATCTTCACCATTAACCTAATATATACCATATACCAACCATTAACGTAATGCTGCCATGTCCATCACTAAACCATGCCCCTAAGTGTTAAATATACACTTTTTTTAAATGCCTTCAGGGATGGTGACTCAACCACTTCTTTGAGCAGTCTCTTCCAATGCTTGACAATTCTTTCAGTGGAAAATTTAGTCCTAATATCCAATCTATACCTCCCCTGCTGCAACTGTAAACCATTTCCTCTTGTCCAATTCCTTGTTCCTTGGGAGGAGAAATTGATCCCCACCTTGTTACAACCTTCTTTCAGATAGTTGTAGAGAGCCACAAGGACCCCCTCAGCCTCCTCTTTTCCAGGCCAGAGAATGCAAACTCCCTCAGCTGCTTCTCACACATCTTGTGCCCTGGACCTTTCATCAGGTTCATTGCCCTTCTCTGGCTACACACCAGCAACTCAGTGTCTTTCTTGTAGTGACAAGCCCAAAACTGAACACAGTACTCAAGTTGAGGCCTTACCAGTGCCAAGTACAGAAGGACATCACTTCCCCAGTCCTGCTGGCCACACTACTTTTGATATAAGTCAGGATGGAATTGACCTTGTTGGTCATCTGGGCACACTTCAGTTGGCTAGAGCAACACCAAGGTTGTGGATTCAAGCCCTGTATGAGCCATTCAATTAAGAGTTGGACTCAGTGATCCTTGTGGGTCCTTTCTAACTCAGAACATACTGTGAAACTATTCTGTGAAACTTCTGGCTCGTGTTCAGCCAGCTGTCAACCAACACCCCCAAGTCCTCCTCTGCTGGGTTGCTTTCCAGTCACTCTTCCCAAAGCCTGTAGTGTTGCATGGAGTTGTTGTGACCCAAGTGCAGGATCCAGCACTTTGCCTTGTTGAACCTTATACAACTGGCCTCAGCCCATCACTCCAACCTGTCCTGAAGTCTCTGTAGAGCTTTTCTACTCTCCAGTATTTCAACATTCCCACTCAAGTTCATGTCAAACTGACTGAGGTTGCATTCAATCACCTCATCCAGATCATAGATAAAGACATTAAACAGGACTGGCCCCAGTACTGAGCCCTGGGGAACACCACAGTAACCAACTGGGTTTAACTTCATTCACCACAACTTCCTGGACACAACCATCCACCCAGATATTCACCCAGTGAAGAGTAAGTACACCTGTCCGAGTCCTGAGCAACCAGTTTCTCCAGGAGAATGCTGTGGCAAATGGTGTCAAACACTATATTAACTTCTAGGCAGACAACATTTCATGAGCCTGTCACTTATCCCCTAAGTGGATCATCCAGTCATAGAAGGAGACTAGTTTAGTCAAGCAAGACCTGCCTTTTATAAACCCATGCTAGCTGGGCCTGATCCCCAGGAATCTTGTACATTTCATGTGATGGCACCCCAGATGATCTGACCCATGACCTTCCCCTGAACCGAAATCAGACTGACTGGCCTGTAGTTCTCTGGATCATCTTTCTGACTCTTCCTGTAGATGCCCTGTGTAGGGCATCACATTTGCTAACCTCCAGACATCTTGGATCTCCCCGGTTAGCCAGAACTGCTGGTAAATGACTGAAAGTGACTTAGAGAGCACTTTTGTCAGCTCCTTCAGTAAGCCCCATACAAACTGGTCTGTGGGTTACTGACCTTAAACCAAAAAAAAAAAAAGAAAAGGTAGGTTTAAAGTTGATATTTGGAAGAAATTCTTTACTGTGAAGGTGGTGAGGCCCTTGAACAGGTCGCCCTGATAAGTTCCTAATGCCCCATCCCTGAAAGTGTTCAAGGCCAGATTAAATGGGGCTTTGAGCAACCTGGTCTAGTGGGCAGGGGTTTGAGGGGGTTTGAACTATATTATCATTAGGACTCTTCCAACACAAACCATTCTATGGGTCCATGACATTCCATCTCAATATGCCTTTGTAATTTTTCTTTTGCTGGTATAGTATTTCCAAAATAATCTAAAGAATTTAAATACTTAAATTCAATTGACATATCATAAAACATGAGAATCTTGTTCACCAATATTGCTGAAAAATATATTTCCTAATAATTTCAGTTGATGGTTTAGTTTTAATGGTCTTTTCTTGATGTTTGTGCATTGCTAGCGTGCTTCAGAGATTGTATTTTTATCTCTGGAGTTTTTCATTCATTAGTTTAAACAGAGTTTTCTGTATATGGAATTTAAAGACCAATAGCAATAATAGCCTGTCTTGAAGCCTGATTTGAAAATGAAAGAGCTCTCAGTCCAATTATAGGCAAATATATTCCATGCCCTTTTTTTCAGATAACTCACAGCCTAGATGCTGCTGACAGCATTTGCCCAAAGATACCAGAATGCTGGTCAGAAGCTCATATAATTAACACATCTAGTTTTATTCCACTTTTCAAAATTCATGGGGTAGTGCATTTTGTCAGATTCTACTGGATGGTTAACAGTAGCAAATCTTGGCTTTTAAAAGTGAGGATTCTTTAATTGCTGACAAAACAGATGGGATCACTGATAAAACACTCAATATTTCACCTCAGGTCACAATTTAGAAACTTTCGATAAATGCAACAGAGTGTAAGAAAATGTAGTGGTTGCATTGTTTGTTCATATATGTGTTTCACACACACACACACAAACCCCTCAAAAGTAACTAATTACAATATATCTGTTAAGAGCAAATAGGTATCAATCTTTCACTCTGACTAGGCAAGACAGCAGTAGTTGAAGTACTAGAATTCCACAAAAGTAAAGGAATCAAATTGTGTCTTTGCTTTATCATGTTACGGTACATTAACTGGTAAAACCGTCACTGAATAGTTCAATATTTCTAAGTTCAAAATAAACCAATAATAATTAGGCTTACATTTCTTGGTTCCTATACCTGACATGCAACAACTGGCCAACACTGCTATATTTCCAGTACTATTTCCGCTTGGCTCAGAGAGAAGTGGGTGCTCAGTGAATTGTCAGAATCCATGTATAAATGGCAGCAGCAGGTATAGGATGCATTTCTAAGCTCACAACATAGTTCAAGCTGCATCCTATCGAACTTAATGACCTGAAACTGAGTCACACAATAAATAAAACACAAACCTAAACCACATTCCAGCTAAAAGCCAAGGACTGTTTAAAATAAATCTGACTGCAATTTTAAATTACAACCCTGTTTTAATAATTAAAATTAATTAAAAGTTTAACTATGACTTAATTCCAAATGGAACATGCTAAGCCTATTTAGGATGTTTATTTTAATGTTGTTACCTAACTGAATCAGTATACCAGTGCTGGCACAGATCCAGTCTCCAAGTGTAAGGAATTCAGAGATGGAGAACTGAGTAGTAGTGCTTTATGTATCCAGACAAAACCTAACAGCAGGATTTAAGGATCTGTTCAATGCTCAAAGTGCTTTCATGCTCAACATCCATAACTTAGAGTTGTCAGATCCTGATTCCATGCTTCCAGAGGTATCTGAACAACTGCATTATATGTTTCTATTGAGCCACATGATTCAGAAAGTCACTGAGTCCTTCTAAACTTTTCCTGAGGGGCAGCAAGTATTTTTGCATACAACATTTAAAGACCCTCCAGGATGATGTCTATGGCATTCACATAAAGTTAGCATGCCTGGAATTAGAGGAAGATTATGAAAACCAAAGCAAAACCAAAGGATGTCTGCCTCATCTTCACAAACACATATATTAGATTACAACATGGTCTGGTGATTGAGAAGATGTCCTACAGGGGATATATGTGTGTTCAAACATTCTCAGATGGAAACCAGACTTCCACATTCTTGGCAAACACCGTAAATGGCGGTCATAAAAAGGAAAAAAAGCCATCCTAGAATACTTTGGAGTAATTTTGATAAGAAATAAAGTATTTTATTTGTAGTTCATAAACCTGCATAATTTCAGTTCAGTCTTGCACACTTAACTTGATTGGTTCTTGCAGGAAATACAAATTACTTGCATGCAGTCTGTTTTTCAAGAAAATGACAATACAATGCACGCTGATAGAGGCATCTTAAAGTTATTGAACTGTCCTCTCTCCCCCAGCTAAAAATTTTTAGCTGGCATATTATTTTTTTCATGTGCTTACACTGAAATAAAACTTGGATTTGATTTCAGACAATGCACTCACTGTGAGGGGTTGGGTTTTTTTGTTAATTTTCAGCTAGACTTGTTTTAAAAGTCTCTTGTTCTTTACTGCCTGACTTAGTGTAAGGTCATTAAATGGAATGAGATCATAACCATAACCATGAGATTTCAGGGAATAAGTGGAGTCAGGTGTCTTTTGTTTACGTTTAGAAGTCCTGCTATAGAAAGCACCACTGACATCATGGATAGACATGGTTAGATACCAGTGGCATAGAATGCTATCCCAGGGGTGTTCATGTAGTCAGTTTATGAATTTTACAATTTGATTTAGATGGTATGCTTATGATTAAATTATTTCAGGAGATTCCCATAATATTAAAAGCTTGAGCTTTAAATCATAACTGTTCTTCAAAATATGCAATGGTTTACACTAAAGCAGCATGTTAATAAAATGTCACCATTCTGATCTGAGACACTATATGCTTACTTTAAAGGTGTTATTGATGCTTATGCAATGTTCATAACAATCATAATGAAAAAAAGGTTATGTTTACAGTTCTAGGCCTTGGGTTTACATAGCATTTGCAAAAAGTTTCTTGCAGACCACTCACAATTAAAGAATATTGCAAGATTAATTAATTAACAATTCTGAATGACATGTAGGGCTTAGAAATTTCATATTCAATTGCAATGGTTAATTTAAATACAGAAAAAATATGTCATAACTATAGGAAAAATATGAAGGAGGAATTATTTTTCAAGCTGTAGCTTTTTAAATTGCTGATAAGAAAATATGCAGTAACCTCAGAGATTACTGTCTTGAACCTATAATTTTCTAACAAAACCTGTGTTTTTGTCTAAAGAATCATTTTGTTCTGTCAATAGTTCCTGGAACGCATGAATGGCTTTTGTGTAAAAAAAAAAAAAAAAAAAAAAAAAAAAAAAAAGAAGGACAGGTGAAGCTCTTTCAGATTTTATGTTAACTAGTAGGAAGAAAGTGATAGAGTTCACAATCATTAGGAAGAAAAAAAAGCTGAGTAAAAATAATATATATTTCAAAAAGATGGAGTTTAAAAAACTCAAGACACTTAGAAGCAAATTTAGTGAAAAGTTAGTTAAAGAGAGTCAGCTGATTCCTAGAGAGACAATATTAAGGGCTGAAGTACAAACTATCCAATTACAGAGGAAGAACAGGAAGTATATCAAGAGATCAAATGACCTAAACCATGAAAGAGATCATACAGACTATGGAAACTAGGTCAGATAGAAACTTGGAAAGATAAGACAAGTAGCTCACACAGATGGGAACAACACCAGAACAGATATAGCTTAAAATACAGTTAGAAAGTGACACGCAGTAGTGTTGAGAAATCATTCCACAAGCATATTTAAGGAAAAAGAAAGCCAGGGATGGTAATGGTCTATCAACAGGGAAAATTACCTTGTTTTTCCATCAGCATTCCCTGAAAAACTCAACTACAGGCATAGCTGATGTCATTGAAAAGTTCTTACTGCCAAACAGAGAAATAATAAGCTGGAGCATACTTGAAAAATATGAATATGCTCAAATCTTTTGGCCCTAATGATATCTACTTTAAACTGCTCTAAGAACCAATTAAAGTAATGTCAGAATTTTTTTGCCATTATTTCTGAGGGTGCATGAAAAATAAATGAGGTTTCAGAAGACTGGAAAATGAAAAATATTACAATGTTTTTAAGAATGCTGTGATTTAACCCCAGATGGCAAATAAGCACCACACAGTTGCTCACTCACTCCCCCATCCCTCACTATAGTGGGCTGGGGAGAGAATCAGAAGAGTAAAAGTGAGAATACAGTTAAAGACAGCTTAATAGGACAGAAACAAAAGAACATAATGATGATAATAATGTTGATAAAATGATCAGAGTATGCAAAACAAGCAATGCACAATGCAATTGCACACCACTCACCAGCTGATGCCACCCAGTTGCCAAGTGGTGGTCTCCAGCCAGTTTTCCCCCTAGTTTGTATTTTTACCATGACACCATGTGGTATGGAATATCCCTTTGGCCAGTTTGAGTCAGTTGTCCCAGCTGTTTCCCCTCCCAACTTCCTGTGCCCCTCCTACCTTCTAGCTGGCAGGGCATTAGAAGCAAAAAAGTCCTTCAATTAGTACAAACACTATATAGCAACAACAAAAACACCACTGTATTATCAACATAAATCCAAAATAGGACAAATTTGTTATAATAATTCTTTGTATTAGTTTGATAGTTGCTCTCTCTATGGTGGTCCTCTTGCCTCACTGCCTTATCTGTCTTAATGCAGCTCACTCAGGAATAAGAATTGGGTGCTTATTGCCTCATTTATGGATTCTGCCCTTTTTCCTTTTCTTCTCGTAATGGCACTCCTTCTTCATCCCTTACTAAATGAGCTGATCTTATATTATATATACACCTTCTTGCATGTACAAGTGACTGACATCATCATGGGTTGGCTCTGTGGTTCAGCTGCAATGCCTGTCACAGAGATTGGAGTAACTGCAGTACCCTGTGTCACAGCTGAAGTATCTGCAGTGCTTGTTGTTCTGCCATCACATCCACAGACCTTCTCTTCCCCTTGAGTGTGCTGAGAAGTATTGAACGTCGTTGAGTAGACCTGGATCAAGACCGAGAATGTTGCAGTGATTTGTGTTTCCCTGGAATTGCCAGGGTGACAGCATACTTTTTCAAAATATTTTACTATTTTTTTCAGATTCTGCACTTGTTCAGGGATGAAGTTCCAAAACACTAGAGGTGACCACTCTCCTAGGTACTTGCCTATAGTATCCCACACACCCTGCCACTCACAGGAATCCAGCCTCAGGGCAGAGCTCTGTGTGGTACTCTTAAACAGTTGTTTAACCTTAAACAAGACCTGGAACACATTCAGAAGATGTAGCAAAAGGAACATGCTGATTTGAACGTCACAAGGATACTCCAAATTCTCAAGATATCACAATTATCTCAGATATCTATTATGATATTTAGTGTCATAATTAACCTGGAGGAGGAGGGGAAGATGGAAGTGTCTCCTGCATGGATTGGGTCTCCAAGGAGAAAAGGAAAAGGCAAAAGATATAATTATTTATAGTTTCCAATAGATGGCTCCCAAAGTACGGAGATGATGGCTATGCTGAATACAACTATCAGATTAGTTTCTCAACCAGCAGTTTTATCATATCATAAGCTATTGCTACAAAGGAGAACAACATGATAACCTTAGCCTAGTTCCCATGGGAGATAAACAGAACAACAGGGAACATGTACTGTAAGTAGGGAATTACATAAGGCAACTTTAAATACAAGCAGACCAACTTTGAGAGCAAATAAATCGACATTGTGACCAGCAACTATTAAACTAATACAATGAATGCTTAGAAAAAAAATAATATTTTAATTTGTTCTAATCAGATTTGTCATTATCTCAACTGTTATGTCCCACACTGGGCAGTTAAAAGTACTGTCGGGGTTTTAACCCCAGCTGACACTTAAACAACACACAGCTGCTTGCTCACTTCATAGTGGGTTGGAGAAAAGAATCAGAAGAGTAAAAGTGAGAAAATTTATGGCTTGAGATGAAGACAGATAAATGGGACAGATAATGAAGACAATGATAATAAAAACAATTAGAATAGACAAAATAAGTAATTGCTCACCACTTGCTGACTGATGCCCAGGCAGTTCCTGGACAACAGCCCCCTGCCAGCTTTCCATACTGAACGCGATGTCATATGGTATGGAATATCCCTTTATTCAGTTGGGGTCAGCTGTTCTGGCTGTGTCCCCTCCAAACTTCTTATGCCCCTCCGATCTTTCTGATGGCAGAGCATAAGATAAAAAGTCCTTGATTTAGTATAAATGTTACTTAGCAACAACTAAAAGCATCGGAGTATTATCAACACTATTCTCAAGTTAAATCCAAAAGAGAGCACCATACAAGCTACTAAGGAGAAAGTTAACTCTATCCCAGACCAAACCAGGACAAGAAGTAATGGGAGAAATACTTGGTAAATCTTTAGTAAATTGCTTTAGTTTTCTGCTCTGTTTCACTCTTTCTGCTCCCCTTAAAGGTTGTCACAAAAATCAAATTATTTTTGAGACTTTAAAAGACAATTAGGTAACAGGTAATTTAGATTTAACTTTTATGTAAAGTAGAGAATCAAAAGATACTATATTGTGGTCTTAGTAAGATTCCTGACACAGTTTTGTATATTTTTGTAATTAAGCTTCGCAGCTGTGGTATATATGAGACCACTGTAGTGTTATAGTGAAACTGGTCATGAGATGGTATTGAAGGAAAGTTTGTCAATGAAAGGAGATTTACTTTTGCTTAAAGCTTTTCAGTGGATCCTACCTGAGTTCTAGTTGATATTTCATCCACATTCTGTGTGATGGAATAGAAAGTATGCTTATTGTGTTGTCTTTGTATAAACCACAAGAATATTGGAAGTCAAGCCAAGTTTAACAACAGAGGGAAAAACATTTTTTAAATGTATGATTCAGTTCAATAAAGACAATTACAGTCTTCTACTTTTGGATTGTAATATCAGGTGCATGAATACAAAGATAGCAGTTCTACATGAGCTGATTAGATAGCAATTCTGTATCAAAGGATCTGAGGATAATCCTCAGCAGATCATAAACCACACATCAATCGGTGGTGTCATGCTGCAGTAAAGGAGACCACTGTACATCATGCTGGGATATGTAAATGAACTACAGCTTACAAGAGATGCTAAGTAATTCTTCTGCTTTGTTCATCATACATGAAACCTTGGCTGGAATATAGTAACTCGTTCTGAGGAGCCTTTGGACCCATCAAAAGAACTATACACCAATAGTGAGAATAGTTCAGAGGGGAAAAATGAGTGTAATTAGAAATCTGGATCATTTTTATAGAGGGGAAATACTGCTATTTGGGAATGGTTCTCTGAAAGAAGACTGAAGATTTAAATACGAAAAATACTTGGAAGAGAAAAATAGTTGCCAGTTCTCTGGGTTAGTAAAAGTTAGGACAATAGGTAACTAATAGGTTTAAATAGCAGTATAATTTACAGCTCAGTTCTGTAATTCTGTACTCACTAATTTAAAAATTGGAGTTTATGTTTATTCCTTTTTTTTTTTTTAAAAAAAACTATACGAATTACCATAAAGAAAAAAAGTGTTAGTGCAAATTTCTGGTATAATTATGACACTCAAAGAAAAAAGGGAAACCGACAGTTATTTCCCAAAAGAGCAGGTTTTTAAGTTGTCTAATTGATCTATGTTTGCAAAGAAGTATAATTAAATCTTAGGGCAAATATATGCATTCAAATCCTGTTAGAAAATAATGGGATTCAGATGTATAATTTCTCAACTCCTACACACAGCTTTGAAAATACCCTGAAGTCTAAACAAAAAGGTACCCACAGTGACAAAAGCAGAGTTAAAAACAAACATTAAACAGTTTTATATCTGTTCACAAAACAAAATGCCACATTTCATAAAGACCTCCTTTAGATGTAGAAAGAAGGGGAGCTGCTTTCATATCCAAGACTCTTTCTCAACAACTAGATAAACTCATAAGCTGAATCCGCCCTGAAGAAGATGACAAGAACCTTAGCAGTCACTCTTCAGTTCAGTGGGAGATGTCAGCCCACCTCTGGTTGTTAATTAAAATGATTGATTAGC
>JAYRBT010000082.1:71685842-71700405 GCA_036023395.1 Myiotriccus ornatus
CTATTCTATTCTATTCTATTCTATTCTATTCTATTCTATTCTATTCTATTCTATTCTATTCTGTTCTGTTCTGTTCTACTCTATTCTATTTGCATCTTGAAACCAAAGCATACCCTCCTCCCATGTTTTTTAAAACACAGTCAGATGACCCCCTTACAGAAAAGTTCATAGCACAAAGTCCTGTGTGATTTCACAGAATAAGGTATTCAAAAGGCAGAGCAGTAGTACGCAAAGTGATAGCCTTGTGTCCTAGTTTTACTACTGTGTAGTTTAGATGGGATCTCAGTGAATACTATGGTTGAGTGAACTGTAATCTGAAGTAGTCATGATATATTGTGAATGGAGGAAAAATTTAGGTTTATGGATCATACATACGACAGGCAAGTTTGTAAGTTGCAGGAGGCACAAGCCTTCAAGCTGAGACTCATTTGTCCTTTCTTAATATGAATCTTATTTTGTCTGATGCATCTCTTCTTTATCTGTAAAATGCGAATTAGAAACAAACAGGATAATATGATGAGTGGTGGGAGTGGGAGTCAGGAGATGACAGTGTGACTGCTTAGGAAAGAAAGTTGTTTTATACATTTCTTGAGCTCTCCTCTAGTAGAGATAAATATGAATTTTATGAACTCTTCCACTGTGAAATAAAATCTCATGGGAAGTTCTCCATTCTCTTCTCTTCTGTTTTTCTTTCCCTTACCTCTTTTCCTGAGAGAAACCATGAATCAAACAGCATCAGCTAGTTTCTTAAAAAGAAAGAGCTGTTTGGATCACAACTCTCAGAACACAAAAAAGTTTGTCTCACTGAAAAAAAGTATTTTTGTAATTAAATCTTAGAAATGAAAGGACTTTATACACTGATGATTGATATTATGATTTTGTTTTTAAAGAGGAGGCTGAGCTTATAGATATGATGTCTTCAAAAGATAAGCATTACAATAAAATACTGGAGAAAACATCTTAGGAAAGAAAAGGATTTGTTAGTGATTCATTTGAACTGTTAACTCTCTAAAAGCAAGGAGACTGTATCAAAACATTTTGAAGGATGTTATATTTTAAAATAAGACTTCTAAAGGACTAGATATATTATAGTTAGTCATGGTTGTGAGTAACTGTCAGTATATGTCTTTCAATGAATTTCAGTCTGTATCATTTATACTGCAAATGACTGCTATGCTATTGGTTTTTATGGAATTGTCTCTCTGTTTTTTTCCTGAAATTTTGTTTTAGCTTTGAGAAACCTTTCAGAATGAGAATTTAATGGGGAAAAAAATAAACAAGTTCTTGCAAAGTAGTTCATTTTTCAGGTACAGAAAAACCATACCACTAGGAAACAATCTGACAAATTTTAACGGCAGGTTGAATGGAGCTCTGAGCAACCTTGTCTAGAGAAAGCTGTCTCTCTCTATGGCAGGGGTTTAGAACTAGATGATCCTTAAGGTCCCTTCCAATCCAAACCATCCTATGATTGTACGAAATAAAAAGCTTTCTCAAACCTAGTACAAATGCCTGGAAACGCTGACAAGCAAACAGGTTCTGGAAGAGATGCATTTTTAAAATTTTGTGCTCCCTTTTCCTGTTCAGACAGTCTTCATGCAGCTTTAACAATTACAATTATTCCTATATGCCATAGTTTCAAGGGACGTGAAAGCTCCCCTTGGTCATGCCTGGCACCCTGAACCAGATTATCAGGCTTCTGCCCCACTCTGCATTAAAGAGAAAGTTACTTATACTTCTGGCAATGTCAATAATTCAAAACCCTGCAACTGCTTTTTATAAAAGTTCAAAAAACTCATTCTGCTTATTAAATCTCTGAATCATACTGTCTGTTTCATGCTAACCACATCAGGTAGAAAAAGATCATTTTAGAGTCATGAAAGCTGAAAAAAACCCCTCACTTCATAAAGTGATAATAATTAAATATTTAAAAGGTAACTGTCAATATGAAACAAGAGAGCTAGATCTTAAAGTTCAAAAACTATGCAACATTTTGCTTTATAGAACTGTGAATTAATGACTGTAGAACAGTACTTAGGAAGAGATGATGAGAAAGGGAAATTGAAAAGCATATTATTTAACATGAAATTTGCTGCATTGTTAATATTGATAGAGGTGTAGAATAGATTTTTCACTTGACATTACCAGAAAACATTTTAAAATTGAGAGCAATTTCACTTAAGCTGTATGCTACACGTAACCTGCTTTGTCAACAGAAGGCAGTGGGATCCATTTTATTGAATGGGAAATATTTTCACTTGTGCATCTGCCCTCACAGGGATTTAACGTACCGTTTCAGACCTTTTGGTACAGGGCAA
Organism: Myiotriccus ornatus; assembly: GCA_036023395.1. Taxonomy (NCBI): domain Eukaryota; kingdom Metazoa; phylum Chordata; class Aves; order Passeriformes; family Tyrannidae; genus Myiotriccus; species Myiotriccus ornatus. The sequence goes on from JAYRBT010000082.1 coordinate 71,688,158, forward strand.
AGCTTTTATAACTCTTTCTGCTCAGAGGAGAGGTATTGATTATGCAAACTGCTAAATGTTGCTCACAGTTACAGGGATTTGATAATAACAGCAAATATTGGTTGTTTAGTTGACCTGATCTTTCAGTAAAGGTTTGATGAAACTATAAATGTTGGAGCTATTTAAAAGCGATTTATTTCAAAATCAAAGAATGAAATGAAGTTCTGAGTACAGATTGAACTTTATAAATTGACATTATATCCCATTTATATATCCTATAAATTGAAAGTAATGATTTTATTTCTTGAATTATTTCTAAACATTGTCTGGTGTTTCTTTTTAAATATGAATCTTTCCACTTGACTGATATTCTTATCATTGGATATAATTTTTCTACTCTGTTTGACACACAGTGACATTTAGAGGAGATAAATATCAAGACTCTTAATAATTTAATAGAATAATTTTGGTGTCTCTGACTTGTCAGTGTTTGAGGGATACATACTGCCAGTTAGGGGGAATTTTGTCTGAACATTTTGATGATGTACAAGTATTAAGGCTTTTGCAATTTAAAAAAAAAAAAAAAGAAAAAAAAGGAAGTGAACCTTCCAGAACAGTTACCTCTAAAAGTACAAGGAAAGCTGCTTAGTTTAAGGAGATCATCCTAACACTGGATCTGGAATTGTAGACTTTATTTAGTAGCACTGATCCTAATTTTAAATAATATTTTATTATTATTTTATTATAATTTTAAATTATTTAAGAATAATTTATTAAATAATTTATATATATTTTTTTAAAGCTGAAGACAAAATAGGAGGGATAGAGCTTGAAATGTCATCCTAATTAAGAACAAAATAGTCTGTCCTGAAAATGTTTTGGTTGTTTTGGGTGTTTTTTTATTCTTTGTTGAAACAATTTTTCACCTGTGAGACCTAAAGCTGACTGTTTCAAAAAGTGAACAACAGTTTTGAAATTCAGAAGCTTTAGAAGCTATAAATATTTTCAGACAATAAACACAAAAATTAATTTCAGTGCTCCTTTCTCTGCAATAGAACTGAGGTATAAATCCTTTCTAGCCTCATTGTTCTACATCCAAAAGCTCCCTATTACTGTTTTCTGCATCTTGTTGACATTTGTACTTATGCTCTAGAAGTATGGACTAAGAAGTCTTAAGGTTTGTGGGTTTTCTGAGGTACAGGTATAGAACTGTGTACATCTTTCAGTGCATTTTTTTTCTGTCTGTATTTACATATTTAAAGTATTATCACAAAAGAAGTGAGTTTATATAAGTTGGCTCCGGTTGGATTATAACAAAGACTAACAAAGTAAACCAAAATCTAGGATATATATTAAATAACTCCAAAATATCTCTTATTATAATACTCTCCCCAATGTCAGAAGTAAAAGTCCTTCATATGAACAAACTTCTTCTTCTGGAAGGTTTTCTTTAAAGACAAATCAGCTACAGTATTTCTTCTCTGATATTTATAATTTACAATGCAGCACTGTATTGTAAGAGCCTGCACATCTTTTGGTTTTACTTTGAGACCTCAATTCCACCTATAGAAATGTATAGGTATGACTTTATAATGCAGACCAGCATTATACGACGAAGCTGGTTGTAAAGATGAATGCAGGAATTCACAAAGGTCTATAAAGTGAAGGATACGGGCACTTAACTGCATTTACTGTAGTTGATGTGTTAGCAGTACTGCTGATTTTCAACGAAATGCATCATTTAGAATTTCATTTGTATACTGTGAGAAGTATAAGCAAATTCCACTGGTTTTGAGCATTTATAATACTAAGTAAAGTTAGAAATGCATATGCTATCTAGAATATTGCAAGTGGTTTTTTTTTGCCTACTTTAACATTAATTTCCAATATAGAGTTTAATTTTGACTATAAATTAGGCCCTCGACTTCATTTTTTTTCTCTAAAGCTGAATAACCCTTTATTTATATTATTTATATTATATTTAAACAAATACCATTTGTGTCCTATTTTAAACTAAAGAATTTAAGACACTATAGTGTTCACTATACCTTAAGCAAGTTTCATCAGGAAAGTTAGAATAATCTCAAAAGTCAATTCTTCAAAATAAAACAAAAAAATTAGCTTTTCTTTCACAGTTAGCAATCATGACTGTGTGTTGGGGGGTTGTCAGTGATTTGGGAATTATTAATTGAAATTTAGAAGTTTAAGCTGACACTTTCTGAGGACATCTGAATAAAAAGTATTGTTCTCTTTACATTAGAATCCATTTTCTTCTTGATTCTCAGAACTACAGGTAAACAGATGGTGGAAAAGTCTAAACATTCTTTAGCTACAAAACTGTGAATAAATAATCCACAGACTATACCAGCTAGAAAATTCCTGTTGAGAATGCATGGGTTACTGGGTTAAGGAAAAGAAACCTATTAATTTCTTTACCTCCTGATCAAAATTGTAATTTTTTTTGCTATCCTTCTTCGTCTTGTCACTTGGATGTTAACTATAATTACGGAAATGTTAGGACAGTTAGAAACTGACAGCTTGTGTGACACATTTCTGCTGCTAGCTGAAAAACAATTGTCACCCCATTATTTTGTTGTGATTGAGGCCAGATGGTGAGCACTCTTGGCTCCTGTGGACTCCAGCAGCGTGTGTGGAATCACGTTGCTGCTGAGGGTTGGACCAATTCTGTATTGAAAAGCTTAATATAAGTATTGCAGAGTTCTGTAAACACTTTTGTATTTGAAATCTCTGTGTCCTCAAAGTTCTTGTTCAAATGACCATGACATTGCCTAGAGGGGTGGTTGCAAGTGAGTTTTCAGATGGGATAGCTCGTTGAGTCTACCATATAACAAATTTTTATCCAAAGCTTCAATTTTCTCATTTTTTGAGTTTTAAACTGTATTCCTGCATTCTACCCACTTATGGTGCAGAAGAGACCAAAGGCAATGTTGAGTCATTATATGGTGAATGTGCCTTCATCATGATGCAGTCACGAGAAGTAAAATTCTCTTTGTAAGCAAACTTTGTGGGCACATAGTATCACACTTTCAGAGATTCCCTTTTTCTTCATCAGGACACATCTAAAAGAAGTTTAAAGTCCTTTTTGCTTCATGTTATTAACAGCACAAGCTGCCCATCATGCCACCAGTGTGGCATGTCTTCGTTACCTTCAGGGTTACAACGCACAAGAAAAACAGCTTGAAATTAAGCTCTCCATTCTGGCACTGATGATTTTTTCAAGTACCGTAGTTGACTGTAGTGCCAGGAAGATGCAGAAAGTAACTACATAGACCACCCTTATATTCAAACACTCTTGTGTTCTTGTTATTGTTGTGATAGTTCCTGTTACTGTATTTGAGGAGGGCCATATGATGGAAATGTGTCACAAAAAAATACTCTGTTCAAATGAAGGGTAAAATAAGTTGTTTGGGGGAGGGTGGAGTTGATGATTATGATGATTTATTATTAATAATAATAATAGAATTGATTTGCAACAATTTTAAAACTATAGATTTTTCAAGTCAAGTCTTAAAATAACTGTAACCTATCTGGCATCATATGAACAGCCAAGATAGTCCCTCATATTGCAAAATGACAAAGCTAATTAATCACCTCATGCATGTGGAGGAAACATCATAGATACTACTGAAGCATTCAGATTACATAGCTACTACCTAAACACAATTCCAGCTAATTTAACATGTGAAGTAGTATCTAAAAGATCAATAAGTAAAAGACTGAATACTGATATATTGCATCATCCAGACTAGTGTCTATCTGATGGCAAGGATTGTCAGTCATTTGAAGAACAGCAAGAGTGGACAAGTAGAATTATTCCCCAATTTTGTAAAATAAATAAAATCGTGTGATTGTTGATATGTATTTCCTTGTTAGATAGTTCATATCTGTAGTTGAAAATAAAATAGTGGAAAACCCTCAGTGAAGCAATTTTTCTAAGATGCACTTCCTCTCTGTAGAGAATTTACATCACTAAAATTTTAAATACATGCAAAATCACAGTACCAGAAGAAGGACTGCCATATTTGCCATATTTATGACAGGAATTAACTCTTACCTTTGCCACTTTTTCTCCTACTGTCTTGACTACCAGCTGTGTCCTGAAGACATTTTTGTTTCTTAAGTGACTGTTCAGACATTTTTTGTCAAATGAGATATAAAGAGGTTCGCCGTTGTTAGGGATTACATTCAGTGCAGGTAGCTCAGTGTGCAGCTGCAGTGTGAACTGCAGATTGAGGCAAGAGGCTGTTCTTTTGCATAAACTGCCAGCTCTTTGCATAACAGAGGGCACGGGGACCTGTGGCATAGGCAGGGGACACCCTGGACCTTCCAGCATTTAGACTGTGAGGATAAAAAAAGCCCAGGATTTCCTTTGTTTGGGGAGCTTCAGATGATATTTTGTTACTTAGTTATTGGACCATGATTAAATTATTTTAAGGATTGAGATATCTGAGACTCTGCTGTGGGAAATCTAGGGTCAAGTTGTCAAGGAAACCTGGTCTGACTGTGTGGGGGTGGAGTGTGAAGGAAGTTGAGCTGACTCACTGAAGGCACCCACTGTGAAGGCGCTTCAGTCCCAGCTCAGGTGGTGCAGGTGTGACTGCCAGAGTGGCTCCTGGATAGTTAGAACAGAAAGTTTCCTTAAAAACTCTCATCAATGTGAATAGATTCCTGCCTTAGTTTAGGCACAGCAAAGGTTAAAAGAATCTCTATACATGTACTGGAGACCAGCATATTTGGCTTATAGTATATTAACATTTAGTGTATTAGAGGAAGCACTTTGAAGTTAATTTCAGGTTTGCTGTATATGCTGTAGTGTTCTTCATTTACACAAAAGACTACAATGTTTGAAATGCCTTGAATTTCTGGACTTTGCTACCTGAGTTCCCACATCTAAATGCCTGAGTATTTGGATAGGAGATAGTATTGGTAAGCTCATTCTTTCTACTGTGCTCTGGTAAAAGCTGTGAAAGTCTGTGAAAAGACCTTCTTCGCCTTCTGCTTAGGAAAAGGAGGAGGGAGACAGCTCTCTTTCCTGCCAAAAAGCCAGTCCCACTAATGGTTTCTCTTTTGTGAGAGAGTAGAGGGAGGTTCTCATAGTTTTTTCTCCTGGGCTTCTCTTGTCCCCTGACAGATGAAAAGGAAAGAGAAAAAAAAAAAAGCCAAATAGTGGAAGTATATAGTGAACATTTTTCATTCGCTTCAGAGGCTAATGTTAACCCAAAAACTGGGAAGAAAATTGTAGAAAATTTGGAGAACTACGCACTTCCCAGTCATACTTTTCCTGCTGTAGTTTTTCTTGGTTGATATGCATATTTCATCACTCAGTGGAGAAGCAGAGAGTTGGGTACCTGAAAAAAACAAACAAACAAACAAACAAAAAAAAAACCCAAAAAAACCAAAAAAAACCAAACCAAACCAAAAAAAAACACCAAAAAAAACAGGGAAAGCTGCATTGCTGATAACCAAAAGAAGTCAAAGAAAAGAGAGTCTTTGGTCATATCAAAAGTGATATACATTTCCAAAGGAGTGACTGTGTGTTCAAGACTGCTAATTTCTAACCCTTTAGCTGATTGGATTGATTTTTTTTTTTTTCCAAAGCCAAATCATTGTTGTGTTGCTAGATCAGTAAGCAAGCCTTAGATGCTTTGTGTTAGCTATTTGGATTTGTAGGAAAACAGGCCTGTTAAGCTTGCGGTTCTGTCAAGACTAATCCTGCAATGTGTAGGTCACATTTATTGTTTTCCAAGCCCTTTTAACTTTCTGTGTATAAAGAAAAAAGCTGGAAATCTCTGATTAGAATATTAAGTACTATTCCCACCTCTGCATATCAACAGCAACACATTATTGTTTCTATTAGTGAAGCAATAAAGCAAAGGGTCTTCAGTAAATATATTATCATGAGCTAGTCTTTGACAGAAACTACAATTTTTCATGTAGTCTGGTCACTATTGTCACAGTTCCTGTATCTCCATTTCCTGCCATCTTTCATAGGTTTTTTTTTCCTCCTACATTATGGCAAATGTTGACTTACATCTGTGCTCGATTCAGTTTCAATGCTTTGAGCACATTTTGGCATATGTTTTCCACGGAACGTTTGCTCATGTTTTGTTGCTGGAATAGGAAGGCATGTTTCCCCAGCCACTTTGTTGGTTTCCTCAGTGGTCAAACAGCTTTGGCGTAAATGGCCTTAGCATTAACATATTTTTTTGTTGTTTTTTTATTCTTTTGAAGTTCCAAAGAATCCCACATTAAAGGTTAATCAAGGGGTTTAGCACCACAGGAGGATAATAGCATGTAATAGCAATTAATCAATAGCCGATTGATAAGATTTCAAAATGTTATACGTTACTGATATTATCAAAATATGAGCTCATATAATGCCCGTTGTCTGTTCCATACTGATGTTCCAACAGCACAAGCAGTGCTCTCCCATTGCTGTAGGCGCTTGCTGATTTGCTTGTAACTTCTTACGACATCCCTCCCTGGTGAGCAACAGGGATCAATCCCAGCACTTGGCCCATTGCCAGACTTGCTGTGCTGCTCATGAAATGGAGCACTCCACTGAGAAGGGAAAATGTCTATCATGTGAAAACTACACAGAAATCCTGCTAACCATGTATGACCACACCTATTTAGTCCAATGTGACAAATCCCTGATATCTTCAGAATGGTAATGAGAATCTTCATTAGAAACTTGATGAAAAATTCCAGTACTCTTAAGTTTTATGGCACATTGCAGTTAGTCCAGAGTAGTTTCAGTGGTTTGGAAATAAGAGAGCAGATGTGGCATTTCAGGAGCAATCTCTTAGCCCCAGAGCAGGAATAGAAGAAATTAATGAGAAATTTAAAAGACACAAAGTGACCTTCAAATACTTTTTCCTGTCAGTAGAAGCACTCAGTGTGCCTCCTTCCGATACAGTTGCTAGAATTCCAGTGCAGTTTTGCCAAATTTAAACAGAAACCAACAAACATAGTATGACTAATTTTATAAACTCAATTGGTGACAACACCCATTAGAGAAAGCACCTTTTAAAGTCAGGTTGGTGATTTATGCACCTGTTTTGAGGGGCATAGCAGGATCTGAAAGTGCCCTATATGAATCCAGACGTATGATAATCAAACTGTGTGCAGTATGTGTACTGTTATATATAGACATCTAATCATGCTGGTATGTGAAAAATAGCCAGGTACAATGATATATATTCCTTGTTCCCTTCCCTAGAAGCAAACTAAGTTATGAGGTTAATGTAACAAGCAAAAAAATGTATACTGTGACCTTTCAGTACAACTGTTTCACAAGGCACCATTTGTTAACTGCCACTGGGATTGAGTGCTCCAGAGCGTGGTAAACCTTGCCAGCCCACTGGATTCACTTCCGTAGATCAGAGGCTGAACATGACAAATATGCCTATCGATGTATTCCTTGAAGCTACATGTGTTTCTGTATTTTCAGGATCAGCAACCTTGTTAAGAAGTTATAGGAACTATGTATACAGGATGTTGTAATAAACTATTGTTACAATATAAGGTTGAATGTTTCATTTATTTATTCATTTTGGGGAGAAGGGAGGACAATTTATATTTTAAACAACTTGGCTATAAATATACTATTATGCCAAGATAAATGGTGAAAGCAGTGGTTATAAATTTTGGTTTGGCATTACAGTAAATTGTGTATATTCTTTCCTGAATGCATGTGTGAATGCCTGTGTAAATTAGCATTCCTATGTATTCATAATGTGACCTTTAGGTTTTAAACTTTCTTTGGGAAAATGGTTCTCTTGGAATATGTTTAGATTTTACGAAGTCCTTACTGAGACATGAATAAGTGAGGTCTGTGGCATCTGTCCTCTAATATTTAATCCACTAGTTTGGGCAATCTTAGAAATTTTTTAAAATTTTCTACCAATACTCTTTTCAACTTAAAAAAAAATAAAAAAATATTATTCTTCAGAGCGAGTAAGGGGTGAATCAAACAAAAATACTACTTTTTTTTCCTTTTTGCCCTTTTCAAGTCATTTTGACAGCCATTCTGATGTACAAATGATTGAGTACTTTTTTGTTTGTCTTCCATTGGTGGGTGTGCATGGAGTAAATCCAGGGCCTCTTACATGTCCCCACATGTAAGTACTCAGAAAGTGCACTTTTCACAGAATATTTACTAATGAAAACATGTGACTGGACTGGACATCAATTTCCTTACTGGATGCCATAAATCCGTCACCAGAAGATAATTAGGCTAATATTTATCTTTAGTGATATTCATATTTACATTAAACATATTAATAAAAATAATAGAGCTTCGATTGAGCCTCATTTTAGTGTCTGTCAAGTAATTAAATGGGAAGCAAATGAATACAAAGGTTTGTGAAATTGTTTGGGGTTTTTTTAAGAGCAAACATAAAATCTTTATTATACTAAAAAGAGGTGTGTTAGGAGTATTGTTATTTGGGTTACATGTGGAAAACATTTGAAAGATTACATGTTACTGATGAGCTCACTGTTTATAATTAAGACGTATTTGACAAATGTGAACAAATATTTATTTTTTAATATTAGCTAAAACATTAATTATGTTCACCTATTAGAACATCCTAATGAGGAACTAATATTAATTCATCTAACAAAGTTCACTTTTTTTTGGAGACACTCACTGAGTTAATTACTAGACTCCTTTCATTCATTAACATTTCAAATCTCATTAAAATGTAAATGGGAAAAGTTTTTTGCCTATTAGAGGGTATTTATTGGCATTCATCATAATAAGTTATTTGGTCTTCATTAATTATAAAGAATATAATAAATAGTCATTTATTTTTGTGAAAACAGCTGGTTAAAGGTTGTTGTACTTAAGCTTTTTCACATTACAATCAAAATGAATGATTCTTTGTATAAATATAATTAATTTTTTGCACTTCTCTAGATGGTGTACAAAGTGGAATAGTCTGTAAAAAGGGTTTCTGTTCATTGTGCAGCCATGTACCTTGAAGTAAAAGGCTTTTTCTAAGCACAAAGATATTATCCTAAGTATTTTCTTCCACAATTGAGTTGGGTAGGGTTATCCCAGGACTTGATATCACCAGGCTCTTATGCTCACATTCTGCTATTGAATATGACAGTTCAGAAAATAACAACAAAAAGCATAGGACAGTAGAGTGGCCAGGTCTAAAACAGTTCCTACTACTACTGTAGTTAAAGGGCACAGGCATTAGAACTTACCTGGGTTCTGATGGTAAACTGGGAGCCAGAAAGCAGTCACCAGCTTCCACAGTTTGGACACAGAGAGTCTCTGTTTGTAGATTCTGGTCCTGTGCGTATGCATTATAAAGATAATCCATTTGCCAGGCTATTAAAGAATTTTTATTAAAAATCAATTTAAATATCAATTTTTCAGTCTTGATCAGATCATGTGAGATTTGATTTCCATGCTAAAACTTAAAAAGTCTTCTAAAAGAAACTTTTTTTTGCTGTCACTTTATTAAAGAAACAGGAATAAAACAAATAATTTTATATTTATTTTTATACATAGGATTTATATTTATAATATGGCATTAGTATATAATACTTGACCTTCCCATATATTACCTTTTCCATTCTTGCATGTATCAGGTAACTGTATCAAAGCAACCCATATAAATAGGGAGATAAAAGAAGAAGAGAAAAAACAATGAACTGAGAGGCATATATGTGTTAAGAAAGGGGTTTATGTACATTTCTGTAAATAAAATTCCAAATGAAACTTTGATAGGATTTTAGCACACTTTCTGTCAGGTTTTTATACTTCTGTCTGGAAAGGTTTGTTAGCATCCCAGGCTATATAGCTTAATATCAGGTTCCTCCTAATAGGAAAACCTAGAGTCCCTTTATCCTAGTGTGCCAGTCTAGAATGTGTCCTGCAACAGCCATTTAGCAGACAGTCTGCCTCAGAACAAATATATCTCTTCTTACATATCTAAGGTCAATATATCTGTGCCACCAACATTGTGGTTATGATTCAATCTATGTTTTTCTTAAAAGACTGGTTGCATGCCTAAAGACTAAATTTCATTAGAAGGAAACATATTAATTGGTTGCAAAGTTGGATTATTTTTCTGTCTTCCATTTCTCTAATATTCCTTTTTTCTTTCTTCGAGAAAGGGAGAGGAATATAACAGCCAATATAGACTGTACCATGGAAGTTATTTAGGAATATTTGGTTGGCAAATGTGGATTTGAAGTACATTCAGGCTCTAAAGCAATCATACCCGGGTCTCTTATTTCCTCAGTAGGTATTTTGCCTGTTTTTACTCTATGAAAGGATGAAAGAGATGTATGGGTTTCAAGAGAAGTTTTTGAGCTCTACTTGTGTCTCTGAAGGAAGTTACACAGACTGTGAGTCTGGAGGATAGGTCACAAATGTAGAATTTTACTTTTTCTCGTATTTTTAATTTCCTCCTTTTTTTTTTTTTTGATAACTCCTGGATGGTGCTCTGCTCAACCCAGTGGCTTCTCTGGATCCCATGCTGACATTTACCCCTTTGTAGGAGCTGTGTGTTCTGGTCCAAGAGACTTTGCATCAGGGACCTTCACTTGGGTCACTGTGCAGAGCTGAGAGATTACAGTGGCTAAATAACAGTACTGAGTTATTTAATTGAATTTGGATCTACTGTCATCTTCAGTGCAGAGCTCCTCAAGGTCTCCATTGAGATACCCCTATTTTTTAATTTTTTTTTTCCTTCAGGAATTTGGCCTTTGTAGGTCATACAGTTAACTGATGGAGTTGAATGAGCCCACTGAAGATGATTCAAGTAGAATGTGCATTATATGTAACCCTAAGTGCTCTGTTTGCCTTTTCAAAACACTTCCTGAGTTTAACTGTGTTAGAGAAATCACGAACCCCCTAATTTTAATTGTTTTCTGTCCAGTCCTTTGCTTATCCCACCCTTCCATCATGCATTGTTTAGAGTGAGGTTTATTTCTACTTGTGTTTTCATAAAATACTAAAACAATGAGATGGGGACTTTTAGGAAAAACAGGTGTTAAAAGTTAAGATACTGCAAACAGTTTTTATACATAAAATGATTATTACTGAGATATCAACTGGGCAAATAAAACATCTCTGGTAGAATTGGTTAAAATGATGTTTCAATTAGTGGCTCAGAGTGCATGGCACTTATGTAGAATCAGTCACTGTGGGACCTACCATAGTTCCAACATATTGAAGATTACTTCTTCTGAAGGAAGACTGTTGTTAGAGAAAAAGCATAAAGTTTATAATGAATTCCCTCAAGTACCTGTAGTAAAGAGGCATTTCACATCCTTGAAAGAATCCTACTGGTGGTCGCTCACTTGCGCTTGTCAGGAAAAGTCACTAATTTCTCTAAGGGGGTTTGGGATTTGCCTTAGAGGGGGATGCTATGTTTGCGACTAAAAGGAATGGCGCAGAGAGAAATTTATGCTTTTCCAATATGGCTGAGTTTTCATAGTTTACTCCTGTTTTGCAGTAATTCTTTCTTTTCCTTTAACTTCACCTAATGTACCAAATACTTTGGTTGCTTTTACCTGGATTTGGTGAAATATTTCAATTTGACATAATTTGAAAGGTTATTCCAACCAGCAAAAATAAGTATTCAGGAAACTGAGTTCACGGTCAAGAAAGTTATAAAAATCATGCTATTAGTTTGGTAATGAAGTGAAAGAGCAGTTCACTTGATCTCTGTCTGCTTGTGCCAAAGAGCTGGTCACACTAAATGACCATAATCTCTATAAAGTGACAAAAGGTCTCCAATGATGACACTATTTTCATGTGTCAACTTTCCAGTCCTTCCTTTGTTGTGATTTCACATTGGTCTTGAAGAACATTACATGGACTTTTTTGAGGAAACATTAGCCGAGGAGTTTCTGTGTTTCCTGGTCTCTCTGCAGTGTACCTCTTTGCATTATCCATGATGTACACTTCCCAGATTATTTGTTCCCTTTTTTACACTGAATAATTGAGATGTTTTTCTTGTCTTCAAGAATAAATCCTCTCCATCATTTTAAAAGTATGATGTGTAAGTTTTTTGCTTCTACTTTACTCAATTAGATATACATTCCATTCATATACTTACATCTGTAAGTATATGAAGCAGTATGTTAGATTGAAGAAGAAATTTCTTTACAGAATACTAGAATTAATTTTTTTCACTACACAGGAAATACTGGTGATGATTTAATCTGCTTGAGAAAAACACAAAACTTTAAAAAATACCCAGTGAAAAGAATTTTTG
>JAYRBT010000082.1:71700505-71721056 GCA_036023395.1 Myiotriccus ornatus
AGGAAATACTGGTGATGATTTAATCTGCTTGAGAAAAACACAAAACTTTAAAAAATACCCAGTGAAAAGAATTTTTGGAAAACAGATTGACAATAAAATGCCCGCCTCCGGTCTGAAGAATAAATCTATTGGGGTTTTCTGGTTTGTTTGTTTGGGTTTTTTTGTGAGTTTTTGTTTTTGGGGTTTTTGTTTGTTTGTTTTTACTAAAGGGATGTGAATAACTAATTAGGTTATTGAAATTCACCTAGGAAACACTTTTGGAAGGATACCTAGAGGAATTCCTAAACCTTAAACCTAGCACAGGCTTCCCAGGTTCCAACTCCCAGTTTCTGTAGCAAGGAGCCTGAACAACCTGATACCTTCAGTTCTTGTGACTCTGTAGGTGCTTCCAACCTGTGGCAAGGCTGGGAGACAATACCACTGTAAGTGCGTGTTCCTTACTCGGTGGCATTGGGTTTGTATGGTGGCTGTTCTAAGATGAAACTATAGGTCTCTCCACCCAAAGGAATCACCACAGCAAGGCTGCCCTGAGATGCCTGGAGTCCATGATTCCATGGGAGTGCTGAAAACACTGCAGCATGAGCAGTTTGGTGGGCACGTTTGACACAGAGGTTCTGTGGGAACACTGACATCTGATTGCCTTAAGTAAGTTAAATTAAAGATATATAAAATGCAACATCTTTGTCTTTTAATAAAGTGACATCTCTCATGGAAATTATTTTTCTGAAAGTTTCTAGCTAATTTTGCATCTATGCAGCCCACAGTGTTCAGATAGTACAGTGCAGTCAATAGCTGGTGGAGAAAGAGGAAGTTATGAAGAGCTGCTATAGGGAGGTTGTCAGTGGCTGTTTTCTATAACTGGGAGAAAAAAAGTAACATCTCCTGTTTGTTTTGTTTTTAATTTCCTGTCGTTTAATCTTCAGTATAATTCTTGAAAAATTGGTAGTTCTTCCTGATTTGTTTCTTTCTGAGTTTTTGGTGGAGATCCAAACTAAGTTTGTTTTACATTTTAGTTTGAAACCTTTAGATTTTGAATTAGACTACCAGCACTGCTAATAAGATCTGAAAACAGGCTTATCCTTGCATGACTGCTGTTGTCAATTTGTAGAAAAATGAAGGCTAAGCCACATTCTGCAGCATAGATGTGGGGAAAACAGAGGATTCTTCTTTTCCCTATGCAATCCCCATACTACCATGTTCTGTAAAACTGGCAAGGAGGGCTAAGAGAGTCAATGTTATACAGTTCCTAAGGCTGAGAAACAAAATATTTGTCTTGTATTTCCAGTACTGTCACTGGCCTGCAGTGTGAATTGGTGATCCTCTCAGCCCAGCATGTCTGGAGTTTGACTACCTTTGTGTATTTGTCAGCAATTCGTTGTCTGCCCAGTGACAGGCTGCTACACATAACAATGACATCTTTCTCCCAGGCTTAGGCATAGCTTTTCTTCTTTGCTTTTTGATTAGAGGCCTTTTATGGTTCCTGAGCTTCCTCTGGGACTGAACTCCCAGTACAGGGCCGTACTTTAAAGGCCATGCCAGAATTCTTGATTTTAAAAGAAATGTGATTTCCCTCTAGCCAAACTTTTCAATATCCTAACAAAGCCCAAGGACATTAAAATGAAATCTAACAGAAGGAGAGTAAACTGCTTTATTCAAACAAGCAGGCTCCAATGTAAAGCCAAAACCAATATACTGTGTTTTAACTTGTCCTAATAAAAGTAAGAATTTTATCAGATAATACAATATAATACATTAGAAATAACAACAAAATTTTAAATCCATGTTATGAATGCCTACTTCTAAAAGGTCTTTTGCTGTAAAAAAAAGAAACAGTAACCTTTTTAAAAAGCAGCTGAAGCATATTTTCTAATCAGCTTGAAAATAAAGGGAGTCATTAGATGAAATTAGGTTATAATTCTGGTTATTTTGTCTATATCACATACAGTATGCACAACTTCTTTTTGCCTGTAAAAGTAAGTATGGTTACTCTTCCATCTATCTCTCCTTACTAATATGACAAGTGTTGACGATCATCAGATAATATAGAAAATATACTAGGTAGCATAGCTATAGACAAGAACACACCATGAACTTTTATTCCTTAAAGCATTCTGCATTTAATGGATCTAAGTGAGTTTCAGTTTAAAGTACATTTTAGATGTTGACACCACTTATTACAGCAGCTGGTTCTTTGTCAAATTGGATGATATTCAAAACAGGATTTTGTTGTTCTTTTTCTTCTTGCCATCTGTTGCTGTTACAGACATTTTTCAAGAAATAACTTCTAAATTAATTAGGTCGTATTGTAAATGTCTTCTTTTTATGAAATGCTTAAAATTAAAAGCAGAAGGAAAATTATGGTTTAACTTAGTTTTATAGTATAATTTAATTCCTATACAAATTTTCTATCCAAAAACCTGAACAATAAACATTTCTTTGTAGGTACGTGTTCAACTGCTGTAGCTTTTGACTTACTCTCATAAGAAATCTGATTGCTTACAAACCTGTAATTCAGTTTGCTATTTGAACACCAGGAAAATTATAACAGATATAATTAGGTGCTGAAATATAAAAAAGAAAAACAAAGGAAAAATATGATCCCGAAATCTGCTTCTGTTACACAACCTGAATCTTATTTCATATTTGTGCTTCAGCCTCACTGAACAGAGTAGATAAATTACTTTAGATCTTGAGCTCAGCAAATCCTACCAGCATATGTGTCTCTAGGCATGCAAGTAGCTTTTTTCACCTCACTCTACCTGATTCGAATTCCTGCATCATTTAATTATTTTAAGGATCAGCTATTAAATTATACTGGAGAAGAGAATTACACAAGCAGAAAATTAGAGGATTTTATCTCTCTATCACAGCTACACAT
Source organism: Myiotriccus ornatus (assembly GCA_036023395.1). Lineage (NCBI taxonomy): Eukaryota > Metazoa > Chordata > Aves > Passeriformes > Tyrannidae > Myiotriccus > Myiotriccus ornatus. Next base: position 71,703,384 of record JAYRBT010000082.1, read on the forward strand.
TTTATTGAAAGGAGAGATAGGATTAGTCTGAATATGTAGAGCTGGAGCAAATACCTTTAATTCATCTTCAGAGCACAAAGTACCGTAAAACTTAAACGAATCACAAAGATGCAGAAAATTTAACAACAGGTAACCTGTTGTTAAATACACAGAAAAGAAAGAGCCTGAATCAAATCTGTACTTTCTAGTTTTTAAATATTTGCCATTATAACTTTAAACATGCTTTTACAGTAACATTGAACTGTGCAATGTATACCAATGGAGATGTCTGAGCTTAAACCAGCTTCTTGGAACAATATTCACACTTGGATCAGTACCCAAGGCTGCATTTGTAATGCTTTCTGCATACAAAGAAATAAAAGGCATGTCGAAAAGCCCCTATGAGTTGCTACTCATTTGCAAGACCTGATAAATGTGATAAATGGACTCTCAAAAATTGATACATTCTCCAGATGTTGATCAGTGGTTGGCAATTAGTGGTTGTTTTTTTAACAAACAGCTGACTGAAGGCGGAGATTCACTGTATTGGCACACCTATGTAAAAGATGGAATATGTCGCAAAGGCAAAAAGGAGTAGCCAGGTCAATTGCTCCTTTAGCCAGTATTTCCAGCCATGCTTCATTTAGTGAAACTACTGTTTCTGTAGTAGTAATTAACATTTCTTACCAATTAGTACACATTAATTGTCATAGTCCTTACACAAGCATAAGTATGTAACATCTTTCTAATTCCTGGCTTGTAGTTAATTTAAAGATGGGGGTTGCTTTTCCTCTTGGTTAAATAATTATTTGACAACTACTGAAGTGTCAAATGAGTAAATTATTGTAGAGAGTTTGGCGGTGTCTGAAAGTGAAGGAAGGTGGGAGGGAAACTTCGGACTCCCAGCAGCATTAACTAAGAACAACACCAGAACAAGAACACCTTAGACTCATTTGCAAAGGCCATGTTCATTGATTACATCCTGAATCCAAAAGGATTCATTGAAATCTTGTGCTGCTAAGCAGAAAGATTGGAGGTTCAGGAGACCTGGATCCTACTATTCAGACTCCAGATAAAGACAGGTAAGCACTTAAGCCTTGAGATCTGAACTCCAAACAACCTAAAATGGGTCAGGTTAAGTGTCTTGCGCCCCAAACTTCCCCCTCACATAATTTCCACCATGCACTGGTGAAACTGCAACCTTAGAGCTTTGTGGTTTTTTACTTTCATTTCTCCTGATGGAAACTGTTACAGGAATTTATTACTCTTGTGGCTTTAAATCATGTTCCAATTATCAGCCTAAATTCCTCATGGCCAATTTATTCCCATTTGATCTGTACCAGTGTTGTTCTTTAGCTTAAATAGTTCTCTCTCTCTGGAGTTTTATTGCCCCAATCTATTTATTAGATTTAGTCTCTTTCGTCTTTGTGTTGCTTAGTAATTTTCATACGATAGCTTCCTTATTCCCCGATGATCTTACCAGTCTTTCTCTTTATCCTTATGAATTTGGTTTTTTTGCTACTAAATGATATTGTTATATACTGTAATTATATCAGCCTGTATTCAGAGGTCTGTAGGTGACACAAACAGTCCTAATTAGCAGTCCTAATCTGAATAGCAACACAAGAGCTCAGCAGTGTATGTGGTTATATTGATAATACACCGAATATTTTGAGGCTTAAGGATTGTCCGTTCACAACAATTTTGAAATTGCATTTATGCACCAGTACTTATTAATTTCTATAAGCATCTTGCTCAACAACATAAATATTTTCCTGTTATGCTTGAAAAACACTGTTTCACTTCTGGTTTGTTTTACATATACATATTCAAACACATATGTATAAGTAAAATACAAAAATATAAATATGTATGTTTATATATATTTATACATATAATGACAATTACAACTATTTCAGATCTATAAGTATGCTATTCCTAAGGACTGTCCATGGGTTTTCTTCATTCACTGACACTAATGATGAGCTCTGAGCTTTTAACAATGTTTTTTCCTTATCCATGTGTGTACAATCTTCCACAGTACACTTTTGAATTTTGGTGGATTTGGCAGTGCTGGGTTAACAGTTGGACTCAATGATCTTAAAGGTCTTTTCCAACCTAAAGGCTTCTATTATTCTCTGAAAGTCATACCATTTGTATTACTTTAGTCTTCAAGGTCATCTAGTTCTCTGTGTGGTTTTCTCATCTTTCCTACTGGATTGGGCATTATAGCCTTATGTTGTCAGCATATTTTATTAGTCTGATTCTTCTTCTGTGCTAGGCCATTAATAAAAATACTAAAAATGATAGATTTCAAGCCCAAAGCTTAAGAAACTGTCCAGGTCACCTCCTACCAGCCAGCCACCACAACGTGACTCCCTAGACAATTCTGTATTTTAGAATTCTTTTGCTAACCCCTAATTTAACACATAATATCCCAGGAGGAATTATATCAGGTAATTTTCTGAATTCCAGATAAATTAGATGTGTTACATTTCCTTGGTACTGTATTCTCTGCTAGAAGTCAGTAGCATATTGTATGCACCTTACTGCTGCTCATGGAACTCTTGTTGTTAGAGGTGTCTGATAGGCTTTTGGGTAAGATTTTATGTATTTCTGAAACATTTGATAAACTATGTTCTTTACACAGTATTACCCTACCAGTTCAAAGCAAACAGTTCAGAGGTGATAACCAGGGGTAAGAACATAAGGTTTTAAAGTCTTCATTTGATTTTTCAAGGCTCAAGCATGTAGAATTTCCAAGACTTCTAGTCTTCCTAAGTGTGAAGCAAGCATTTTTCAGACAGAATTAATCTTTATATGAAATCTTTTTCTTCTCAGAAACCAAATATTTTAGTTGAAGCTTTTATAGTCCATACTGCAAGTTTTGTTTCTGTGAAACATCTGCTTCAGAAGTCTGCCTATAATAATACACCTAGACGGTTCAGGGTTTGTGGGGGTTTGGGGTTTTTTTTTGGAAGGGTGAGTTTTATTTTTGCGGGCATGAGGAGAGAGTTGATGGGGTATTTTTGCTTTGATTGGGTTTCTTGATTGCAGTGTTTTGGTTTAGGTTTTTGGGTTTTGGTTGGTTGGGTTTGGTGGGGGGTTTTTTTGTTGGTGGGGTTTTTTTTGTTTGCTTGTTAGTTTATTTGTTTTGGCTTGTGTTTTTTGGGTTTTTTTGGTTGTTGTTTTTCTTTTTTTGGGTGGTGGTGGGGTGTTGTATGTTTTTGTTTTTGTTTTTGTTTTTTTTTTCTGAGATCTATAATTTTTAGCTTGTTGGCATATTGCATTACAAAATCCTGTTCACCCAGCGGTGCTTTTCACTAGGTTAATATAACAAGGTTCACTTCTTTTTTTTTTTTTTTTCAATAGCCTGTTTTTTAAATATTACTGGTTTTTAACCTGATTCAAAATATGAACCATGTTAAAATCAAATTTTGAAAAAAACCCCAGTGTGCATATTGTTGTGATGGTAGTTTGATTGCTGTAATTTGTTTTACACTTCTCTACTAAAAATTTCACCTGTTTTTCAAGGTAATGACTTTGTATTTTTCTGGTTGGCAGTCTCAAAAGAGTAACACTTTTAATAAGTAAGGCCTACTGTAGTACACTTTATTTTCTTGTCAGAAAGTTTAGTTGTTAAATAATTGGATAAACTTATTTGTAAAGAAGTAAATTATGTTTCTGCCACACTTATTTTTGTTATAAGAGATTTATTTCCATGTATTTAAACATAAAGGATAGTGAGTAGATAAATCAAACTAATAAAATATCAAAGTGAACAAAATAATATAAACGTAGAACACAATCAAATAAGAATAAAATGAATATGTTCAATAGTTCCTTTCTATAAAACTCTCATAAGTAATTCTTTTGATTTTTCATTTATGAAAGTATATTTTTCAGTGTAGATGCACTATGTGCTGGATTTACTTCTATGGATGTGTACAGGATTCATGCCCTGGTGTCCATAATGGTTCTACTCACACAGCTAGCTGAACATTCATGTCCACACGGTATGGGTACATATGGTGATAAGTAAGTATCAGATGTAACTTCACAAGTGGCTTCATGTGGTATTTGCTTCAATTGAAAAAAAAGTTCTTCTCCCTTACTCCTTTGCCCCTAAACTTGTATGCACTGCCTACGGGAAGACACATGTTGAGACATAAGGATATGTTTAAGTGGAGTCATTCTGAATAACTTTCAGTTATAATTTCACAGTTCTTCATCATAATCACCATTCTTTTTGATGGCCAGAAATGGTGGTGATTAAGCTAGATCACAGGTCATTTCTAATATTAAATTTTCTCTGCCTGTGGAACAACAGATAGAAAAATGTTTTAAAGGATCTGTCTTCTCTTAGCCAGACTGTTATTTGACAAATGCATGTATATGTTTTTGATGTGACATACCACTTTTCTGACTTGTCACTTCATATTTATGATACACAGCAGTATACTTAATTGCTTCATAAGGAGTCTTGTCATAGTAAATCTTCTTAATATAAAATGCAATGCAATTTAGCATGTCTAGACAAAGAAATACAAAATACAAATACATATAATATGCTGCATAATTTGTACATAATTGACATAATTGTGTACAACACAGACAGCAGCAGAGCATGTACAATAAAATTAAAGACATTATTTATGAAATACAAAAGTGACATTGTTGCTCTTCAAGAAATTTCATGGGTCCAATATATTAGGATATGAGTTCTCTGTTTCAGGGAATTTTGGTACATACAGCACTGGAATTGGAATAAAAAAATCTGTTTTCCTTCCATTTCTTCCACAGTATTGTTGGATAATAGTAGAAATATCCAGGTAGTGTGTTCACTGTGTTGACTCTTTAGTTTTGAGGAATGTGCTCCAGCATCTTCACTTTAGCATCCACATAAAAAAGGTCAACAAACGTGATTTTTGCATACTCCTAACTCCTGAAGACCTGAAGAATTGAAAGTTAATTAATTTTTTTTCCTCAATTGCCTTGAACTTATAATTTTCAGAGTTCCCAATTTATTTGGAATGCTTTAATTTTACAAGGTAAAATTCCATTTCACTGGAATCATAAGTAATGTCTTTTCATAATGTGCATTCAGTTAATTCCAACACTTGCACAGCAGCAATAAGATCACCCATGCAAGCTAACCTTTCATACATTCAATTTCTGTTGTCCACTGCTTTCTCTTCAATATTTACATCGTTATTTTACCTCACCATCTTATGTTCAAATTTTATTTGAAAAATTTGCAAAATTTTATGAAATATTTTTCACTTCTACTGCAAAGGTGTTCAGTTGTGCTTCTGGAAAAACAAGGACAGCTTTAATTCTTGCTGTATCCTCTGCATGTCTGCAAATAGGAAACATCTCTGTCACATCCCTCTTTTCAGGTATTCTTTACTTCAGTGTCTTCACCAAGCCATCCTTCACATAAAAAATTTGTAAAATTTGGGAATTCGGAGATGATATGTAGCCGTCAGAACCTCTCTAATACTTTTCTTTTTTTATTTTGTTGAAAGTATGCAGTGACACTTTTAATTATTTTTTAATTATTTTTTTTTTTTAGTATCACAGTTGACATCCTCTGCTTATATTAACTGAAAACTGTTAGTAGCATCAAGTGTCTCAGAACTAGTAAGTACACCAGTCCCAGTACCTGAAGTACTGTCTTAGTTTTAACTACTGGTACTGTGTATTTTTAATAGTTTCTCAGGAAAATAGAGACAAAGAAAAATCTCCTTGATTCAGTGTCAGAATTGAACAGATGCACAATGGGTAAATAAGTTTTGTAAACTTTTTTTACCATAATTTCATTAGCATACATAAAAAGCCATTCTCAGCGATGAATTATGTTTCAATCATGAAAAAAATGAAACAGTTTAAAATAAAATTTCATGTGGAAGTGATCATATGTTTTATAATGCTTAGGACAGGAGAACTAATATAATTTTCTATATGAAATGTTAATGACATCTATTCTAATACTAACTCTAGACAAAATCTCAAAATGCAGTCTGTTGGTCATAAAAGAAAATTAGGAGGTTTAAACTCCAACAGCACAAGATCAGTGACATAACAATATGTATCAAACCTTCATATAAGTTAAAAACAAATCAGTGAAGCATTAGTTGGAAGAAAAGAGAACCAGAAGGGAGTAGAGATATGTTTGATGTAGCAGGTGCATGAGTGGAGCACACATTGTCTCTTTCTCCGTAGGAAACAGGGTGGAGGTAGATCAGAGAAGCCCTTGGAGGGATGCCCACAGTGGCTGCACACAGTTCCCAAACCAAAGTGAATGCAAGGAAAAGTCCTCCTCCACTTTCCATAGTTGTCAGTGGGGACACGGGAGACAGAACTCCATCCAGACAGCTGTTTGCAACCAGGTACACTGGACAGATATTTTACTCGTCTTGTTCCTAGGAGCAGTCCATAAGCATACTTCCTGCTGTTGTCTGTGTAATGTCTTCTTCCTCTTACTGCAAAGCTGCTTTGCCTTTGCAAATAGCTGGGAGTGAGCACGTCCCACTGCTGCTGCTCCTGGGGCACATGGCAGGCTCCATGTTGCCAGGCTGGCTCTACCAAAACAAAGTGTCCTGAGGTAAATAAGAAAAGTGAAAATATTACCAGATCATCCTGCTTGTCTGTCTGTTTGGAGACAGAAATTTAAGTCATGTACAGTCTTCTCTGAATCCTCATGGCAAAGGCTATCAGGTTGCTATGCTGCACAGGAAACAGGAAACAAGAGAAGGGGAAAGCTTTGATCCTGTCACAACCATTTCTCTGGCTCAAATTTTTAAGTTAATATTTGAAATTAATAATAATAGTAATAATTATTATTATAATAATAAACCCCCAAATAAATGAAAACTGAAAACACAGATACACACACACTTCTCCCCGGAAAAATAAAAGTTATCTCACCTCTGTCAGATGACAACTGACAATATCACATTTCTCATCAGATCAATCAGATTAGCCAGGCAGGTGTGTTTACCTCAGGCCTGGTCTCTGTTGATTTCCTACTCAACTCCTAATTACATTGAAAGAGTGAAAGATGGGAGAGGATATTTTGAGGAAAGTGAAGGGGCTTATAATTAATTCCCAGGTATATTGCATTCAGGTACATACTGGGCCTAAATTATCCAATTGATTTAATTAAAGGTAATTGATATTACCATAAGTAAGTGTCCCCAGAATATCTCATCAACAATGGGTAGACATTGAACTGAATTTACTTTTCAAATGGAAATTACTTTCACCCCAAGAACAGTGACACCTCTACAGCAAAATGTACTGTTCTTTACATGTTTGATAAACACTTCTCAATGAGCATGGGGGGGGGAGGGAAAAGAGGAAGGGTATGATTGTCAAAGTTAAAACAGAAGTCAGTCTTTGATTTCTCTGAGAAACCATAGTTCCACTCTTAATAAAGATGCTTTTGTTTTTTTTCCCCCCTTCCCCTCCAGGACATTAGCTACTATTCATTACACATTTTTGTGACACTACTGCATGCATGTCATGTGTGAAGTAACTCATTAAACTGAACAGGATTTAGCAAACCCTATGTTATTATTTAACAGCCTTAGGTGTTGCACTGGTTACCTTTTAACAGAAAGAAAAATTCTGTATGGTGTTTTGCCTATTTTTACATTAGTTGTGGTATACCTACTGGATGTGTAAATCTCTGTGTTAATGCCAGTCACAAAATGATCACCTGCCTTTTTCTGAGTATAAATTAACAGTTTTCTTTATACAAGGAGATATACATGTAGATTCTATGAAAAAAAAAATATAATACATCTTATAGAAAATTAGTAAAAACTACAAAAGAAAATATTTTAATACATTTCCATAACTTATGCTCAGCCAGGTCAGTCCCTTATTCAGGCATGGAATTAAACTGTATTGGTTATGCATCAAGTAATTGCTCTTTCGTGTAGCTTGACTTGACTACCTGCAGCTTTTTCTTGACCATTAGAAAATTTAGTTCTTTTCTCCCATTGCCTGACAGCTTCCTTCTTTGAGTACATGGGTTGAGACTTGCAAAATGTCTTTGTAATAAACAGAATTTCCATGTAATTTAAATTTCATCATTTAGAAAAGGTCTAAATCATTTTTGAGAGAGGCAGATATCAGAAAGTGTATTTGCTATCTCAGCTTTAAAGTATTGTCTTTTAAACTGCTTAATACTGGAGACAAGAATTAAAATCGTGAAGACATAGGTCAGTAAAGACTACCAAGGATTATTTCTTTCAGAATTACTGGTTTATCAAAACAAGTAAAATTCAATGTTTCTGAGGCATAAATACATGCCATTAATTATTTGGAAAAGAATGTTCTGAAGATAATGATTAAATACTGAACATGAGACAGAGGTTTGTCATGTATTTTCTTATGATGGAATTCTCATAAAATTCAACAGTGGAAATGCAAAGTTCTGCTCCTGGGATGAATAACCCCAGGCAGCAGTGTAAGCTGTCAGACAATCAGCTGGGAAGCAGCTTGGAAGGAGTTGGAGGTCTATACAGTCACCACATTAGACAACACCCCGTCCTTGCAGTGGCAAAGGCCAGAAGAATCACTGGCTGCTGTAGGCACAGTGTTGCTGAGAGGCTGAGGGAGGAAATCCTTCCCATCTACTCAACCCTGGTGAGACACAAACTGGAGTGACAGGTCCAAGTCTGGACTCCTCAGAAAGAAGTGAATGTACTGGAGCAGGTTGCAGCCATGAAGCTGGCTGAGGGCAGGAAAGGTTGAAAGGAGGTTTAAGGCAGGTCCTGCTCCTGTCTACAGGAAACCTAATTGAAGAGTACATAGAAGGGGGAGCCAAAAGTTTGTTGAAAGTGAACAGGGATAGGCCAAGAAGCAATGAATACAAACTGGTATGTGAGAAATTCTGATAAGGCATTAGGAAAAAAATTCCACTAAGAGGTTCATCAGACACTGGAACAGGTTGCTTAGAGATGCTGGGAGTCTGTATCCTTGGAAATACTAGAAATCCAACTGTATACAATGCTGGGCAACTGCCCATACTGGATTTGCTTCAAGCAGCAGTTTTGGACTAAGTGATCTACAGTATCCCATTTCAACTCAAGTTATTCTTTGATTATATACTTTATTATTATTAATTCTGTTGTTATATTGTATAATATTATTATAGTATGTATAATATTATAATATATACAAGGAAAGTAGAGCTGAGTTGGAATGCAACACTAAGCCACACAACAATTGTCTGTTAAGGCATTTATACTTTCTACAACTCTCTCATCCACCTCTTTCTAAATCAATACCTTTTTGAGCATACAAAGGAGAGAACTTTGCAGTTAGGAGTCAGTGAATACACACTACCACCCAGAAATGATTAATGTTCCATGAATTATTTTTTAAAAATGTTTATTTTAATATAAACATATTTTTTCTGAAATCTGCTTATAATTTTCATCTATATTAAAAATATTATTATTACTATTAGTTTATTTGTCTTAATGTGTTGGGAAGGAAAATATTAATTTGATTTTTCCAGAAGGATTTGAACAATTTTACCACACCCAATTAAGCTTTGTGTCTGCTTCAGACATGGTGTACAGAGGATACATTATGATTTCATGTTAACAAAAAACCCCACATTTAAATGTCATTCTTCCCAAAATAACTAAATATAGGTGCTTCTCTAACATTATCAAGTACAAAAAGCACTCAATCATATTATGTGCATTTTGTTCTTTCCCTTTTTTCCTTCAGATCTCTTAATTTTCTGTCCAAATAGTTGTAGGGAAAAGGATGGGCAATATAGCAATGCCCTCTACTAGACACACACATTCTGTTACTCAGGATTCCTGAACTGCCACAGGGTGTTTCATTACAGTGTGTTTAGTAACCACTGAAACCAAATTTTATTTACAGCAGCTCAGCCCATTGTAGTTTTTGTACTACAGCAGGAAGGTTTCCACGTATGCAGAAGAGATATCTGCCCTAACTAATACTTACAATCTCAAAGATACCAAGGGTAAGCATCTGTGTGAATAAAAAAAAACCAAAAAACAAAAACGCAGCCAAATGGAAAACTGAAGCATTACTCTACACAGAAAGTAAAGGCAGAAAACGGTTCATTTACTCTCTTTCTATTTGTGCAACAGAAATAAAAATGCCGAACAGACTGATTTGCAGGCAAACTCTACAGTCAAGTCAAGATTACAAGAGAAGATATATTGATATGGCATATTTTTCTTGCAATACTGCATTTTTACCTCTCTTTCAAGGATATGCGAGTGTTCAGTTTAGTTTTAGTTGGATACTGTCATTTAGCTTTTAATATTTATGAAATGACATGCCTTTTTCTGACATAGTGGCATAGAATTTGCACTTCACAATTTTATGTATTAAGCATTATTTCCGAAGTTGTTAAGACTTTCTTGATAGAAAAATTCCCCACAGCTGAAGAGAGGAAAAAGTACCAGTGAACTGGAGACCAGATGCTTTTTTTGATTTATGTGTTCAAAAGCTTTTATAGATCATTTATGTATTCTAAAGCTGCTACAGATTCAAGTCCTCTTGAAGACAGAACATAGCAGAAAATGTCACTGTTTGTTGCTGTTTTTTCCCCAGACACATGTCAACAGTATCCAAACTAAAATTTGATTGGCAAATCTAAAAGGAAACCATTACTTCTTAAACATGTCACAAAGGCCTATTTTTCCCTCAAAATGGAGGGGAAAAAAATTAAAAAATAGGCAAAACCCCTAAACCAACACCACCAGCGCACCGCCCCCCCTCCCCTACCCCCCCAATATCCAGAATGGTCCTATATGATAACAAAAAAATCAAGCACACAAAATTAGGCCAAAGATAGAGGCTGAAACAGGTGAAATGTAAGAGGCCTCATTCTAGAGGTGGGAGGGAAGGACCACCCCTATGAGTGCTCATCCTGGAGTCTGAGAATTAATTAAACATATTCTATTTAATAAAAAATCGATCATATATGAATGAAGTAAAGAAACTGGAATCTTCCTAATCAGTAGTTTACAGAATCACATCCTTTCTGCCTTGCTCTCCTGAGCTAGATAACATAACTGTGCATCCTTATGTGCACATCTACAGGAGAAGGAGCTTTTCGCTGACTATCCTAGTAAGATGTGGAGAATGGTATACTGGAAAAATGAAGTCTGAATACAATTATTCCTCCCCCTCCCCACCACTTCACCCATCACAGTTCCCCTCTTTAAAATCTAAAGCTGAATTTCAAACATTTATTGGCCTGAAATTCAACAGTTCTTATTTCTCAAATGAACCTAAAAATCAGTCAGATCCAATGGTGGCCCACTGTACTCCTGGAGGCAGACGAGGCTGCCCTTCAGAAGAGATTAAGGAGTCCTGAATTCCACATGGATGAGAGGATAAAGAACAGTCTGAAGCCTAAGGTCTCTCATCAGTTGTCTTTCCAGTCAGTATATAGATGAGAGCACATATTTCCTAATAACTTATACTAAGTAACCCTACAGAGACATACAGTCAGTGAGAGTTAGGATCTCTGAACTGTTCCTCAGAGGTGCTTCCCTCTCTGTTGACCAAGCCCAGGAAGACCATGAGTTTGAGTGTTCTGAGTCACCATGTTTAACCAAAGTACCTTCTTCCAGGCATTGTGAGGCTTACATATGGATCTCTGGGATGGTCAGAACCCGCCCCATCTTATCTACCACGTCAGCTTTTTTCAAGTGTGATGTGATGGAGTCTTCTATGAGAAATGATATTTTATACAAAACTTTGATGTATATCACTGCCTAGGCCCAGCCTATACCCTTATTTACTTTGAGTAGTACTTGATTTCAGTATTACAATTGAAATAACCAAAATCACATAGATATTTTCAGAAACTAGACTGTAGACAAGTTCTAACTGTTATTTTTGAAGAGACAGAATAAATATTTCCAGATGGAAGACCTTTATTATGTTTGTAAATCTACCCTTTCACACTGCCCTTCATTCTAGCAATTGCTCATAGTGTTATAAAACAACCTCATGTTCGAGGACATCCCTCTAGGAAATGACAGACGGATATTTCTGCCAGAATTGTCCAGAAGTGACCATCCTATTGAAGAGACACAGCTAACAGGACAGACAGTTCAGCTCATTCTCAAAAATGGAACATTCCTGAACATTTGAAGAAATGGAGGAAATACCAGACCTACTCTGAAACAAGACCTGATGTTAGTAAATATGTTGATGAGTATATTCACATGGACACACAGAGTCTTAAGCCAGCAATTTTATGACATTCACATGTTTTATATAAAGCTATGAATAAAATTAATTACTATACAATACTGGGAAATGGCCTATTCATAATAGGCATAAAAATGCCTAACTGAAGCTCCAGTTCTGAAAATGTTCTGAAAATTTTAACTATTGATTATTCTGCCCTTTTTATGACACTATTTTATCTTTAAGTTAATCAAACAACAAAATGTGTAACACAGAAAATTTTCACTTTCTAAATAGCAGCTTGTTTTCCTTTAAGTAGAAACAATATAGAAATCCCTCAGATATTTAGGGATGACAGTTTTACTAGAGATAAATCTCTAAACAATGTAACTTTCTAAGTTCATGGACCCTGACATCAGCATACAATCATGTTTTAATGTTGCCCTCTTACTGGAAGCAGAGAGACAATTGAATTACACAAGGCAGAGTCTCTTAATGTAGTAAGGTTATATTGTCAAGGAGAGAAATGATGACTAGTTAAAAAGAAATACACTGTGTGTTTAAATCAAATTGAGTTATTTAATGAACAGCTTTAGAAAAATGGATGCTAGCCCATCGTGCCACTTAAACATATTGAGTAGCTGGATGGAAAATATTGTGTATAAGCTTTTATTAATTTCCACTTTCAAATCCTCACAGACACCAAAGAAAAAAGTCTGACAAAGGTGGTTGACATTACACAGAAATTCCAAGGACATTTGAGAGAGTGCAAGTATTATGGTAATGAAAACACAGTTTTATCAGCAACTTTAACATTCTAAATGTGTGCATATGAACCAATTATTTTATGGGTTTTTCATTGGCATAAATTAATAAAGGTGCTTTTTTTTTTTTTTTAATTTCCAATCTCCATTCTGTACAATTTGAGTACAGTAGCTCAAGCTTTACCTCATTATGTACCAGTGATATTTAGAGCTTTGGAACTGCTTCATCTCTTTTTTTTTTTTTTTTTTAAGGTAGTGCGCTAAGCCAGATCTCTCAGGCTACATTTTACTGGAACACAAAATAATGCATTATAGTAGAGAAACTCCTTAAGTAAGAAAACCTCAGATAAACACTGTGAGCAGGATTGAATAAAACAAATTAAAAGAAATCTTAGTACTGGGAACTGTATCCTTGCAGGATGATCTTTTCCACCAAACCTGATCTCAGTCCAGCAAACTTTAGAGGTTCTATGGATCACTAAAGCTTCACAGTCCCCTCACATTAAAGAGATATCAATTTTGGTTTCTAAACAAGCAAACCAATCATATGCTAGCTGATTTTTCTTATGACATATTCTCTGAAAAGACTAAAATAGTTTAAATGGATGGGAAGAATACCTTCATCTCAAAAGCTAATCTGGTGGCAATCTACAAAACGCTAAAACTTTGCTCAGTTTTTACTTCTTTTTCCTTCCATCCTAACTCGTAATAAGCCTCTTTGGCCTCTGAAAACATCAGTAATTGTAGAAGTTGTCTTCAGGAGTTCTGAAATTCCTGTTACATCAGCTCAGATTTTTGGGGGCAGATTTTCAAGACTGGGACTTCTTATGTCAATTTTAAAGAGATTGTTACCATTTTTCACTTTCTTGGGCCTTCAAAGTCCATTCTTCATAATGTCTTTGGAGAGTCCCTTAGCCCCAGAAGAGTGCATTCTCCATCCCTGCAACTCTGCTGCATTTACAAGATCAGTGGTGGGTGTGGGTGTTGATATTTGGGCTATCCCCTTCAGAAGACAGGCTTCATGAATGTCAAATGTCTTGGTCTTCGTGGCACATCTTTCTGAAAACCTAGATACAGGCTGAGTTTCATGCAGTGGAGGGCATACACTTCTTCCTAGCTTCTAACACAACAGAGAAATTCCAGTACTAGAAAAGTTCTTTGGTGAGTTGTGAAAAAGGTATGTGGAACCTTAGAGGCTAAAGATCCTTTCTGTTGGTGGAACCCACCCTCTTGTATTTCTATCATAAAGAGAAAAGCAAAATAATTGGAAAGTGTTACATATTCTTTTTGCAATAGTTTTAAAAACTGTAACAGCAGCACATAATGCAAATTTCACTATGTTTATTTCTTAGCATTTCCTTTCACTCAGTGAAAGACAGCTACAGAAAGAGATATGATGCTGAAATCATACTGATAGGATCATCCTTGTATGTTTATATATAGCACTTTCATAGAAATCCTGACCTCTTAACACTTTTCACAGAATCTTGTTGTTTACATAATGGCAAACCTAATAGTTCCATATCCTCCAAATTTCTACCTTAAAATGGAGCTCAGTTTTAACTAACATGTATCTAAATACCAATTGTATAGGTATCATTCAAAGTCTTGATGTAAAAATGCAGGCAAACACATGCCTGAACATCAAATATATGAATATATATCTCATCAAATATATGAATAAATGAATGATATATCTCTTTTTTCAGAAACAAGATTTACATGAGTAAAACTTGCAGATTTTGGATGGCAAATTCTCCTGAATGCTTAAGATCAAATAAGTTTTAAAACATGTTACTCATCCAGTACAAACTTGCTTCTTTCAGTTTTATTTGAATTCATATTTCTAATAAAGGGAATTTTAGCATAGCTGCAACACATTCTGTTTCATCCAGTTTTGCTTGTTGCTCTGAAACAATATATTTTCCCCAAAATAATAGAGCGATGTATTATTTTTATTCTTCTGGTACAGAAAAGCACTATGGTGTATTATCTGCAAAGTACTAAGCTTACATAATGTCAGATACATTTCTATGTCAGCCACAAGCAGTCTAAATGAGCTGAGATTAAGATAATGCCTGTTACGTAGCAACTGAGAATTTTTCTATGAATATCTTTAAAATTATTTCTACTTGTCATAAATTTGTACTGACAAAAAAAAATCAAGGTAAAATTTTATCATGCAGTTATTGTGAGATGCTGACTTGTGGTAGTTTATTATTATAAAGCATGCAGTATCATCTTGAACCAATGAATTTTTTTATTGTTATTTATGACATCGACGCATTGCCTTATTTGATTTTGACAATTACAGAAGAATAAAAAAAAAAGAAAAACCCCAAACACCAGTGACTCCACCAACCTACCTTCATCCTCATAGCCTGAATTAACCAGGGAGAAAACTGTCACATAGGAAAATGCACACAGTCTTCTCATGGGCAAAAATTTCATTATGTCTCTCTTCCCTGAAAGGTCAGAAAATAATGAGATCTGCACAGTCTGTTAAAGTTGGTCTGGATCCAGAATCAATGGAAAGAAAAGCACTAGCAAATCCAGAAAGGATTTGAACTCAGAATGGTTTCTTGATCATAACCATGACAATATTGTACAAAATGGGAAATCCATTTCGTCATCGTGCAGTTTTATGCTGATACCACAGTTCTGCTTCTAGATTTTTACCTGACCAAGTTTTGTTAACTACCTTTTACCTCTGTATCAATCCATTTCCTCTTAGGAGTGACCCTGGCAGTCCTTGTCAGGACAGCCTAGCGGCTGCTGTTACATTTGGTTCCTGAGCAGTTTTGCAAGGTGCTGGGCAGCTGCTCATGGTGTTGCCAGCTGGAGCCTCTACACAGAAGACCACCATAGGCTGGTCAAAAGTGGTATCACAGGAGATGGGAAGGTCTGTAAATAAGAGCAGAGTCACAGTTTATGTGTCTGTGAAACAGCTTTTATTCTAAACATTAGTATTCCCTTTTTTCTCTCTCTTTTCTTGATCTTTCTTTACTTTCTCTTTTCCCTCTTATCTTTTTTATTGTATTTTTTAGAACACTTCTTCCCAAATCTGCACTTTTTACAGCCTACTAAGGTCATAATTTCTAATTAGTTTTGTTTTGTTTTCTGAATTAAGACATAGCAATAAGGCCACGTATTGTGCGTTCAGATATTAAAAAAAATTAAAAGGGTATTTACAATCTTAAAAGCTGGCTAAGTATTTAATTACAAAACATGAAATCAACATGAAAGGAAGCTTTTATTTAGGAAAACCTCACAGATAACTTTTCTTGCTCCCTGTGTGTGACAGGAAGCAGTGGTATCCTTCTTGTCTTAGACAGACAAGGTACACAGTTGTATCACAGAAAACTGCTTGTGCAATTTTGTTTTCTTATAGCATTCAGAATGCCGTGTCAGAAAAACCTTTTATAGTACACAATGGTAGTAATTGGATATTGTTGAGACCAGCTGCAATCAGGAAATGCTGCTCCACTTTCTACTCTTTGTCAAGCATTTATATCTGCTTTTTTAGAACCTGGGCTTCAGAAATGTACTATATACTTTGCTGTTTAAACCTTTACTTTAGAAATGGACGAACCAAACTACAGACTTTTGAAAGAACATGAGTTTTAGAGGTTTCAGTAAGATAAATGTTGCCTGATAAACAGTCATACGGTACATCTAGGAAGGAAATGTAAAAACTGAATAAATAAGAATCACAGCCAAAATGACTCAAGAATTCTAAAAATCACTGAAGGAAGATAAATTTTCATAACACAGACATGAAATGAAAAGACTAAAGGGTTCCTGACCACAGCCTTTAAATTATTTCAAGCTACTAACAATAAGGAAAGGGAGAGAGATTCATTGAGGGTATATGTGACTTTCACAACATAAGCCAAAATGCAAAACCAAAAAGGAAGTTATTTATGCAGTAAACAGGTAGATAGTTCAGTACACCTTAATTATAAATATCAATATGGTTTTACTTGAACAACTTCTAAATAAATGTTCCTATAACTTACCAAGAAGATTAAATTAAGTCTGAAATAAAGCAACATAATTCAAATAATCTTGTTCACCTTATAAAAATAAATTAATAAGTTGTCTTAATTCAAATGGTGATCAATAACTAATAATTCAAGTAATGAGTCTATTTTTTGTATGCAATCTCCAGACAAAGTTTTGCTGATTTTAAGAGACTTTACCTATGAATAGTAAATATTATCTTCTGCCATATTTTTCTGTATGAATATTTTAATTAGAGATTTGCATGCTAATACTTTTTTTTCTATTTTATGAAAAATATTGATTGTAACATCTGAAACTTTTCCTTCAAATTACTCACAGAACAACAAAACAACTTATCAATTTTACACCTAAACTATGACTATGACTTCAGCTAAAAGAAGAACTGATCTGCTCATTTTTTCTGCTCATTCTAACCCATATTGTTCTCTGTACCCGGTATCATGAGGACCAAGTACTGAAAACCCTTAAATACATTTATGTTCACTTATTCGTGCTGTCATACCACCTCAGTTTTGCAGAAAAAGAAGCAACGTTCAGTCAGGTTAAAAAAAAAAGAATGCAGAAATTACATCACCAACTTGGGTGCATTAGTCAAACATGAAGAAAGGAAGCCAAAACACTGTGTCTGGCACCAATGTTCACCATCAGATAGATGGGAAGAGCTACATCTTACTTATCTGGCTGGTCATTTTAG
>JAYRBT010000082.1:71729682-71740774 GCA_036023395.1 Myiotriccus ornatus
CAAACTCTATTATTTCATGGTCACTGTGCCCCAGATGGCCTCTGACCACTACATCTCCCACCAGCCCCTCTCTGTTTCTAAACAACAGTTCTAGTGGGGCCTCACCCCTGGTAGATTAATTTACCAGCTGGAGCAGGAAATTATCCTCTATACACTCCAGGAATCTCTTAGAGTGTCTCTTGTCTGCCGTATTGAGCTCCCAGCAGATACCTGGCAGGTTGAAGTTGCCCACAAGAACAAGGGCTGGCGATTTTGAGACATCTGCAGCTGCTCGTAGAATAATTCACCCCCTTCCTCATCCTGGTTGGGTGGTCTATAACAGACTCCCATTAGGATGTCAGCCTTGTTGGCCGTCCCCCTGCTTCTGATCCACAGGCACTCAACCTTATCATTGGTGACCTCAAGTTCTACAGAGTCAAGGGACTCTCTAACATATAGAGCCACACCTCCGCCTCTGTGATACAAGTTAGAGATGGATTCATGGCAAGAGGACAGTAGGTGTAAACAGCAGATGAAAAAATTATTTACAGACCTTGTAATACAATGTGTGTATTTAGAAGCAAAAGTACTGTCCAAATCTTTATTCTACTGAACAGACTTGAATTTGCTTTCTGAATATTTATTACAGTATGGTTGTTTGGAAAATGAAAACCATTTCAAATCCAGCATTTTAATTGTTCCCTAAACAAAGAACACATATAATTAATCTGTTTGCTACTTTTTCTTTTTTTTTTAAGAAATACTAAAAGATAAAAAAAAATCCTATCTGAATGACAATCGTAATATTACATGCTGGATGTACATGGCCCAGCTAGGTAAACTGAAAGACATCATATTTGAAAATTCAGTCCTGTCCAGGGGCAAATTTTGTACTTTTATATATTCATGTATTTGAAAAAGCTTCAAATTCATCATTTTCATGTTAACTTTAGCATTTTTCTTAAATTGGAGCTAATATTTTCAAAGGTGCTAAAGAAAGATAAATACTCATTCAGGTTTGGAGTTCACACCTGACATGTATGGGGTCTTTAGAAATTCCTGTCTTTAAATATTACAGAATGTTGTCTGCAGATATCACGGGAGTGCTGGAGAGGTCTTGAAAACTAAAATCCTCACAGTTATCATAATGTTCCACCCTTTAGAAAGGAAATAATGACTATTTTTTTTCCCTGGGAACAGAGGAAATTAACTGATTGAAAGACATTTCTACAAAGAACAGTGAAAATGGCATTTATGTGTTTGCTACGTGAAGAAGTCCATACATACGACCATTTCAAGTCAGCAATCATGGTAAATCAATACACAGTTTGAAAGAGTTGGGAAAAGGAGGGGGAGTAGTCAAATGACATCTACAGAGCTGGGAATATTAAGTTTAATCCGCGGCTGTAACTCTAGTGGGAATTTATGATGAGAAACAGCAGTAATTATTAAAAAGGCTTTGTAGAGCGTGGGATCACTTTGAATGAAAAAGTGACTATGTTAGTAGAAAAAGCACACTGAATTTCACAGCATAATGTAAGGTGTCAGGTTTCTGTTATTTATTTGTTTGGTTTGTTGTTTAAAATGATGTGATTTGTATTCATTTCTAAGAATAATTTAGTATATTTTATTAAGTCTAGCTTTTGCTGTGTTTTAGTAATGCAAATACAATAAATGCAAGTTTGACCTTGTTTTTTTTATAGATTTCTGTTTTCAGTTGCTTATGACTCCACTGAAACAAAAAGGATTCACTTAGATTGCAAGTACTTTACAAATAGTTTTTTGAATAGTCAGGGACTTCATCTTGTGGTCTCTGCCATCGTGCTTTCTCAGTTACTTGTGCATTTGCTTTTTCTGTACACAAGGGTGTTTTAGGGATAGACATGAACATATAAAATTCCCAGAATTCTCCTTAGACATGTAAAAATGTGCAGACCAAATAGCAAGCAGCGTAAAGTACTGAGTCTATAGATGCATGCACACTTGAATAAAAATCTTACTTACAAAAAATGGTGTGAAGGATCAGTGAAATTTTTAGAAAAAGTAATAATTTCACATGTTTTTCTCTACCAGTTTTAAGGTAGCCACAGAAATTTCTTTTTTTTCTTTTTTTTTTTGCCATATTTTCAGGATGTTCTGAGGACTAAGTATCTGAAAATCAGCTACTGAAAGTTAAGAACACTTTATTACTTTTCCTTTTTTAAACAATCCTAGCTGCAATTTTTAATAGGCAAATTCTGTTGTTGCTTTGGCATTAGAAATGTTGGACTTGTATAAGACATATATCAGCATTATCTTGCATCTTGCATAGAATGATTTACTAAATCTTTACTGAAATTAAGAGAGAGAATGAGCAAAATAATTACCTTAGTGGATTGCCAAACATATCACCATTGCATCAGGACTTTTCTTCATAGAGCTAAAAAAAGATGAATAGGCAGGAAGTGAGAAAAATTGTGATTTGCCTCCATTTAACAAGTCCCTAAGAATACTGAAGATATATTTGACCAATGAACCATGTTGTTATGCCCCGGTCTAGAAGTCCCAAGCTTTATTTTAGACTTGTCCACCTTAACTTCAAGAGATTTTGACCATACGAACCCTTGCAAGTCTTTGATTCTGTGATACCTTGAACTCATATCTGAAGAAAAACTACCCATTTTTCTCTAAAAGACTTCTTTTAATTTGGTGAGAAAATAGGCGTTTTTGGCAAAATGGGTTTTACAGAAATAATCTGCAACTTCCCAAAAGCATTACGACAGATCACTGAGACTAGCAAGCACTGCTATACAAAGGGAACCTTTGTTACACCCAGTACACCCAATCTCCATACAGTTTAAGTGAAATACCTATCATTTAAGTGCAATACAGAAAACAGGTGCTTAAAAGTTGCCCACCTTTTTTAAGGAGTAAAGGAAGAGAGATTAAAAGAAGAAAGAATAAAGAGAGAAAGAGAGGAGAGACAGGAGGCCACCTGCAGTCCATCCAAGGTCAAAACATCGCAAGAGGTTTGACCACTCTGGAGATCACATGTTGCTGACAGATCAGGAAGGCAGAGGCCAAGCAGGGATTTAGGCCACGTGTGTGTCTGTTTATAGACTTCAACCACTCCCCCTAGGCGGCACCTTTGGCTCACTGCCACTTACTGTCCCCCCAGTCAAAGTGAGGGATGCCACAGCCACTTAGAAGTTCCAGGAGCACGGTGTGGGGAGGCCACCAGGAGCATTTTATTGACAGCCCAGCGATGTGGCTTTCCCTGCCATGTGCTCTCAGCCGTGCTGGCTCCAGGCCTAGGCCCCTCCACACGCACAAACAGACAACCTGGTTTATTTGACCCATCAATCAGACAATCCAGTGAGATGCAAATCTGGTCTCTGACACATGTAAAGCAACCTGAAGGCTGATGTATTTCTTCTTTCTTGAGGCACATCCAGGAAGTTATTGCACTATTAACAACCTTACCCATGAGACTGGAGGAAAAGTTAAGTTGCTTTGATATAACTTGGACCTGGAGAATATTTATGGACAATTATTTATTTCCTAATTATATTTTAGATCCTTCAAATACTGTGAATATTTATTCCTTTATTTTTTTTCTAAAAAAACCCACTTGCACCAGAGTTAGTTAGGAATTAATATTTTTTGCCTCTCCTTTTCTCTTTCTATAAAAAAGGAAAGGATGTTTTCCATCTTTCTTGCTTAATACAATTAATCTGATCATACCAGTTCCACTTCGGTTAATGAATGAAGCTGGACAACAGACCAATGTATGGAATACACATCAATATTAAACATAAATATGGCAAATGAAAGTAATAAAATAATAGGGTAAAGACAGCTTCTTTGACAATTAGGAATAACATATATGATAAATGTGCATAAAAATCCTGATTAAAAATGTCAGTCTGTAGATATTAGTAATTTATTAACTCAGATACTTAAAAACATTAAAAATTGCATGCAATAAACATTTAACTTAGCTGCAACAAATATTTTGTCTAAAGGTTGTGCCTGTTTCTGAGTTAAGGACAAATCTACTGATTATCTTCCCATTGTACCCAGGAAAAAAGCTATATTGGGTCCCTGTGGCAAGGTTTTAGGTAGCATGTGAAATACAGGTGTGTCTTCTGTGAGAAGCTGCCAGAAGCTTTCCCTGAGTCTGATGGCGACAGTGTCAGCGAGGTCCAAGATGCACCTGCCGCTGGCTTAATATGAGCCCATCAGTGATGGAGGTAGCACATCTGGGATAATAGATTTAAGAGAAAAAAAACATTATTGCACAGAGGAAAATTGCAACCAGGGAAGAGAGGAGCAAGAATCTGTGAGAGAAACAACCACCAGGGTCAGTGCAGAAGGAGTGGAAGGAGTGCTCCTGGTGCTGCAGCAGAGATTCCCCTGCAGCCCATGTTGAAGAACATGGCAAGGAAGGCTCTCCCTTTATGGTCCATAGTGGTCCACTCTCTCTAAGCGGAAGAGAGATCCACTTGCAGCCCCTGGAGGATCTCACACTGGAGCAGGTGGATGCCTGCAGGAGGCTGTGGGAAGTCTGCTCTGGAGCAGGTTCCTGTCAGGACCTGTGGAGAGAGGAGCCCACACTGGAGCAGGTTTGCTGGCAGGACTTTTGGCTCCACTGAGGACCTGCTCTGGAGAAGTCTGCTTCTGAAAGACTTAACCCTGTGGAAGGGACCCCTAATGGAGTAGTTCCTGAAGAACTGTAGCCTGTGAGAAGGACTCATGTTGGAGAAGTTCATGGAAAACTGTCTTCAGTGGGAGGGACTTCACACGGGAGCAGGGGAAGAAGTCCTGGCTCTGAGGAGAAAGAAGCAGTGGAAATGGTAGTCGTGAACTTACCATGACGCCCATTCCCGATCCCAAGCACTGCTGTAGTGGGGAAGGAGGTGTAGAATCTGGAATAAAGTTAAACTCAGGAAGAAGGAAGCAGTTGGGGAAGATGTTTTTGAGATTTCATTTTGCTTCCCATTACCCTACTCTGATTTGATTGCTGACAAATTCAATTAATTTCCCCAAGATGAGTCTGTTTTACCTGTGACAGTAATCAGCAAATTATGTCTCCCTGTATCTCACCCATGAGCCTTTCACACTATTTTCTCTTCATTGTCCAGTTGAGGGGGGAAGTGACAGAATGACTTTGGTGGTCACCTGCAGTCCAGCCAAGGTAAAAACACCACAAGAGGACTGAGACAATGAGATATTTTCTTATCAGTGAGTATTTCCCCCAAATGACAATGACTAGTTAGAAAGAAAAAAAAAAAAAACCAAAACACAACCAACCAACCAAAAGAAACCTCACCTCATGAAGCACTTAAAGGATCAGGAAAAAATCCCAACTTTTGGCAAACGAAATGTGATTACAGTTGAGCAAAAAAGCAGACAAGTAATCTAATGTATGGATATATTCTGCTTTCAAAATAATAGTGGCCAGTTGACAAGAAAGCAAGGAAATGTGAGCAGAATGTGCTACTGAGGCTCTTTGCACATCCACCTCCCATTTTTCCATGTACACCTTTTGTAGCCTACAACAGCAAACATACCAAAAAACCACGAAAACTATGAGATTGAGGAGAGTTAAGAGTTTTCATTTACTTGGGTGACATATGAAGTCTTTCATACAACTTGGAAATAAACCCAAGTATCATAGTCTCATGTATGGAGCTAGAAGTTGTGTGATAAAGCTGGGTTTAGGCAAAAGAATGTGTAAAGAAAAGAAACATCCTGCAAGAATGAAAATGCAAATATTCCATCCGTGATGAAGTACCTGAAAATGCAAAGACTGTACATTGCCTTGAGTCCTGACCTTGGACTGAGTCCACTGTATCTGTCTCTATGCATCTGTGACTTGCACCTTTATTTTAATTTCTCCAAGTAGAGATACTTGAGAAAAAGAAACTTATATTCTGTTTATAAAACTGTGTATGCAATCAACTTAATTTTATTCTCTGATGTTTAAACTAAATTTAGCATAGGTATTGAAGCAGTATACACATAATCTATGATGATTTTACCTTTCTGAGACAGAATGGTTCCTCCTGAGACATTTGCAAGCTGTGCAGTATTCCTATAGGTCATATTTCTGGAGTGCTCTGTATCAAACTTGCCCCGATGATATGGTTCATATGGAGATATAAAAGTCGGTATCAGTAGAAAACAACAGCATTTTTTCCACAAATAGTTGAATCATTTGACATTATTTTTGAAGAAATATTTTTGAAGAATTTTTTTTGTTTTGTCCTTTAAGTAAATAAAAAAATCCCCACACCAGAAAAGACCACAACATTCCTCCCCCTTCCCCCCAAAAAAACCCACAACAGAGGTCAAGAAGAAAGGCCTACTTGCCAGAATTCAAATACTGAATTTGTAAGGAGGATTAAATATTAGGTAGGAGAGGGTAAACCAATCCACAGTTTGAGGGATATTTATACTTTCAGACCTTTCTTAGAAATCAATCAGAATTTTAAGAAGTCTCTAACAGTTCCATTCTCATCTTGCTACCAAACCTACTTCCTCTTCTTCAGCTACAGCTTCTTCCCCTTAAGCTGAAGTACGCGTTTCAATATTGATGCTTAAAAATTCAATGCCTTACTTTAATTTACCTCCTGTCCCACAGGAAGTATTTCCTATTTATTTATTTAGTGAGTTATTTTCAATAAGTTGCCTCTGCTTTAGTCATCACATTCTTCTTTTATTTTCTAACATTCATCTTTTGCTGAGATGCACCTGTAACGTTCAGCTAGTGCACCCAACTCAAGAAACACTTGCGAAATGTTCAATTAAAAAGCAGTTCTTAATGTACTTGGGTGTTGTGACCTAACCCTAGCAGGCAACGAAGCCCCACACAGCCTCTCACTCACTACTCCTGCAGTGAGACAGGACAGGGAATCAGAAGGGTAAAAGTGGAGAAGCTTGTGGGTTGAGTTAAAGAGAGTTTAATAGGGCAAGCAAAAGCTTCACACACAAGCAGAGCAAAACAAACAATTAATTCACCACTTCTCATCATTAGGCAGGAGTTCAGCCGTCTCTAAGAAAGCAAGGATCCATCATGCCCAGAAGTGACTTCCCACCCGCCTTGCTCTTTCTTTCTCCAGCTTTCATTGCTGAGATAACATGATGTCATGTGGGATATCCCTTTGTTCCATGGGGATCAGCCGTCCCGGCTGCGGTCCCTCCCCATTCGCTTTGCACCCCTAGCCTCCTTGCTAGCGAGGTTGTATGAGGAGCAGAAAAGGCCTTGACTCTGTGTAAACCCTGCTCAGAAATAATTAAAAAGTCCTTTGTTACCAGCATTGTTCCAATCACAAATCCAAAACATAGAAAACTTACTCTGTACTGGACAAAATTAGTACACTGGCAATATGGACTATTCCCACATTTTCCTGTCTTACATCCCACTGGCTTAACTGAAAAAGTTTCTGCAAGAAGAGAGTAATCTGTGTGGAGTGAGACTGGAAACATTGTAAGACATTAAGCACATTAGTAATGATATCCTAAACTGTTTTCTGGGACATGAGAAAGCTATTTTCTCCATGTGCCTGTGCTTTGATGTCTGGATGACAACCAATATAACCTTCAGATCATTCTCAGGGCAAGAGTACAGACATACGCAATGATGTCATGTTTTCTCTAGCTGTAGCCAGTAAATATTGAAAACACATGATCTCAAAATACGTGGCAAATTAATTGTACAGTCTGTTGGCAACCCTATGGAAGCAAAACTCTCCTACTCATTTATTCTATCTCCATCTCAAAACACTTTGGGGTGTAAAAACAGTCATTAGTGTTTCTTTCTTCCTTTAAAAAATTATATCTTTAATTAGCAGAAAAATTGAATCATATACTGTGATTTGCATTAATCTTCAATATTAACAAGATATTTAATAATCATAGATAAAAGATTCAAATAAGAGGTTTTATATAAAAAAAATCAATTGAAACTACTGCACCTTAAGAACATGACATTTCCCTAACTTTTAGCCTTGACAGGCTTTCAAGGCACTTTCAGTTTTCTAACCAACATAAAACAATATTCTCCTAAGCCACTCTGGTTTATTTAAATTTCAGTGACCAAAATTTGACAGCCAGGGCCTTAGATGCTTTTAAACAACTAAAGCTGATATCTCACTGTATTTACTGATGCTAGAAAAAAACAAAGAAGGTTGTTTTCAGCTAGATTTTTCATTATCTTTAAGGACTCATATAGAGGAATCAAGTTTAAATTGAAGTTAAACAAGGTACTGTACATCAATGAGAGAAGAAAATAAAGTGTTTGCCATGCAGTGTACTGCATTGTCCTTAATTTGGGCCTTAAGGATTCAGGAGATTGTATAAATTGCAGTGTTGCTGAATGAAAAGCTGTTGACTTCTGAGTGTCACTCTGGAAGCTGAGCTGTAACAGTTAGGAGGAATATGGAGAGTGCCTCCTGCATTTGCTTCTTTTCTCTTTGGATAGTGCACATCTAAGGACAAAGATATTATGTTTGTTATGTTATGTTATGTGTTATAACCCTTGGCACCTGTTAGGAACAGAGTAACTCCAATTATTCTCTGATCCTTCTGTCCCTCTCTAACCAGGTACAAAAAAATAGATTAGAAATTAAAGCTTGAATGATTGCAATATTACTCACTCCTGAGCTAATCAAAAGATTAAATAAATGGCTAATGTTTTTATATTAGGCCAGATATGGAAAAAGATATCAAATACAATCTGTTTTTCTTTCTGTCTTCTTTCACTGTCATCATTTGGCATGAATGTCAAATGTTATGTCAGTGTCCTTCACTCCGATAAACAGTCTGCAGTGGTTAAAATTTTAATACTATGTGCAGATGTCAGTATTTTACAGGTGACTGCTGCTGTATCATCATTATTGAAGTCAATCAGAATTGTTTTCCCACTATAATAATTCAATTCTTAATGAGTTCATGGCCAGCAAAAACAAATGGCTGAGATGGAGCGTGAGATAGAAAATGATTGCTGAGCCTTCCTGTTACAACATCTCATGTCTGAAATTTTAAATTAGTAAAATTAATACTGAATGTGGTTTGAACCGAAGTAGAACAGTTCATTTTGATACTCACAATGGGATGAATTTTGAAAGCATGCCAGATCTATTCGAGCTTGAGCAAGCAATGAGCAAACTGGTACATCGTTTACCCTGCCCACAAAAACCCCCTAAAACAGCAGTTTTCAATTTTCTTCAAATGGTTTTGCATCAAGAAAAGTGCACCAAACAAAGACAGTATAGATAGTGTATTTTTATTTTACTAGAGCTGAAGGACTAGTTGCATGACTTATGTGAATCATTAGCAGATAATAAATAAAATTATCTGAACAAATTTTTCATTATGCAGAAGACTATAGAAATGCTTGAACTGTTTATTACTATTTTTGCATATGTATGTTCTACTAATGTGTTTAGAAAAGTTGCAGGGCTTATTTTTATTTGCTCAAATGACGCTATAATATATATATAGTAGATATAGTATAGGAAAAAAGTCTGTGTTTTTGCTGTTTGTAGCTTTTCATTGTAGAAGGAGTTGTGAAAGCTATTCAGTAGCGCTTTTTGTGATAGGCGTCTAAATCTGTGGTTTTAGTAAAAAAAAAAAAAAAAGAGGAAAAGAAAGAAAATATTTCCTATTTGTGGACACTGAAAATGGAAAGTATCAGCTGAATGTTCAGAAGTCTCTCCTGATGAGATCCATCCCAGAATTCTGAAGGAGTTAGCAAATGTTATGTCAGGACCCCTTTGGTCACCTTCCAAAGTTGTTGGGTGTCTGGGGAGATCCCTGCTGACTGGAAGCTGGACAATGTACTCCAGCCTACAAAAAGAGTGTGAGTGAAGAGCCAGAGAACTATGGAGCCATTAATTTAATCTGCGTTCCTGGAAAAAATTATGAGCAGAAGCTTATGAGTTCATAAAGGGAAAATCCTGTGTAACCAATTTGAAATACATCTATTATAGGATCATCCACCTACTGAATGAAGGGGAGGCAGTGGGTGTAGGGGTTTTATGTGTTAGCAAGGATTCTGATACTAACAGCATCCTGCTGTGAGTTCATGGTGCACTGGATGAAGAACTGGCTGAAGTGCAGAGCTCAAAGGGCTGCAGTGAATGGGGTCACATCTGGCTGGTGATCAGTCCAGTGTTATTCATCAGGGTTCAGTTCCGGGACCAGTCCTGTCCAATCTATTTATCAATCATCTGGATGCAGGAGTTGAATGTACCACTAGCAAGTTTTATGATGATCCCAAACTGGAGGTGCTTTTAACTCTCTTGAGGGAAGGAAGCTTTGCAGAGGGATCAGGATAGGTTGGAGTATAGGGCAATGATTAATGGGATGAAATTTACAAGTCCTAATGCATTCTGCACCTGGGATGGAGTAATGCTGAGCCCAAGTATAAATGAGGAGAGGAGAAGATGGAGAGCAACCCTGCAGAAAGGGATCAGGGATTGCTGGTTCGCAGCAGCTCAGTGTGAGTCAGCAGTGAGTCCTGGCAACCCAGAGGGCAAAACACATCCTGGGGTGCATCAAACACAGCATCACCACTTGGCCAAAAGAGGTGACTGTCTCGCTGTATTCAGTGTTGGTGTGGCCTCGCCATGAGTACTGTGTGAAGTTTTGGGTTCCACAGGTAAAAAAGGGCATATATGTCCTTGAATGCAACCAGAGAAGGGCAACAAAGCTGGTACAAGGGCTGGAAGGAATGTCCTGTGAGGACCTGCTAAAGACTTTGGTTTTGTATACTTTGGAGAGAAAGCAGCTGAGGGGAGAGGGAGGTGCTGAGCTCTTCTCCCTGGTCTCCAGTGACTGGACATATGGGAATGGTCCAAGACTGTGCCAGGAGAGATTTAGACTGGATGTTAAAAAGCATTTTTTTGCTGAGAGGATGGTCAAACAGTGGAACAGGCTTTCTAGAAAGATTTCCAATGCCCTTAATAACATATTTTAATATTTGGTCTTGAAGTGGTCAGGCAGTTGGACTAGATGATCACAGTAGATCCCTTCCAACTGAAATATTCTCTTCCTATTCTATTCTATTCTATTCTATTCTATTCTATTCTATTCTATTCTATTCTATTCTATTCTATTCTATTCTATT
>JAYRBT010000082.1:71748399-71758645 GCA_036023395.1 Myiotriccus ornatus
CAGGCAGAGAGAGATTTATTGTTCTGTTAACAGCTTAAGTAGGTTTTGGGGAGATCACAAGTTAACCAGTGAGAGCACAGGATGTCTTACAAACAACCAATGATAACAAAGGGTTAACAGCCAATGGGTAAGCTTACAGTTATCTCTCAGGACATTCCAAGGTACAGTGAGGGGTAAAAAGGATCTTGGGAAAGAGAAGGGCTACACGAGGAGTCACAAACACCATCTTGGAAGCATGGTTACTTTAACAAGTTCAACATACTTTTATATACCACAAATATATTGCAACACTCCAGTATGTCCAGCTGTCTTGTAGTGGGGAGCCCAGAACTGGAAACACTGCTCCAAGTGTGTGTCAGCAGTGCTGAGCAGTGGGGAAGGATCACCCTCCCTTGACCAGCTGGCAATGTTCTTCCTAGTACAGGCATGTTGATATTGTCCTTTCGTGCAAGGGCACATTCCTTGCTCATGTTCAACTCAGCATCCAGCAGGACCCCAGGTCCTTCTCAGCAAATGTGATTTCTGACTGGGAAACACCAACCCCCCACTCACTACAAATGATTCCTGTGATTCTGTTCTCCCTAGATGCAGGACTTTGAACTTCCGCTTATTGGAATTCATGATACTCCTGTAAGTCCATTTCTCCAACCTGCAGAGGTCCCTCTGAATGGTGGTACACTCATCTGGTTTATTGACTGTTCCTTCCAGTTTTATAATACCTGTGAACTTGCTGAAGGTGCCAAATCAGCCTTTCTGTTGTTCCCTGGGGTTTGTCATTAGCAACTGACCATCAGTGTGATTTCATGCTGCTGATCACAACCCTCTGACACCAGCAGTTCCATCAGTTTTCACTCCACATAAATGTTACCAGTTCATTAGTGAGGATGCTATTGAACACAGTGTTAAAAGCTGTACTACAGTCAGGATAGTCAACGTCTACTACTGTTCACTCATCCGCCAAGCCAATGATTTACAAGACTGTTGGGTTCTCTCCTGCTCTCATAAATGCGATTTTTTCCTGTAAATTATTGCTGCTTTTCTACTCAGATGTACAGACACAGTAAGATCTTTTCTTAATTATGTGAACAGACATATGAAATGCTTAAAGGTAGCATGCATAGTAGAAGTAGGCTTGTGAATCTGGGAAACATAATATGTAAGAGGACCCTTGAAATGGAAGTTTGGGAGTAGTAAGTACTTTATGCAAAGCAGCATAAAGTAGCATAACAGATCCAAGAAAAAGAGTTTGCTAGATAGTTACTGGAATGTGAGCAGTCCTTGGGTACCACCTGGTTTTGGAAGGAAGTTAAATAAACCATGTAGGCCTGGAAGATGGAATGAAATACCTGAAATATTACCCAAATCAGAAAAGATATACCCTTTGTCAGAGAAAAGGCATATTCTATAATGAGTTGCCAATCAATTAAAAAAAACAAACCCAAACAAACCAAATCAAACCAAAACCAACCAAAAAAAAAAGAAGTTGTGTCAAAGAAACAGGAACCAAGTCAATGGCTGAATAAAACCATAGAACAGTACAGTTTATATGAAATTCACTCAGTGTGGGGTAAAACTCTGCATAAACGGTCATCTAGTCAAAGAACATTTGAAAACCATTCCAGATAAAGGCACCTAAAACTGCTTGACTAGCCTCATCCACATAACATGAACATTAGCTCCTTTGCTATGGCTGTATGGAAGTTTCTGTGCATTTACAGTCTGGTAGATTTTCAGTACAACATTAATTTCCGTTTGTTAAAAATAAAAATAAAAAATAGTTATATGTTTGACAAAATAATAAAAAAATCAGCCATGAGGAATGTTTCATAAAAATAGAAGTTTTTGTATAGTACTCAATTTGTTTCCTCACTTGGCACAGATGCAGTAATGATATAGAGAAGAACAAAAATAGATACAAAAAATATATGTAATGCATAAAAGTTTGGTGTTTATTTTCTCTTATTGGTGTTTATTTTCTCTTATTAGACCAGCATTTCAAGGGATGGGGTCAGATTACTATTAATTCTCTCTTTAACATTGCATGCAAAATGTCACAGGTTGCTTAATTATTCTGGCAAGGTTGGTGAAACTTTGTAATTTGCTTTGGGCATTTTTTGATTCAGCATATATAGAGTCTTTTGAGTTAGCAAGGGCAGTTTATTAATTTCTTTTTAAAATGGTGATCAAGAGCTCCCTATTTCCTTGCCATTTTCACTGATAATGAAAACATTTGCAATGCAAGTAATTTGTATGATGGTGATAATAATAATACATAGTAGTAAAGTAATAAAAATATAATGGCCTAATAAAATGTAGTAAACAGTAATAAAGTTATCTATTCTAAGTTAATAACAGTAATAAGAAAATAAATAATGTATCATAATAATTACAGTCTCAGGGCATCTAGACAAAGTTATTAGCACTAACTATGCCCAGAATTATAAAAGGCATCTTCTGCTACTGTAAAAATTCATATCATACTACATTTGGTCAACAGTTTTGCCATAAATTCTGCTTAGTAGTCTAACTGTATGTATAATACATGTACCATATGTATTAAATCTGACAAAACATGTCTAAACTGTATTTATAAAAAATAAAATAATCTCTATAAACTGTATGAATATTAAGTATCACTCAACTTTCACAATTACTTCAACAGAAAAATCTAGACGCATGACCTGCCTGATGAATTCGTAGTGAATCCCTGTGTCTTGTTTGAGTATGAATATAGTCTAAAGCTTCAGAAGTTTTCTACCTAAAATAAAAGTTAATTATGAAGAATGTTACCTAACACCATTTAGGCAGATTGCTGTCTTCAAGAAATGAAATAAGTTAATATGGACTTAATACGCTAAGGCACAGGTGAGAAGATGACAATTCTGCCTTAGTGGTTGAGAGCTGAGTTTCTGAGAGTTGACAACTGGACAGCATCTAGATGGGCCTACAGAAAGCATAACTGAATTCTAGGAACTGTCATGGCAGCTGGGAAAAGGCTTTGGCAAAACTCAGGAAGAACTTTGAGAATAAAACCTGGACTTTGGGAAAAACATTGAGCTTTATACCATTTCCTCAGGATGTGGCTGAACTGAAGGAAGTGTACATGAAGTTGGGCCTTAGACAGACTCGTGATCTGGCATAGATCTGCATACTGCCCAGACACAATCCATACTAATCCATAGTAAAATGCAGGAGCAGGAAAGATAGTGCATACTCCTTGGCTAGAATAACCAGTTCCTTCTCTATCTCTCCATTCTTGCAACACAGAGGGATGAAGAAGCTGAAGAGGAAAATGTGGCAAGATGGAAGTCCAGGGAGTGAAACTGATTATCATTGCCGATTTCAGCGAAACTGGCTATCATTGCTGATTTCTCCAAACCCTTTGTGCCATTATATTTTTTCACAAAATGCATAGTGCTTTTGTGTTTATTTCCAGTTTTTTCCTGTTTTAATTAAAACTATCGTTTTATCTTTGCTTTGATTTGCATATCATCGTGATGTCTAAGTGTTCATTCCAGTTAGTTACTCTTCTTGAATTGCTTAGTTTATTGAACTTTCCTATTTTCTAAAGGTCTTACTTTTATGCACTAAAATTTAGAGAAAGGGAAAGTTAAAATATTTAGTTGAAATACAATAGTAAATGAAGCAGTTCACGGATCCTACTGAACTAATGGCCAATTAGTCAAAAGTAGTTAGCATAAAGAGACACAATTAAAATCATTACCCATGTCAGCAGACAGATCAATATTGTGCCTATATAATCAGTTAGTTCCTCTCAATCCATAAAATTAATCAGGGACAAGGTGGCACTTGCTTCACTTAAGAGATGCACTGAATGTTTAGAGCAAGTGGTTTTGAAACAGCCAGAGTGTCCAAGCAGTTGCTCTTCAAGACTGTCATGTGTGACATGGAGGTAAAAGTACTTGGCATACCCTTTCCTTCAGCCTTCTTTATCTGCAGTGCTCTCTGCTTGTGGGTCGTGCTCACCAGTGTCCATTTTTCTCCGTAGTCTTTTCAAAATTTATAAATAGGTCATAGGAATAATGCCTTTCATACATTAGCTTTCCAGCAATTTGGAAAGCAAGATTTTTGTCATCTTATGTTTTCCAGATACCCATTTTCAGTCAATACAAGCAAAATGAAGGTTTTATAGCTCTCTAAACTAGAAAAGGCTGTTTTCACGTGTATCAGGAATAATGTCTGCTGCCAAAAAAGCTCTGGGGAAGTATGGTGTCTTCGGTTCTGCCTCTTCAGTGTTTCTTATTATAATTACCTGCCCTACTACCAAATGCAGAGGAACTAAGAGGAAACAAAATCGTATATCTTTCAGTTTCCTCTGATTCATCTGGAGGTATATGTTTTGTCTAGAAACTATAGGTATAGAATTTGGGATGAATATAGTGGGTTTAGGTTGAAAGAGGAAGCCTGAGGAGATGCTAATTCCAATGGCCTTCTACTTAATTGGTATGACAGGGACTGAAGATTTTTTTGATATAACATTCATGTAATGCATAGAGTAGTGCCATGTGAACTGGGGACATGAGATTTGCTACTGCTATTCCTAGGCTGGTACAGAGGGAGGCCAGAAAGAAGCTTGCACAAGTGAGGTTCACAGTTTTCCTGTGATAAAGAGCATCTGCTTTTTTTCTTGTGCCCCACTTCACTCTCCACCCCTTGCTGATGCAGTTACTGCCTATAGATACTGAAATCTGAGGTGCATATGTGGGAAACCCATCCCTCCTGGGCACACAAAACTGTGGACAGAGTGGGATATCTGTGGCAGAGATCCCTGAGAATACTTACAGCAACATTACTAGAGGAAAACCGCAGTGGTAACCTAGAAGGAATCCATGCAACTGGGCTGCACCATTGTCTCAGTTCAATGAGACACAAGTGTTTTACTGAGGATGAGTTATGAGGAAGACCCACACTCCTCCATCTAAGCAATTGCAAATCTGAGATTAAGAGGCTCCAACTGAGAAAAAATGTGGAAAAAGGAAAAAAATAACAGCCCTTTATTAAAAAATATGTATGTATTGTCAGAACAATGAAAGAACACAAATAAAACAACCAAACAACAATCCAATACCAAAAAATAATCCCCTACAAAACAAACAAACAAAAAAATCAAACCACAAAAAAGTAAACAGTTCAGTTTGCACCCTTTGGTGCAATTCTAACCATAGTCCACAGGGGGGTGCTGTTGGATCACTGGTGGTCACCATGCTGGAGAGCCCCGGGGTGTGCTGCAGAAGATGAAGATGGAGGTCTTCCCTCCCCCCTCACCAGAAAAAGGGGAGAAAAGGAGGGAGAGGAAAAAAAAAAAAGTCTTTCCCAAACAGGAACTCACTCTGTCCTACTGGCTGAGTTGTATGGTGTAGCTTCCCCTCTCCTTTGATATGCACAAAAACTGCTGGGAAAAAAAAAAAGGAACAATGGAGGAGGGGGGAAAAAAGGTGACTTCCTTCCCAAATGGTTCCTCTCCAATGAAAAATCCAAACATGTTCCCCTGCTGGGTAGGGCTGAGGTGACCAGGCAGCCAGGCTGAGGACAAAATCACCTTGGAGCTCCTGCCACCCAAACTTTTGTGTTGGTCAATTGCCCAAGCCACAACAAACCTGCCCATTCAACATCCCCTTCACACAGTGGGCAGGGCGAAGGGATAATTCCTGCTTTGTTTCCAAGAACAAGCAAAACCATGACAACCACAATGACTACTGGAAAGTGCAAAAATGGCATTTCCCTCTGATTCCTTGGAATCACTATCAGGCAGGTGATGGCCAGTATGTTTAGAGTTAAGAGCCATTCAACATAAAAATTCCCAGCAGCAATGATTTTGCTTTTCTCCTGTTCTCTGTGACATCATAATGTGTCAGGTTGACTAACTCGCAAACAAAATGAAGCACTTCCTTTAGTGAAATCTTTACTTTGAGGAGAAAAATCATACTAGTCTACACCCTGGGTTCTTGTTTTATTGTCTTGAGCATAAGTACCTGTTAACTTAAACAAATATTAAATAACAAAATATATGGGTAATACTGAGATCCTGCATTAGGTGTATCTACTGTTCTCATCGGTGGTTGTGATATCATGATAGGGGAAGGTATTCAAAGGCACATAGACAATTTAAGAACACACACTATTGCCTTTTTCTTTCTTTTCTCAGTTCTTATCTAAATACTTTTGAAAATTATGTTCAGTTATGCTACAGGCAAAAGTAGGATCAAAATAATAAAGAAAAAAGGGCCAGCTAAAACTCAAAAAAAAGAAGAGTCAAGTTCTAAAAAGTCTTTGATGAAGAGAATAACTACTGCTTTGCAGGAGTCAACGTACATACTTAAGGATATTAAGGAATTATCTTAGAAATTAGCTTTCATTTACTGAGAGAATGGATTAAAATTGCAAATGTTACTGTGTCAAATAGCCTATTTAATAATTTACATTACTTGCTTCAAAATGAAAAATATTTTCTGAGAGGATAAACGGTGGTAAAAAAAGTCCTTTACAGAGTCCTATAGTCCTATACAAAGCGGTCAGTATAGAGGAAATCAGTAGACAGGTGTTTCATTATTTATCTACAGCTAGTTTTTGACAATGTAAAGTCATACACCTTCATCTATGTCGTTCATCTTTTCCTGAAGGATAAGTGCAGGACCTTTAAATCTCAAGACTCTGTGAGAGAAGACTATTTAGATTAAACTATGAAGGAACTTAACAACTTTATTTTTGCCGTATTTCTAACCCGACAAATTGCTCAAAGTGGTTTGTGCTATTTTTGCCCTAATTTTTGAATCTTACTGAAATGTATTTATCACACCAAATTAAATGAATATGTTTTTCTTGAATTTTGCTCTCTGCTTTGTGTGCCGGAATAATATCACATACATATAAAGAAATTATCTATCTTTATGTTAGCACTGGGTAGACTTTTTAGCAAAATTCCTCTTGGGAACAAGCAGAAATTGATATCAGTGGCCTCCGAGAAAAGTAACTATTAACCACATAGTCGACATGCTGTGTAATAACAGTGGTGTCTCTCAGTGGGGGCATTTCAGAAAGCTCTAGGCTACTTCACCCCTCCTGCATACTAAGAGTATATTCATGAGGACTTAGGGCAAAGAAAGTAGTGTTCTTTGAATTCATGCCCTACCTTATGATTTTCACTGCATATTTCTGTATGAAGAGTCAAATCTTACTTCTTGCCATGTAGTCCCTCAGCAGGTTTTTGTGAGCCTCAAGTTAAGTTAAAGGACTGATATTGAATACAGTTATCTTGATGGAAGGAGGTAGATGTAATTTGAACTTAGAGTAGAAATACTAATAACTACAATTAAATTGCTGCTTCAAAAACACAATACATATATTTTCTGTAAATATTGCCTCTACTCAACCAGTGAATTCTGATGATTTAAGGTCTTGAAGAAGAAGATATTGAGGGACAAAGGACAGACACTGGAACATGAAAGGGAAAGAAGAGAATACAGATCTTGAATGAATTAAAATGAAACGTTATCCTAGAGAGGTTTTGAATAACCCTGCAGATTTCTGTTTCTTTATCTCACTTGTATTGAACTCATGTAATTTATTGGTTGTTTAAGCATTTTTTGGAGACAAAGCACTGCATGAGAACAAATCCCAGACACAAATCTGTCCAGAATTTACATTATGGAGTATGCTGATGTATGTGTACACACATACATACAGATACATAGTGACCTACAACCTCTTAGTTTAATTTTTGGTTTGGTTTTAGCATTTCCTTGTATATCAATAAGAGCATAGAATGTGAAATGAAAATTTGATGAGGAGGAAAGCACCACAAATTCTCACTGACTTTCAAAGGGAGCTGTCTGTTTTACTCTTCTCTATAACTAAAAATCTTTCTGCATGTAATCTATTCAGTGTGCTTCTCATACTGGCTACTTGGAGTACTAAAATTCCAAGACACTTCAATAATGAAACAAGAAAGGTAGGGCTTTCATGGTTGTTCTTTTTAGTTTAACTAAATATTTGTACGCCTGATCCTGATTTAGAGTATGTGCAATTCTCTTGGATAGAGAGCCACTATGTACTCTAGATTTTTCCAATGGATACCACAATGATTGATTTTTCACAACCGTGTCTGACATTGCCTTTAGAGGGCTGAGGGTTACTGGCAGTTCCATACACCTCTTCATATGAAATTCTGTCTGGAATGAAAAATACCCATGTTGCTATTTGAGTTGTGAGTGCCCTGTGTGATGAGAAAAAACCTACCACTTAGAAATTTTGAAGGGAAGAAAAGTTCTCAATTGAGTTTGTTCCAAGCAGAAAGAACAACAGGATATCAATCCCCTGATAAATCCCCCAGAAACTACCACAAACTGAAAATGCTTTAGAAAAAGAAAAATTACTGAAACAATGTGAAATTTACTGACCAGCGACATAATAATTGTAGATTACATGATCCAAAACATCTTCTATACTTATTCTTTAAAAATCAATGAATAAGAAACATTTTGTGTTTTAAAAAGTTAACTGTTTTAACCACACGGTTAGCTGTTAGCTGTTTTAATCATTAAGGAGTCATCCCAAGCAAATTAGTGATAGATCCATAATGCTCAAGAGATTTGTTCCTTTTGTTCATTATTATATTTTAAAATGACAGTATATTTTGTTCTTAAATTGACACTGTTCTATAATAGTCACATTAGCACTTCTTTCAGAAAATCAAAGGGTATCCCAAGTTTCCTATCACTGGAAAAATTGCCTACTTAGGCACTGAGAGAAGAGTTCTCCGAGTTAGAGCTGCAGTCTTACAATAGTTTGAACAGTTTTATTTCCACTAGGTGGAGCACTGTTATCACAGCAGAATTTTGTAAAATTAAAAAGAGGCTTTTGAAGTCAAAGAAGAGAAAAAAGAGATTAAGCTGGAGAATTTGGATCCAGATCTAGATATGTTTTTGTGAAGTGTGTGAGGGTTAAAGTATGCAAACTTCTGCATTCCATTTTGATTGGTCTGCCTCTTTTGAATTATGTCTTCCTAGTCCATCATTATCCTTGCAGGCTTTGAATGAAAAAGTGAATAATTTAAGGTAAAAGACATGGGGTTCTTCAACATCCTCACAAGAGGAAGCAGAGGGGGAAGTAGCTTTTTAGCTCTTTGCTCTCATGACCAGTGACAGGACTCGAGGAAACACCATGAGACTGTTTAGGAAGGTTTAGATTAGATACCAGGAAAAGTTTTTTTCACCCAGAGGGTGGTGGAGTACTGAAATCCAGGGAACTGGTCACAGCACCAAGCCTGACAGAGTTCAAGAAGTATCTGGATGATACTCTTGGGAACGTGGTGTGACTCTTGGAGTGTCCTGTGCAAGGCCAGGGTTTGGACTCTGTGATCCTGATGGGTCGCTTCCAACTCAGCATACTCTGTCATTCTATGATTCAATGATTTCTAGAAAAAAAAAGGGACAAAACCAAGGTGGTTGCTATGGTGTAGATTTCTGTTTCTAAAGGATGGATATAATGTTTTAGAAGACTATATTTAATGAAGAGTTTTGTAAAAACAAAATTAATTATATGCCATTTGTGGTCTAGCAGACTCCAAACTGAGTAAATTCAAAGTTAAAAATTCATTGCCAAAAGGTGTCTTTGTCTGAAACTGGGGAAATTGAAACTGGGGAAAGAATAAGAGTACTTTATAGAAGAGCAACCTTGCTGAGGCTTCTCAGTTAGTCCATGATGTGGATATTCAGAGCTTCAATAGATCACTATCAACTTAAACTGCACTCAAAAGCATAAAAGTGTTAAGAAAATTGTAAAACTACATGACAAAACACTGATGCTATATTCAATTATATCAAGAATTGCCTATCAGTACTCATGGCTATCACCGTCCTCTTATGTTTTCAACATAAATCTTAGCTTAAATCCCATGAATATGAGCTTTAGATCAGCTTTTTCTGATGTCTCTGTGATGAAGCTTCATATTCCCAAGAAAACCTTGTTTATGTTATACCTTTTCTTGTTTTTTTCTTAATTAGTTGTTTTGTTCTTAATTTTTACCCAAGTGTACAAGAGGTAAAACACTTTGCAGGTATGTATAGCTCTTTAGGTGCACTGAACCAAACATTTTTTCCCACAGGAAGGTACGAAAAGGGTCTGCAGGGTGTAGTTGGGTCAATATAGAATTTTAAAAAGGATGAACCTGGTCACCCAGGCACTGTCAGTTTCCGTAGTTTCAATCATAAATGGCACCTGTGGCAGA
>JAYRBT010000082.1:71758745-71790222 GCA_036023395.1 Myiotriccus ornatus
TTTTAAAAAGGATGAACCTGGTCACCCAGGCACTGTCAGTTTCCGTAGTTTCAATCATAAATGGCACCTGTGGCAGAAGAGCAGTCAGGAGCAGATGTTTTGTGTGTGTGTGTGTCTAAGCCATTCTGCATGCTGCAGCTGGTGACATGTTCTTCATGTTACAGCTGAGGCAGGCTGTATCTGCTCAGCAAATTCGACAACAAGTTTCTGCTTCCTAATACTGGTCATATGTTCGCATACATCTACACTGTGTTTAAAACATCAGTGAGTAAATATATGCAAATTAGCTTAAAGGTGGTTAGTTCAGTTGTGAGTGACAGTATAGATGTCAGCCTTTTTTAGCTATCCAAGAATGAGTGCACTGTCTCTGAGGTGCGTCTGAAGGCCTGAACCGATAAAGCATTGAAGGCTCTTCTCCTTTGACCTTGAGGTTTTCTGACTCCAACTGAAGGCATAATTTACTCTGATGTCCATTAGAGAATAATTTTTCATGTTTATAATGTTCTAGATGTTTGATATAGATTCCAAAGTCAAAACTGAGTATTCTTTTGAAACTGACTGTGTATGAATCTTCTTAGGGTAAAAGAATAGCAATGAAATAATAAACTAATAAATTAACAGACTGAGGTGTAATAATTTGTAAACTTAAGCAATGCAATTAATTAATTTTGATTCTCCTACACATTCTTGTGTCCATGGAAATGCTTCAAATATGTCTTAAAACAGGCAACTTACACCTGCACTATGACTCCATGCATAACAAACACGTGTCCACTCTGAAGGGCGACTAACCTGATTGTTAGTACTTTAAATATAACTTCTCTAAGGACAGCTATGTTACGCTATCGAACAGTTCACAAAATTATAGATAACATATTAAATGTCTTTTTTTGAGCTCTATCTATTTTACTGAGATATTCATTTCCACAATTTAGACTAGCATAACAGAGGGCTAATGAAAGAGCAAAATTTTCAAATGGTTTCTTCAGTTATGGTCACTTAAATCGTCCTAAAGTATAGGAAAATATCTATTATACATTGTACAAGTAGTAGGTGAAAAAAACCCCAACAAACTAGATATAGATTGAATTTAAAATTAATGTTTTGCTAGATGAGAGAAGGTCAGCGTGAAGAAGCTTTTCTGCAGCTATCCACAGAATGAAAAGGTTTAGAATACACAGCTCTCCAGAAACTTGTTTGGTCCCCTGAAATTCAAATCAATCATGTTATTAAATCAATAATATAATTTTTCTTTGTGTGAGACCTAATGAATAACACATAGTGGGTTAAGGAGAACACTCTATTTTCTGTAGCCAGTGGGTTGCTGTTTGCATAGTGTTTTTCTCATTATCTAATTATTATTGAGAGACTTTTTTTTTAATGGCATGGAATAGAATTCAATCAATAAAATGTTTATGGGCATTGTTAAAAGAGTGAAGTACCTTCCACCTTTTGAAAAATAACCAACAAGTTAAAAGTCAAAAACTGTAACAAAATACCCTGCCATTAATTTTTATCTTAGCCATTTCTAAGTGTATCTTAGAATGTTTGAAATACGTGAGATCTATTTGTTACCAGGACAAAGGGAAAGACAATCCATATGTTAATTTATTTTACAAAGATGCTACATAAGAAACTACATCAATATGTAGTCTGAAAAGGTTAAGATAAACCCATTTTTCACAAAGAATGACTAAGTACAAATTTTACTATGAGGCTGTAAGATCAGATGGGGCTGCTGAAAACAACTAGGTGTTACAGTTTAGGGGCAACCATAACAGTCTTTCTCAGCTTTAAAATATGTGACTCTACAGGCTGGCTTCGGTGATACTGAGTGTTGTCTATGGAACAAATACTGCCAGTAGTGCTAGTTTTTTTACTATCCTGGGCTCTAAGAACACTCTACTTCATCCCAGTTCCATGATGCAAGGAAAAATTCACTTGTAGGTTGTAGTGGGTTTACCTAGGCTGGAAGCCAGATGCCCGCCAAGTTGCCCTATCACTCTCCTTCCCATCCTGACTGGGGAGAGAGAATAGAATAGAAAACAACTGGTAGATTGAGATAGGGCAGTTTACTAAAGCAAAAGTGGAAGCTTGTGCACACGATAGTGAAGAGGAAAATAGCAAGATTTATTTTCTTCTTTCCATCAGCAGTGATGTCCAGCTTCCTGGGAAGCAGGGCTTCAGAAACATATAATGATTGCTCAGCAGTCAAATTTTGTAAACAATAAATGCCTCACGTTCTTCCTTCTTTCCTTAGATTTTATATCTGAGCTGATGTCATATGGTATGGAATATCCCTTTCATCAGTTTGGGTCAGCTGGCCTACTGGTGTCCCCTCCCAGGATTTTGCCCTAAACTGGGGACGGAGAATGCTGTAGCCAAAACACTGGTGTGTTATCAACACCTTTCTAGCTACTAATGTAAAGCACACCACTGTGAGGGCTGCTATGGGAAAATGAACTCCAGCTCAGCCAGATCCAATACAACCTCCAACCCTTCTTCCACACCACTGGTGTCATACTCAGATCCTACATAATTTATACATCTTCTGACTATCCCCCATCCTTTCACAGATAGACATTATTTTTCCATTTTCATGGGCTTCTTCCAACCCTCCAGATCTTGGGCTTCATTCTTTCAGGATGAGTGCAATCAATCATTGGGCACCAACACTAGCCTGGCCTGGCTAATCGTGGCATTCTCCTTGTGCCTCGCAAAATTCGTTCTTCATTGTCCTGCTACTTTACTTCCTGCAACATACAACTTACACTATAGATTACTTTTCACCTAAGATTAAATATCCCTGGGGCACACACCAGGATAGCCCTTCCTTCCCCATTACCCACCAGGTACACCCTGATCCCTGAGCAAAGACAATCCCACAAATGGGTTTGCCTTTTCCCATGGGAGGACAAACTGACACTGACTCCCTCAACCACTTCTCCATGTGGAGTACGGGAACATTACCTCTTCCCACAGTATGTAGGGGTTTTGTTTGGGCAGGACCAGGGCAGTTGGCAGATTCCCTACTGTTGACCAGCCAAGTGGCTTCAGCTAAATTTGCCTCCCAGTG
The DNA here is from genome assembly GCA_036023395.1 of Myiotriccus ornatus. Lineage (NCBI taxonomy): Eukaryota > Metazoa > Chordata > Aves > Passeriformes > Tyrannidae > Myiotriccus > Myiotriccus ornatus. The sequence continues at coordinate 71,761,822 of JAYRBT010000082.1, forward strand.
TTTCTGTGTCCTATTACCCAATGCTCTTAACACAGATTCCATCAGTCCATTATATCTCTTGATCTTTTTAGAGACTTGTGGGTGATAATGGATGTGATACATCCACTCAATGCCATGTTTCTTTGCCTAAAAGTTTATAAGGTTATTTAAAAAAATGAGTCCTGTTTTCTGATTCATTTCTCTACATGGTACCATGTCACCACAGAATGTACCTCTCAAGGCCTAATATGGTGTTTTGAGCAGTGGCCTGGTCTACAGAATATTTTTCCAGCCAATCAATAATTACCTCCACCATGGTGAGTATGTAGTTTTTGCCTTGGCGTCTTCATAGCCCCCCTGCTAACAAAACGTGGACACAGAAAACCCAATACATGTGTCCAGCTTGTCTCAAAAAGACATGAACTAGACCAAGCACAAGAACAAGAAGGGAAATGTTTAGCTCCAGTAGATCCTGTCTGGGATACAACAATAACATCAGTATTTCAGGAGGCCCCAGAATCTGAGGACTCAGTCATTATTGCCATTTTCTCTTTTTCTTCACCCATGGTTTATGCTGGTTTATTTTTAGCTTGTATTTGTCTTTTTATCGGAGAAAAAAAAAAGTTATTTGATCAAAGCCATTCCATATATTTTAAGTTCTGGGTATTTAATTTCAGAATTTTTATTCTCAATTTCATTTCATTTATATTTCTATTTCCCCTCTTACCTTAGTATCGATCAGAACTGTTTTCAGCTTTGAAATTATGTCTGCTTCAGAGAACAGGTAACAGCTTAATTACCTCTGGGCCACTGGTCAGGGGTCACAGTTCACCGGCAGGTAAGTGAAATGGCTGATAACGTATTTTTCCACCAGGTGCTGTTAAGTCCCTCCGTCTCCTCCCTTCCCTTTTCCTCTCCCTTCTCTTCTTCCCTTCCCTCCCCTTCCCTTCTCTCCCATTCCCTCTCTCTAAAGCACAGAATCACACTCAGTGATTCTGTGTTAATCACAGTTAACATCAGTGGTGTAGGTAACACCTTTTTCTGTAGAGTCAGAGACACAAAACTTGAGTATCACTCCACTTGGCCATGATTGCAAGTCAGTAGAGGGCAGCAGGACACATGTCCACTAAGCAGTTGTTACACTATAATGTATATTTTATTGATGTCTTAAAATGGATGGCTTGCTATATTTATGATAACATTTATTACAGGACATAGAGTTCATCTCACTGGAACAAACCATTTAGTTCATCTTATCCGGTAAGCGGCTGACAGTGGCAGTGAATAACTGATGTCTCAGAGCAAGCATAAAAATAAACAAGATGCACTCAGCCAATTGTGCCAAACCTCTGCAGGCGATTAGCTAACACCCTCAAGCATGAAATCTGATTACCTTATTATCATCTTAGCTTGCATAGGCATGGATTCTTAGCAATGCTATTAGTTATCTGCTCCTCTTTAGAATGTAGCTGTAGTGGTTTGCCTCGATGAGTTCCTGTGGCAATGATTTTCACAAACATATTATGCAAACTTTTTTCCTTCTGATCAGTCTTGTTAACTGAATTTCAACAGCAGAAATGTGTTCATATCTAAAATATGATACCTGAATAGACACTTAGTTTAAATGAATTTTTAGACTGCAAATTTAGTCAAGCCTTAATTAAAAGTCACAAAATTATGAGTTTTCCTTAGTATTCATGATCTTAAATGTAAGACAATGTGGGGGTTCTTTTTTAAAAGAGAAAAAACTTTACTCCATATCCTAAAAGGATCAAAACTCATGCTACTTTTAGAATGAATCCTGAGTTTCTCATATAGTCACATGGAACTGAGAGCTGAGGATTTATGATAATGATGAAACAGGATAAGACTTGCAAAATTCTGCAAGTTCATAACAGTGGATTTATAATAGCTGCATAAAAGGGAGCCCATCCTCGCTACAATGCCTTTGAGAAACCTAAATACAATTAGTAGTTCTAAGGATGTTTGATTGATTAACTGCTGACAGACCTACCAAAGCAAGTACGACAAAAACCTAACAAAACTCACAACCTGAACAGCTTTAGTCTCTTGACTTCAATTTCCTCCTTCCTTCCCTTTGCAAGCAAGCTGGGACAAAAGATAGGCCTTGAAGAAGAGCTTATAAGAAACTGAGACTTCTGTGTAGTCAAACTTCTTGCATTACTTCTGATTAAATTTGCATATTAGGACTTAAAAGAACAGAACTGATTGCCTGCTCTTTAGACCCTTTGTTGGAGTTATGACCATGACTTAGTAATCTCCCCTCCAAATCACCCATGGTCTGCTAGGAGTTCGGAATCACTCATGGTGGTTAATGTAGTGGGTAGACCCTGGCTAGACACCAGGGGCCCACCACAGCATCTTTAACCCTCCTCTCCTCATCTGGACAGGGGAAAATAAATATAACTAAATTATCATGGATTTAAAGGCTAGGAGAGAGTCAGTCTCTTATTTTTTCACATAACAATTCGTGCAATTCATGTAACAGTGAATTACTATCACAAGCAAAACACACTCGACTTGGGGAAGCTTGTTTAATTTATGACCAGACAAATGAGCTTAGAGTAATAGGAAGAAAAGCCAAACCTTAAAACACCTTCCTTCCACATCTCCCTTCTTCCTGGGCTTATCTCTCCTCCCAGTTTCCTCTACCTCGTTCCACTGCAGCAGTGCAGTGGGACAGGAAATGGAGGTTGCAGCCAGTTCATCCCATGTTGCCTCTCTACTTCCTCTTCATGGAGAGGACTTCTCACATTCTTCCCTTGCTTTAGCATGGTGTCCCTCCCATGGGAGACAGTTCTCACAAACTTCTTCAACATGAATCCTTCCCATGGGCTGCAGTTCTTCAGGAACTGCTGCAGTGTGGGTCCATTCCATGGGGTGGAGTACCTCAGGAACAGGGTGCTCGAGTGTGGAGCCCCTGCCGGGTCATAAGTCCTGCCTGCAAACCTGCTCCAGCATGGGGTCCTCCATGAGCTGCAGGAAGACAGCCTGTTTCACCATGGTCTTCACTACAGGCTGCAGTGGAACCTGTGCTGCTTCTTCTCCGTTTTCACTGACCTTGGTGTCTGCAGAGCTGTTTCTCTCACAGATTGTCACTCATCTCTCTGATTGCAATTCTGAAGGTTTTTTTTTCTTCCCTTCTTAAATATGTCATTCCAGAGCTGCTACCATGATCTCTGATGGGTGCAGACTTGGCCAGCAGCAAGTCCATCTTGGAGCTGTCTGCCATTGACTCTGTGGGACATGGGGGAAGCTGCTACTAGCTTCTCACAGAAGCCATCCCTTCGCCCACTGATACAAAAGCCTTGACCTGCAAACCCAGTCCAGTTAATTACTGTTTTCACAGGTTCCCATACATTATATTCTCTCCTTTAAATGCCAGTGAAATAGCACTTTACTGTGGACTTTACTGTAGTGCATAAATCTGGCATCATTTTCTGCTGTAAAGAATTAAGGAATTGTCAGATGTCAGATTGCATTTAATGTCATAAAAGGTCCATGCAGAAAAGACAACAGTGAGTTAAGCATCTGGTTATAAGAATCTGACATTTTAGTTTTTGTTTCCTTTTCTTTTTTTTTCCACTTCTTGTTTCCCATGGATGTACTGCTTAGACAGTTTAGAAAATAGGTATGAGAATGAAATAGGAAGGGTGTATTCGAATTGCACAGGGAGAGAAGGCATCAGCATGCTGAAATGAAATCTTCCTGTCATTTTACCCTTACTTCACAACAAAACAAGAAGCTGACAAGAACAGTTTGCTGTATCGCAGAAATAATGGAGATACTCCCAGATGAGAGGCTGAGGCACATTAAAGGGGAAAATGAAGAGTATACATCCCTGTTTTATGTCCTATACGTCACTGCTTTCAGCAGCACAAATATCATGTAAAGAGATACGGTCTTTTTGCTTACTTTTCTTGCTACTGCTCCCAGACCCCTATTTAATTTAATATTAAACAGTTATGTATTAAACACAAAAACAACCCTGGATAGTGAAGACTCCTACGCTTTCACCTCTGCATGCTTGGCTCTGGTGTATGGAGTCATAATGATCCTTTTCTCAGCTTACCACAGTGAACACTGTGCTATCTTCTGCTATCTTCTGCTATCTTCTGCATATCCAGCTATTTGTACCAGAGTATCATTTTTGCTTTTTGATTTTTATGTTTGGTTCATTTTTTGTTTGTTTTTGTTTTTTGGTTTTGGTTTGGTTTGGGGGTTTTTGTTTGTAGTTCTGAGAGCATACATTACTGGGAAAACATAGCTTTCTAATGTCCATGGGTTGACGCCACTCTGTTCTCTTTCATTATTTGCTATATGTATATTACTTATATTCTCTTATTTGGTACTTTTACAGCCTGACAAGGTAGTATTACAACTGTTGCCACAGTAGAATTCCATACCAGCATGATCTCTTGTCTTCTACAGAACACAAGCTGTATATATAAACCTTTATCCTTTGGGTTTTCCCACTGTGCCTCATATTGTAAGCTAATTTTAAGTCTTTCCCTGGAATGGGTTTGATTCTTTGGAGATGATGAGAAAGGGTATTGCTAGGGTTGTTTTTTGGGGAGATAGCCTTTTCAGCGGCATAGAAACTCCAGGTACCATTAGGATCTTTCCTATTAATGTCAGACTCTGGTTGCTATGGAGTCACTTGCTGCCTTCAAGTCTGGGACTGTCTGACTTCCTCAGCCGCTTCCACCTGTGACATTTGATTCTCATGCTGATGCCTTTGTTCTCAGCACTGTGACCCAGAGCCCTGTGTCCCAGCTCCATGATACTGCTCCTTTCCAGCTCCTTCCAACTTACAGATCCACTCCATTTCACTTGTTTGTGTAATGGCTTTATTAAGCACCACTCAGCTGCTTTAGGCTGCAGAACACCTGTTACAACAGGATCCTGTTTGTAAGAGATGTGCATTCCTCAGGAGATGAGACCATGCATTTCTAAACAAGGGAGGATTTATATAGAAACAGAAGTCCATTAAAAAAACCCACTGGGTTGGTTTTTTTTGGGTTTTTTTTATGATTTGAGTTGAGATAGAGCAAACAAAAAGATAGGAAGAGTATAGCACAACCCCCCCCCCAAAAAAAAAAAACAAACCCAAATCAAAACAAAACAAAAAACCACCAACAGCAGAAAAACAAGTGAGAACCAAGACAGAGATTTGAGAAGAAAATTGAAAGCTTAGTTTCTCAGTTCTGTGGCTTTGGTAATTGTCGTAAAGAATGTAAATGCATTTGATTTTTTCTGACAGAGAGATTTCTTTTTAATAAAATTTACACTATGAAAAAAGTTAATTTTTTTGTAAATAATGATGCTTCAATGTTTCAATTTATGTCTTACATACCAGATAGTCTCATTTTTCCATTATATTTCATACTTGTGCTGAATGGTTTTCATTTGTTAGCTTGCTACAGTAAATGGAATTCATTAATCTGAGACAAAAGTAATTATAACAAAGAATATAAAATATCAGATTATTAGGATGATATCTTTCTCTGTCAAGATGGGTTACTTCAATCCATTCATCATCTCATAGAAACATAAAGTTACTTTAGAAGGAATGTGGCCTGAATTTAAATCTGAGGACATATATAAGAGCATGTCTTATACTTAAAGAAAAGAAGCACTCAAGAATGATATCCACAGTATCCTTGTGTATTATAGGCTAGTATATTAAAGGCTAGTTGTTAAATGTCCAGATATTTCACTTCTATTTTTTAAGTATGACTCTCACATTGAATCAAACTTCACAAAAGTGAATTTCATGCCTGTTCAGAGTACCAAAATGATATTCAAGAGATTGTGGTAACAACTATTTTCAGTGTGGGAAATGATTCAGTATTTCAACCTCTACCCTCCAGTGAATGGGAGAGGTCCTTCTTGGTAGTCCAGGAGTGCCTACAGAGTCCCGGATTTCTTTGAATTTTCTCAAAACTGGATGGTGGAGCCCACTTCACCTTTCCTTCCTTCCCTGAGTGCTATAAAAGCAAACTTTTCAACCTCCTTGCTTTTGCCACACAGCTAGGACAAAGAGACAGAGTTCAGCAATACAGAGAGCCAGATTTGTTTTCCCAGGACCTTCAGACTTGCTGTGCCAAGAGGGAGGTGGAAGGCTTTGCTGGGGCAAAGTATGTGTGGATATTGCCACTATCACCAGAATAAGCAGCATTTACTGTGGATGCCTTTTACTGTGTTAGAGACAAGCATGGGCACATGCTGTACACCATCTTCCAAGACAACGATTGTTCTCTGTTACAAACTCTTTTCATCGCTGGAGCCTCTTTTATGGCAAACACCTCTGCTGAAAAGAAAATACATGCAGTATAAGTTTCTGTAACGTTCCTTTTCCTCTGTTTTAATTTGGATCCTAAATAAATTGGATATATGAGCAGTGTACAAGCCTTTTACTTGTACTTGGCAGGATGTCAGTAATGGCATGGACTGCAGTGGGAAACTGCAATTTTATTTCAAATATCCCATAAAATCTGATCAAAAAAACCCAAGAAACCCCCTAAAAATATTTTTAATTGTAGTTTTAAGTAAACCACAAAAGCTGTTTATCTTCTGTGAGTTTCAAAAGAAAAAATAAGTCTCACAAATATGCTGTTTGTGAGAGGTCAATTTACTACATTTCTGTGAATGGAAAATTCTGTATTTTTATGTACCTGTACATATTCAAGCCTGTTTTAAAATTCAGATAGATACCCTTGGAATTTGCACCCTTCAAATTGTTGCTAATTGTGACAGTGCCAAGAGAATGTCTTCAGGAACACGTGACTCATAATATTTTACTGACAAATCTTGCTCCTTTTTTCTAGAAATGAGGCCTGGTTTTTACAATTGAAGTGACGACTGCGGGAAATAGAGTGTTCTGCCCCAGCACTTTGCTGGGGCTAATCTACTTAGTCCACTTAGAATTAAATCATTTTGTAGAAAAGTGGGTATGAAGCAGACTGATAAAGTCATGGTGTGAGAATAAAAGCACCCTACTTATAAGAAGGTCCTCAAAAGAATATGCAGTGCAATGCGAGAAGAGAATCTCTTGTCATAGAATTTGCTTGTTCAGAAATGTATGTGCAGTGCTATAGGAAACAATGTTACCATTCCAGCTATCAGGAATCTTGACTGTCCAAAGAAAAAATTATCATCTGGAAAAAAAAAAAGTATTTGATTTTGTAACAGATTCTAAATTTTCATGACATACCAAAGAGAACAACCAGTATTGTTACTCTATAATTAAAACAGCAAAACCAGACTCTATGGAATAGATTAAAAAATCCAAAACCAAGGTGTTATGTTGGGTTTCTTTTAATTGCAGTTCACGTGCTATTACAAATTCTCAGAAATACAATATGGATTTTTGTTTCACTACAATTTTTTAAAAAACCAACCAAAAGCCAAAGTAGTTATATTTGCATTTTTTAAAGGGATTCAGTTTATGGACTCTTAATTTTAATTGTCTCTGTATTGAAAGTAGAACCAGAATACAGTTAGTGTGAACTCTTTTTATCTGTAGGCAATGGTCCATAATCTTCTATTTTCTGTCCCCAGTTCTCAAGAATAAATAGAAAAATATCAACAGCTTCCACTGATAGTTCAGCCAGGTGAAAAACAGATCATAGTCCCTTAGGAAGTCACAAGATTGTGACATTTGTGTCAGCTACTCAAACTTTTTTATAGGAGAAACTATTCTGAGAGTCCAAAAAATTTATGACTTAAAAATCACAGACTTCCTTGATTTAGTTGGTTTTGGTGTTCAGCTCTATATCCCTGTGTTGTTACATCACTACATAAGGGCATACTTCATACTTTCCATCCCTTTTCTTGTTCTTTATGACTTAACTTCATCAGACAAGACATTCATCAATGTCTTAACCTCTCCAGAAAAGTCTGGACCCATAGGAAATCCAATCAGCAATGTATGCATAGCACCATGATATCACCGGTGCATGCACCTACACATTGAACAACTCATGAGAAAACTATATTTGAATTGGACTACTAAAAATATTTTGGTTAGATTCATATTTTTTAATCTAAAGCAAATTAACCAGTAAGTTTCAATGAAAAAAAAAAAAAACTCCATAGAATTTCCATAAAGAAATTTCATTTAGAGAAGACTTTATTTACTATTCCTTACCTAAGTGAAATTTATTTGTCCAGCTTGTGTCATAGTATCTAGCTGTAAAATAAAAAAATGATAAATTGAAAACTGAGATTTTTATGCAATCTACTAACGAGAGGAGGGAACCTCTGTCCATCTCTGGCATCAGATTCTGCTCTGTGCTGGACGTCAGTAGAATTATATTGGTACTCATGATTGAAAAGGACACAACTGTCAAGCTGAAGGGACTTTAGAGACAGTCAAGTACAGTTCATCAGAAAATGTGGTCTGTAAACATCCTGTGGGCCAGCCAAATCCTTACCAAAGCAAAGGCTGAGATTCTTCTTCTGTGTAGAAATACTAGCTGTAATAAGTCTCTATAGGATTTTCTGAGGACAATGTCTGTCCCAACTTACTTAGCAAAAGGATGGTTGTTAATTTTGCTGGAAAATACTTTTAACTTCAGTCCACCAATCAGAACAAAGAAAAAAATCAAAGCTGACTGCCAAAACTTGGCTCACTGCTACATGTATTACAAACTTATGCTGTGTTACTGAAATACGTCTTCAAAATTAACAACACAATATGTCTTCTTTTAGTCTTTCTGTCACATATATAATTTAGGGAAAAAAATAGAGGAAAGCAAAGATGTTGGCTGAGGAAACTTCATTTGTTACTGTGATTACTTTGAGAACAAGAGGGTTTTTTTAATTTATTTTTCACAGAACATTCTGAAAACCTTAAATTTTCCTCTTGATCTTTTTCTTCTTTATCATTTTTTGTGATAAATTACTGTGTGACTCAGCTGTAGGTCAGGCACAAGGAGTGACATAACCTCGCTGACTTAAATAGTGAACAACTGCTTCTGCTTACACTTCCACAAACCAGAGAGGAAGAATGCCCTTTGAGTGCTTTATATAATAAATGACACTTAAATTTGTTCAGGAAAGTCCTTTCTGAAATTGCAAAATTATGAAATTACCACCTTATTTCACTTTCCCTCCCAAATCCCCAGCAAAGACATCGAAAACTGGAAACGTAGATGCCTATACTTAAATAGACTCATCACAACTTAGGTGGCTATCTCTATATGTAATAATTTTTAGAGGAGTTTTTAGTCTGGTGTGATCAGTGGGAAGATACCCATGATGTACCGGGTGCAGGTACCCCAGTCTATCCAACACAGCCGGCTCCAGTGGCCCCAGCACAGGGCACAGCTGAACCCCTCAGCCACGGGCAGGAGGATGGGCGAGAGCCCCGGGCAAAGCCTGGGCAAGGGAGGGCAAAACGCTGCCCGGCAGCCAGGGCTGAGGGAGGGGAACCGGGTGAGAAACAGCCCTGCGAGCCCCGAGGGCAGAGCGGGAGGAGGGCGGGAGGGGACGAGAGACCTCGATGGAACAGATGAACATGTCCTGAGGGAAGCTGCAGCCCATGGAGAGGCATGGAGAGCCCATATTTGAAGGACTACAGTGCATGGGAAGGCCCCAAACAGGAGCAGGGGAAGAGAGTGACATGGAAGGAGCAGCACAGAGGATCTCTTATGGACTGACTGCAGCCTTGCATTTTCCATCCACATGGGCAGCCAGGGTTAACCCACCACACCATGGAATGAGGGGTTTTTAAAAGCACTTAAGGGTGCTTCCTACCCTTGGGTTTGAAGGTGTTAGGTCTTGTCCACATCCTATACTAACTCCCACAAATAGATTTCCACTCCAAAGAAGGAGTGCATTCAATCCATACTGGAGCTGTAATGCAGTTTAAAGGGATGCTGATCTAAATGACTAGATCACATATTGACCATTGCACAAACATTCACTGAAAAGTAAGTCCGGGTACAACCTCAAATTGCAAAGCATTCTTCTATCCAGCAAAAATCTTAGCACACTCCCATCACAGACTGGTTCTAGAGTAGTTCACTTCAAGTCCAAATATTGATGTTTATATGGAACATTGTAATATGGAGTTTAATACTGATGGAAAAATATTAACAAATATATTTAAAAAATTCTTCCCAGTAGATAAAGCTACCACATATTTAATAAAACCAAGTACATAATAAGATAAAAAATTGCAATCAACTCTATTCTTCTGTAAATATTCAAGAAGGCCATTATTTTTAAGCATCATTTATTATTATCTCCAAAACATTTACAAATAATTATTGTGCTCAAAGCAACAAGGAGCATTTGCAATGAAATGCTAGCAAACATCTTAATTGTAAATCTCTGGAGATCTGATTCATATTAACACGGAAATTAAATATTAAAGGACTAATGCTGGACTTTGCAGTCTGTTGTCCTGCATTCTAAGCACTTCCAGTCTGACACGGATCAAATGCTGCATCAGTATTCCAGAGGAGATTGCCTTTATTTTAGTTCAGAAAGTAATGACCTATTTGCTCAATATATGTATATTAGAGGTATTAATGTTTCAGTAAAGCACTGGAAATTGCATTTCTATTTAAGCAATCCTGAAAACACTCACTCATATCTGGGGTATTACTCAGTGTGGATGGGTCATACGGGTCACACTGGGATTCCAGTAAAGGGATTACATGTCGCCTATGGTTAGCTGTGTACGACTGAGCTTTCTTCCTCTTATTCATATTTGATGTAGCTACTCTGAGGGTAGAGATTGCTCTGCAGTATGCTTGGGATCCTCCTGGTCCCTTGCTTAGCCAGGTCAGATTCTTGCCCTGACAAATGTTATTACCTGACAATATTAGCTGTGGAAAGATCCTCCCATTCTAAATCTAAGATGCACTCAACAACTAGGATGCACTCCCAGTTCCAAAATTTACAGTTAAAATTAATCATAAGTTGGAATAATTATGACAACAGGCTTCAAAAATAAGAATTATTTTATACAAAGCTGTTAAGCTTTCACCAAATAGTCAGTTACCTGCATATTCCTAGGAAATAGTCTAATCCAGCCTTCCTGTACCAAATTCTTTACTAAAAATATTATCATACCTGGCTAAAAGGAAGGTTCTGGGATATACATGGTGCATGTGTCATGTTCAGACCATTACCCTCAATGTGTACATTGCGCCATGTAAGATCAGAGGTAAAAATCAGTCATACAGACTTAGTGGAAATGGCCTGCATGACTATAGCTGCACACTGAAATGGAGATTTGCTAAAGGCTACAGTGTCTTCATGTGGAAACACTACATCTTTGTTGGGAGCTCAGACCATCTTTGACAGAAATGGTGTTAGATGAAAACACATGCATGCCACACATGAGTGCCGAGTATTTTATGCACCACTATTATGTATGTGTTCTGGATGTATAATGAATCATGTTCTGTAGCTCTTTCTATGGGTAAAGGGGCAGACAATATTGTTTTCCTCCCAAAAATATTCAAATTTGCTAAAGCCATATCTTCTAGAAAGGACTAGATTTTACTTGGAAGTTAAAACTCTGGTGACAATTTAAAAAAAAAAAAAAAAAAGCAGCAGTGTCATTTGCATTCACTACTTCATGAGGAGATGCATATTTTGCAAGGAAATGCTTTTAAATGTTCCTTTTTGACTGAAATTTTAAGTACCCTGTAGATTCTAAAAAAGTATCTTTAAAGAAATATCAAGCATAGTCATTCAGGCACATAAGTGATATACACATCTTCATGGCATATGTCATTTTCTGCCTCAAGACAATCATTCATTCAAGATAGATAGTATATTATAATTCAGGAAATCCTAGTGGAGGAGTCATTATAATTAGCAATCCTGAGCTGCAGACTTGTCAAAAGAATAGTTTTGTGTTCACATAAGTCATAAGTTTTTTTTTTCTTTGTGAGTCATTCTTTTCTCTTCTCTCTTTTCCTCATCTGAAGCCAAAAATTTCCGAGCAGCTTGTTATCAGATGTGTCTAAAGTACAAATATCCCTAATGACAATTTCTTTTCAAATACCTTATGTAAAGGGAAGCTACCAGAAGCAGCTGCAGTTTATTTGATGTTGTTCATCAAGTTCCATTGACAAAAAATGGCATATACCCAGGAGGAGTGTATATTATCTATCTTTAAGTATTATTGATAATAGAGCATAACAATATGCTATACTACCTCTTCAACTTAAGATTGGTCTTCAGAAGTTTCTTTAAATTTTTTGAGTTTACATATTGTCAAATGAGGCAAAATTTTTTATAGAAAGATTTAAATAAGCAGTCAGGTCTTAGAGTAAAGAGCTTATCTTCTTAATGGGAAGCCTAGTAAGAAATGGAATTATCTTAACGTCTTAAAAGCTTTGCAACCAATATTAATGAATGTCATTAATGAGATTTTACTGTCTATTTGACTGTAGGTGAAGTGACCAGGGAAGGTGTGTGATAATAAACACCTAGAATACATAGTGGTAGCATTCTATAGTGCTTTTTAGAGCTAAATCAATAGCTTGAGAATAGAAATTTTACTACCTGACATGGTAAATTGATGAGGATCTACCAAGACAGTTGACAACAAATAGTTTAAAATGGATTCTTTGATCTGAATCATTGATTAACAGCAGATATTATTTTCTCAGCATTCTGTTTGATATTTTTTATAAAATGACAAGCTTAACATATTCAAAACTCAAAAAGTAGTACTAAAAATTAAAATCTTGTATTATTGTCTTAAATGTATCATCAATAAAGGAAGAAAGCATTTTCATTCTTCTTAAAAGCATCTTCTAAGGACTAGATACTTCAGAAATAGTTACTCTTTTCCTCTTCCTCTCTTTGTTCTCCTAATCTTTACTTAACCAGTCTCTCCTCCTCATTATTCCTGTTTTGGCTGGTACACACTTCCGACTTGATATTTCTGTCATTTAATTACATCACTAGTAAATAAGGATTCATTAGTAATGGACACAGATTTAAGTTCCTGAATAACACTAGATGTGGATGATGCAGTTGTAAATTGTACATTGGCATATCTTTTGGCTTCACCCATGACTTCTTGTTTTAGTCAGTATGTAGAAATCACATGGTATTTGTCTCCAAGATTCCTCTTGATAATTCATATGTGGAAATGAAATCTTAATGGCAAAGATTGTCCACAGTCAGTTGTGTAAGTTTTGCTACCGAAAATCTAACATTTATGGTTTTATCCATTTATACAGTTCTAGGAATAAAAAGATGAGTAATTGTTTCCTGATTCTTCCCCAAAAATTTGTCCAAGCTTGGAAACATCTGTTTTGAACTGTATTCTCACGTTGTTTATTTTTCCCTGCAGAAGTGCTCACAATATCAATGTATATCACGTGGAAAGATGTGCTCTGCATGCATAAATCCTAGAGGAAGTTCTCTGTTTCCTTAATGTAAAAATCTTGTCAGGGTCTGCTTTCCAAGACAATTATTACTCTCAAAGTTTAAACCAGTAATTATGATTGATTTACTGTTATCCTTTTTGTCATGATATGTATGCAAAATACCTGAGTTCTCCTCTGCTTCAGAAGATTTCAGAAATTCAGTTTTCCAAGATTAGCCTTTGGTTGGTCTGCAAGTCACATATGAAAGATCTTTGACATAAAATTTATCTGTGTAATTTATTTTTTTATCAATCAATAAATAATTCGATGAAACCTGCTTTGTTCATGAAGATGCACAAATTATTTCACTATTTCTAGATCTTTTGACTCACAGCTTTTTTTTCCTGAAAATCAATGCTTATGTTGGCTCTTTGTTGCATATTTCAGCATCTTCTAATAATATCTTCCTGTGCATGCTGAGGTCTATATTCACGATTTGACCTACAGCACATTCTTGTCCTACTAGTCACCAGGCATGTTTCAAAAGCAGTGCAAATGTTTTGCTAGCATTCCAACAGCTGGTATAATAAACAACCTGAGAGTGATTTCTATAGGGTTCAGAATCCATACTATCTCTTTACCCAGAAATGTCTTGTTTGTTTTCCAGTGTTTCACCTAATACTGCTGATGCCTAGAGAAAAAGAAAATGCAATTTTTCTCAAACGTTTCATCATCTGCTTTGAACAACAATAAATGTGTTTCTAAACAGATTCCTGTCTGCTTTGAATGTAACTTTCTTTCCTAAGATATTTAGAACTTTTTTTGAGTTGATGTCTGAAAACATTTTAAGGACATCCAATCATATAGTTTCTGCAAGAAGGATGAAAATCATTTCACACTTGAGATAACTCTTTTTAAAATCCTGATATATTTATATCTCCAGTGACTTCATTAAGTCATCAACAACATCTGCTGGGAGTAGTTGACCAGTTAATAGAGTGGCAAGGTCTTTCTGATAATAATACTCACCATATTATTCAGTTTTCTCAAACATTTCATGCAAGATTGGAAAGTGTCCTTGATCTTTTCAAATGCCAGACTATGAAGAAATTATTATAATTATTGCAGAAATTATTAAGGTGTTAGTCAATTATGTTAGACTTCTCAATAGTCTTGTAAAAGTGCTCCATTGTTTAGGAATTGAAGTGCACGTATTAAAAAAATTTTGTTTAAGACCTGCAGTCTGAGTGGCTTTTGTTTGTGGTCTCTTCTACTGCCAGATGTATTTTGAGACAATAGGCTTCCAAACTTGAGCTAACAAATACATACATCATCTCTGCATAGTCAGCTAGTACATAGGAGACATAGTTTGGATTATATACAAAAATTCAAGTAATCTTGGCATGGGTGGGAATCACACAGAGCATCCACAGCCTTCTCTAACTTCTCATAAACCTAAACATAATGCCAAATCAGTGTAAGAAACCCAAAATAGTGAAAGGTTCCATTAGCATACTCTTTGATAACTGAGGTGCCCTTCAAATAGACACACGCTTTGTGAAATGAGTAATTAAAAAAGACTTAATCAAAAAGCACTTAGCAGATGTTATCTCAAGCACTGCTGATACTTTTAAATGCATGTTCCAAGTGGGCAACATCAGCAATGTAATTATCTAGTAGGCAAGGAGAAAATTCACTCAATGTTAATCTAAGAAGTGCTTTTTATACAACTTCAGCACTTACGTGCTCTCCAGTGACTGGTTCATAACAGTTGAAGAAGGGCAGGCTTATTTTAGGAGAATGATAGTGGAATAAATAGAATATCTCTATTCAAAGCTCAATAAAACAGCACCACAAACCCACAGTGGGATTATCTCATTAACCAAACGTGGGATTATTTTTATTCGGAAGCAGGCAAACAGACATAAGAAATAGTATGTCAATCTTCTTTCTTTCTTCCGTTCTTTCCTTTTTTTTTTTTTTTTTTTTTTAAATCCCTTTATTCCATGTGTTATGTTGACAGTGCTCTTTTCCCATACTGGAAATGGAGAAGGTTTAATCCTTTCTGAGGATTTTAATAGGAGAAATATAGTTGTATTGATTATTCTGTACTTATTTTTTGCCCTATTAGCTAATATATTTGTGGATGCCGATTTTGTAAAAGAAGCCAGAAAAACAACTTCCTCTACATGAGGCAATATTGTTTCCTCAGATCTGTCAATTTTATTCCAAGTTGAAGTTGTTTCTGTATAAAAAACTTGAATATTTCTTGCGGAATGAAAGGTTTGTATCTCTCCCTGTGATAATTCAATGACACTAACAATGCTCCAGATGTTTGAATGTTCAGAATGTTCAGAATGTTCTTGAGTGTTCACATTTTATGTGTTCAAAACAAAATATTTTTCATTCTATGATGTTTTTATTCATGTGTTTACAGAATCCTGGGTGAGGAATATTAATATTTATTTTACCTAGATTGATAAATTGGGCACTTCTGTCCCTATTAGAGTGTTAAAAAAAAATAAAAAATCTAGCTGGAACACTTATATTTATAGGATTTTTTCAGTTTTTAGAGGGAAGTAGGCCATGATTCCTTCACTCTTCATACTTAAATGTCACTTTTCAACTATAAACCTGCTTTACTTAAAATTTCTTTCATGTCTGCTATTTTTGATTTTGATAATCTCGACTCCATATTTAGTACTTTAAGAAAACCTTCTTGGATATGCAATAAAATCCTTTCTTTTTAACAAGAGAATGTGAATGTTAGGCATGCATGTAACCTTCCTTCTAGTTTATGGCATATATTCTTGTTTTTTCATTCACTGACTTTCATATGTCTTCTAACCCACACTAATCCTTCTGTAAGGATTCTTAGTATTTTCAAATAGCAAAGAGATTATTTCTGATGAAGAGAACCATTTTTTTTATAGACAATATTTCTTCATGATATAGATTCGCATGTCTGCACATAAAGTATTTCTTTAAATGGGTTCTTACTCCTTTCCCTTTCATTTAGGTACTTGGTTTTCTTAGCCAAAACATCTATCTCTTGTTTTAAATCACTTGGAGCCTCACTTACTTTCTCTAGCCAGCACCATTTTATACTCACACTTTTGATGGAAGAGTATTAAAAAATTATTTAATGTAAATATTCTTTTTGTTTCTGCTGATATCCTATCTGCATTATTTTTCACTTGCTGAAGTTTTCAGTAATGTCAAAACTGGAATATGACTGTGAATCTCAGAAGAGGATGCTGTGCATTTATGCCCCGAAGTGACATTCACTTGACATATTATTTTTCTGAATTTCTGTCAATATTCATGTCTTTCATGCACATTTGAAAGATACATATAGGATCTATCTCTGCTGTCTAATTTCATAAATGAGACACTTATTTTTCAAATTTACAATAAAATATTGCATTGATTATAACTTACATTATGCAAATGAGAGAGATACTAGCAATATGTAAAAATCCCACTCTTGTGTTGTGTCATCAAACTTTAGTTCACATAAAACAGAAGCTGTGTTTATGCATCAAAATAATCCTGCCTGACTCAGAGTTTGCCACCTCAAATGATAGTTGTTATGATCACTTCATTGCCTATAGCTCTGGGTGAGTTAGAGAGCTAGAAATGGTATAGCCATAATGAAGGTATATTAACATATCCAATCCAAAAACATAGTAAAAGAAGCAATAATCCTCCTCCTGAACAATTCCTGGGATGAGATTCTCAAATTCAATTTATTTCTCATGGTCTAAGGAAAGCTGGAAAATCTACTTATCTGAATCTAAGCAAGTATGTTTTCATTATGTATTGGAAAGCATACAAGCTCAAGTAAGGTATTGTCGTGGTTTTGCCCACCAGCCCTTGGGGCTGAGGATGGTTTTGTCCAGGTGGATTTCCGGACAAAAAGCCAATCAAATCTTTCAGTAACGCCTTTGCCAATTACATATTTAAGAAAACGGAAGAGAAAGCTGTTGGGCATTGAAATTGGTAGCCATGTAGAAGTAGCGGCAGCCCCCCAGGTGGGGGCCAGGCCTTCCTCCTCCCCCGGCCCTGGGCCAGGGGCAGGTGTGGCACTGAAGCCCCCTTCTCTCATGTAAGAGGGTAAAGAAAAAAAACACTTTAAAAGACTGACTGCTTGGACAAAAAACCACTGCAGAAAAATTCCAGCAGAGAGATAACGAAGTGTCCAAGGTCGAAGCTGGCAGCCGGAGAGAGAAGAAAAGTTCGAAGGGAGAGGAGCTGCTTCTTCCCCCTCTCTTACTCTCTCTCTCTTCCCCTTCAGCAGGGAAAAGACTGAAAAATAAATCCCTGCAACCTTTGAAGGTTGTTGGGGTGAGAAGACCCTCATGCTGCTCGTGGAGGAGCCTGCATTTGAGTAAGTTGATGCATGAGGAAGCTGTGACCCTAAGAGGGATGAGACTTATGCCAGAGTGAGGACGGCCCAGGTGAGATGTTGGGATCCGTGTGTAGGATCCATGCTGCTGCTGAAGATTTATGACCCTGAAAGGGATGAGTGAAGACGGTTCAGGTAAGCCTGGGATCCAAGTGAGGGATCCATGCTAGACCCATGTCGGAGAAGACTATCAAAGACTGTTCTCCCGTGGGAAGGGACCTCCACAGGAAACAAGGGTGGACTCAAAAGCCATTATCCCCTGTAACTCTGTTGTGAAAATTCATGGTAGGCAAGTGTCCCCTTGCAAGCCCATGGAAGAGAAAACCTACAGGGCCTGGGTAACCCCCAGCCTCCGGTCTTAGCCCAGGAGGGGGCTAGGCCCAGCCCTGGAGGCTGACACAGAGAGAGAGAGAATGGAGAAAGAGTTCCAGCTACGATGAATCGAAGTTGTCATCCTGAGATAACAAAAAAAAAAATCTTTAGAGTTCTGCAGAGTTATTGAAGAAACCTTGAGCTCCAAGAATGGTGAAAGAAACTGCTTCTCCTCCTTCGACTATGTTAATATAAACGGGGGGGAGAAGTATTTCTGCAAATACATAATACTTTTACATAAGTAGAATTGTTATAAATATAGTTCTTTAGGTTTAGCTTGCTAATAATAAATGTTAATATTATTTTTTTCCCAAATCAGGTTTCTTTAGTCTGCATAAACCTTCTCTCAACTTACAGTAATTGTGTGGGGAGTGTGAAAGCAAATTGACCCAGAGTAAAACCACGACAGGTATTTTTCCCTTTTGCTAGTAACCTGTACAATGAAGAGATAGGTTTCGAGCATAGTAATAGGCTTTTTAATGTTTGACCCAGTTACAATTTGTCCTGGAAGAACACTTATATTTGACAACAAATAGATGTTTTCATGTCCTGAATGACTGGTTTCCACCTTCCAAATATATTACATTAAGAGGATATCATTTTTCTTTGCAGTAAAAAATATGGGAGGTAGAAATGTTTATATGCTAATATGGTACAAAGGAAAATAGTCATTAAAAGAGGTGTTACTGACTACCAAGCTGAAGAATACAATTGCCTGAACAAAAAACTGAAGCCTATTACAATCGTGTGCTGACCCATTCTGAAGTAAGGCTTTTCCTAAGATCTCCAGAAACCTCTTTTAGTTGTAACGTCTGTTTTCTTGGGGATCAAAAAAAAAGAAAAGAAAAAAGAAAATTCGGAATATATTTGTCGTACTGTCTGTTTCTTTGAATTTCTTAAATCTGAAAGCCACACAGTGGCTGTTAGTGACAGCCCTGCCAATGCTTTAGGTTTTTGCTGCTGTAGGTGAGAAAAGTAAGCCCACAGAGAGAGCTACCAGGGGCATCAGGCCTCCCTGTGGACAGCAGCTGACACTCAGCAGTTCCCTCAGGAACAAAAGCCACCGCAGTGACTTCTTTTCTCTCAGGGCTCTGGCATTAACATTTTTGCAACTCCTGTTTTGCAGTGTCTGGCCGCCAGCTTGCTCTGATCAATTGCTTCTGATTCTGCCTGTGTGTAAAGTTAATACTGAAGAGGATCTGCACATTTCTATCAGTATAATAGCAAGACATGTCTGCTTGGTTAAAGTCTAGTCAGGTACAAGTCACAGACAATTGGGACATTCACTGTGCAGAGCAAATGCATACGCAGGGTGATGAATTTATTCAGCTAAGCCACAGAGATAGTTTTTACTTGGCAGCCTTCTCATGGCTGAGCTTCCAAATTAAAAGAGGTCATGGATAGCTGTTGGAGCTAATGAAATCAACCATGAACCAAGTGGGGTTTTTGCTTGTCTCAGGATGTGACACCAAAGCACAATCTCTAGGTCAGTTATGTGGCAGAGTTCAAGCCCACTCTAACAGAACAGGGAAAGAAATTTCACATGAAGATCTTCAGGAGGAAGGTCTGCAGTATCTCTTGTACTTAGATCTGACATTAACCCAAAACTTCCACTGCAATGAATGGTGGAACCTAAGATACTATGAATTTAGGGACAAAAAAAATCCAGTCATATATTTTAGATAATCAATTAAAAATAATGATTACACATCCTTTTCCTTCCAGACAAAATATGATAACATACAGCCTGCCTGATCATTGTTTCCTAAACTACTGTTGTATTTGATCATAAATGACACATTAAAGGAAATGATGGTTTAATACTTTGTTCCTACTTGCATGATGTATATGAGACTCCTATCAAAAAAAACAGAATTATAATGTCTGGCTACTACTTACATGACTAAAAACAAGCTTATATGAAATTCTAAATCAAGGAAACAGACTGTATCAGCAGGTGTTTGTATGAGGTAATATACTTCAAGAACATAGAATTCTTTGGTAAGGATAACTTACTGGCTGTTAGTGTCATATTGGTCAAGAGAAATGTAAATTTATCTGAGAAAAAGATTGAAAAAAGTTAAAAGGAATGGATCAGTCATGAAAAATTTGCATATTATTTGGGTAAACAAAGATTTTATAAGTTAATTTAGGTGAATGTTTTTGCCTTTACATATTATTGTAGCTTCATAACAGTCTTTAGAAAGCAGGCTCAGCTCTGTATTGGTGACGTGCATTTGAAAACTAAACTGAGCCATGTTTAATGCAGAAGCCGCTTTTATACAAGTGAGATTTTCAACTTTTCACATGATATGTTTGAATCACTAATTGCTAATTGCAGATTCCCTCACTGTTCTTTTTAGTGACATATTTGTAACAGCCTCTGAAAGATTACATCGAGAACATCAATTGGTGCATAAATATTTATGAATACTTAAGTGGAATAATCAAGTGTAATAAACTCTCCAGAGATACTACTGGTATCTGAAGTGAATTTTAAGAATCATATAATGTGTATATACGTGCTGTGAAAAAGCTTAACATTTGCCTTGCCAGAATTCCTCTGTTATTAGAGGAATTAATTTTCTTTTGAGAATTCTAAACAAACTTCTCACTTAAAACAGTTTTTATGATTGGGGAGAGATTGTTAGGCTAGTAAGAATAATTTTATTCCCAGTTTACTTCTTAAGAGACAGCAGTGCCAGCTAACTTGTGACTTAAAATTTTATTAACATTGTTGTTTTTCCCATCAGAATTACAGAGCTTATTTAATTTCTTAGGGCTTTATTAAGCAGCA
This sequence comes from Myiotriccus ornatus, assembly GCA_036023395.1. NCBI lineage: Eukaryota > Metazoa > Chordata > Aves > Passeriformes > Tyrannidae > Myiotriccus > Myiotriccus ornatus. The sequence continues at coordinate 71,782,748 of JAYRBT010000082.1, forward strand.
GAAGTTAATAGTCAGCCCCGTTCAGCAAGAAAACTAAACACAGCAGTCGGCATCTACAAGGCACCCTGTTCAACCCCATGAAGAAAGATACTTGTTTCTGAAGTGGAGAAACATTAAAAATGAAGTGGAGAGAGTTGTTTCATTCTTACTTCTCTTTAGAAGGACAAAATATTGCTGCTGGATATCTAGAGGAATTTGCCTTTGGTGTAGCCAATTGTACGAAGTTGCCTTATTTTATTCTTGAACTAAAAAAAACACATTGATTATGAAGTTTATATTAGGATGTCTCTGACAACTCACTGGCTGCTTGGAAGCATAATTACAGGTAATTATGCTTCATAATTACTCACATATTGTATGTGAAATCAAAAATATTCTGAATCATGGTGACGTCTATGGAAAGCTTTATGGAAACATAAGTTTTTTTCCATATTTTGGTAGAAGCTAAGAGCTGGAATGTAGATCTTACACATTCTTTGTTTCTGTCAGGATGCTTAGAGTATGTAATTTATTATTTTAATAATCTAGTAATTCCAAAATCTTTCTATTTGCTTGTTACTTCCAGTCCGGTCAATTTAGTCTTGACAGCCAAAGTTATAACATGTCTGCCTCACTGGAAAGAGAACATTATTCAGGAATCCTCACATTAGGTTTTGTCATCACCATTCCTGGATCATAGCTTGGTCTAAAGGTTTGGACTACAGCATTTTACATTTCTTGTCTTAATGGACTGATACGTTATACTTTAAATCTAGAAGTATAATATATAAGACTAATAAAATTCTTAATCTAAATTCTACAAGTGATTCCCTCCAACCTTTTGGTGCAGAGAGTGGAATTTGATTCCAGAAACCAATTCCCCCAGCCCCCAATACACAGAAACTTCCATGAATTAAATATAAAACTAGAAATTCATTCAAATTAATCCTATGTTTCTCTCTATGAATTCTATTTCACTGTGGTTTCAAGGCTTTGAGAATCTTGAATATTATTTCTGATGGTACACAACAAATCTGATGGCCCAAATATCCTGATTCAATTTTAGCAGTTCTAGGCTACGATCTTGCAATGAACTCAATGATAACAGAGATCACTGCAAAAATCAGAGACATGACACAAAGTAAAAGTTAAACAGATCAGGGTCAGTGGCACGTATGCACTGAAGAATTGATTCACGCACATATATCCTGTTAACTGTTATTTAATGCTGAAGGGATTTGCTGAGTTTGACCCTGGAAGATTTGCATTTCAGTCATGCAAAATGACAGGCACCATCAGATATTTCCACTGGTCTCACAAGAAACTGGTAAAAATTGTCATTCCAACTGAGGTAGATCACTATATCAAGTTAAACATGAAATGTTGAGGTTTTTCATAATGATAATATAATCTGTTTTACACCACATTCCCTCTCTGTATTTAATGCAAGTAGTTATTTTAGGTAAGGTACTCAGATGAAACTGTGCTATCCCTATTCACTGAGTAAGATAAATAATTGGCTTCGATGTCAATTATTTTTACTCTGTTTTGTGGAGAGATGAACAACCAGGCACAGCTAAATATTTAGCTGCAGAATAGGTTAATGTAAGTGTATAAATTTATTCTATTAGTATGCATCCATAAATAATAAGAAAGGTATATTTGTAACTCTTTTTTTCTAGTCTTCATATAGGAAGAACATTATTTAATGGGTTGTTTTAAAAGGAAGGAACAGAGCCACTTACTAACTAGGCTTTTAGGCTTTCATTTAATTTCCTTCTTCTCTTGGGCCATAAAATAATTCATGAAATATGAGATATTTAGTATGACTAATGAATCCCCATCTGATGTTTTTCCTAATATTATTACCATATTAATTAGCTAATTACCCTAACATTGCTAATGGTAATAAAATTAAAGCAATACTGCAACCATTCTTGTTAAGCTGTATTTTGGCATTTAAAGTATTTCTGAAACAACATACAGTTCTGGGGAGGAAAACAAAGTAAGAGTTGCACCCTGTATCAAATCTATTTGTTTGATAACAACAGGAAGTCTAATTACAAGGCAACTTCAAGGCAACATGCTTTTTATACTGATATGTGTGACTTGAAATATTGATATTCCCTTTCCCAGGTATGAAAATAAAATAGGTACCAAGTGAGAAATTTTATTTATAAGACAAGGAGGAAATGGTTCAAAAATTCAGCATATTGCAGTTGAATACGTAAGTAGGTAGATAGATAACAGTAAACTAATCAGACATTATTGTGATGGGATTTTTTAGAAGACTGACAAATCAGGCCAGTTTTCAAACTTTGCTCAATGAATCAGTGGTACATTTCTTGCCACAGTTGCAAAATATTACTCATGATCACTACATATGCAAAACTGTTAGTCTTTTATACCTATGTTCTGAATTATCTGTGAATATACAATAACATGGAGCTAATACTATGCTGTTGGCAACAGTTGCTGTGCTTCTTGGTGTTATTAGTCACCGACATCCAAGTGATCAGGCTGGAGGGTTCATTGATGAGAGGCCAAAACCAAAGTGATTTTGCAGTCTTTCTTCTCTGATTTCCTGCACTTATGTCTGATGGTTTTATGCCATTTTCCTCTCTTCAGACAGGGGGCTTAATCTGTCCCAATCCTGCTTATCTAGTTTCTTTTTTCTTGTCAGTCATCCATTTGTACTCCTTTAGATTTATTTTTCTCTGTCTATCACTTCTTCATTAATTAGATGTCCTTCACATGTCAACACATTTCTCTTTGCTTGCCCCTTTGGTGGTCATACTACTTATATACTTAGTACAATGCTTATACATTGTGTCTGGCTACACTATGGTACAAAATATGAGCTTACTGTTGTTAAACTATTTCAGCTTGCTTATAATCATATTAAAGATGATTTAATGTTATTTATGTCTTTATCATCATACTATTAATTTGTAGGTGTTTTAGTTACAAGGGTTGGGCAGCAAAGTGCCAGCTTATGTTGATTACAACTGAAAACAATTACTTTGACATTTTTCTATGGTACCTATGCAAAACATGTTTGGTTAACTCAATGAATAATGAAAAAAATATTTATATGTGTTCAGGGTCTGAGTTCTGAAGTGTAAAATTGTTTTATTTCACTACAGTGTTGGGAAAATAAAGACAACAGGAATAAAGCTTAAAAATATCACTGTTCTTCCAATAATAAACACCTCTTAAAAACTGTTTTCTTCTTGGTCTAAGTCCACAGTATTAACATTATACTTGATTGTAGTTTTAAAGTTGTACCAGTAGAAAAAAGCCTCTTTGATGAGTTCAGCTTTCTGGCTTGATAATCTAAGATGAGTCTATGAAAACAGTCTATTTGATGTAATCCCACAAGAAGGAGGTCGTGTCAAAGTGAGGTTTGTCCTGGCACCAGTTAGTGGTTCCATGCAACCTTTACTCAGTACTCTGTCCAAGCAGTTCCCTAGCTGTGTTCAAACTGCTTATACAAACTAGTGTTCACCACAGTGTGAAAGGATCAAGACAGTAGAAAAACGTGCAGTGTTTACCTCCCAATTTCGTAGCTTTCCTCTGGAGCTACTGGAATCTCAGCAGGACACCCTGAAGTGGGTGATACACATTATCACCATAGAACACATGCACTTACATTAGTCATGCTACAACGGCATTTAAACTGTGCTTGCTTATCAGAAGAAAAAGAAATTCCTATCTTAAGCTTTCCCAGAACTTTCTGTTTCTAGCTTTTTCACTGCAAGTCCACCTTTATTATCGTTTTTCCTCAGGTGCTTGCTCCCACTGGGTGATAATCCTACTACCTGATATACTGCCTTCACGAGCACATGGCAAAATTTGCTTTAAATCAAATGTTTTGTTTGGATTTGTTTTCCATTCTTGTGGATAGCTAAAGGAAATCTTTGACTAAGAAGTGTTATTTTCCCCCATTATGTTCTTCAAGACACCAGGAATGGTACTCTTCTGTGCTAATGAATGAATTCAAAACACCATAGGAATGCAGAAAGCAGCCCGTTCTCTGAGTTTTCTCTGGATAACTTAGGTGACAACATGGGAAATATTGATTAATTGTTTGTGCAAAGCTACTTTACCTTCCTGTGAGGTGTAACAGAGGAATCTTATTCATCTATAGCACTGAGAATTATTTGTGAACCAGAAAGTGAGGAAAGTTAATTTAGTCTTATATTATAAGCTATATAGACCATGCATTTACAAGGTATTTAATGCCTTAGTCATTGATGGTGTTCTTTTGAACTTTGAAAGTTGATATTAAAATGCATTGCATTTGAAATGTAGAAACTGTTTACAAAAATGTATTTATTATCTTATTTTTCTATCTTAAAAATGAAAAAGCTATTACCCTGCCCATATAGGCATTTCCAGAGCAGTTGCTGTTTCACTCATCAGCAGTATAGTAGATACAAATGGACTCAAAGATGAAAAACAATACTATAGCAAGCAAATATATTTCTCAAATTCATATCTGTTGAAGTCACCTCCATGTTATGTTTATTCCAGTTAAAGAGATTTCTAAAATGCTCTTAAGAAAGTTCTTCAACTTGTTAGATAACCTCTGAAGTTGAAGGAGTTTTTCTTGTCTGCTTGTTATTGAACAAAGCTTTTATGGTTGTCAATACAATGCATGTAGTTACATACCACATGTGGTTGATTACACCTATTGAAATTTCCTGATATTGTGGAAAATGCAAAAATATCTTCAACAAATTGAGGGGAGTAGGTAGTAGTTATTACTAGAGCTGTTCAGTAGAATAGTGTTCATTTTCAAGTTAAAAGTTCACTTTTCTACTTGATGAAGGTCAGTAATTTACTCACATGCCATGTAGGAAGCTGTTCCCTCCCAACTCTCTTATGCCACAAGAACTCCCAGAAGATATCTCACTGGGCTGGGCAAGGGATCCATTTAGCTCAATGTTAAATGTCCACCAGTGGTAAAAAAGTTGTCACTACTGTATGTATGCTCTGTATGTAGTTGTCACTACAGAGAGCATCCAAGCTTGAAGGCTCTGCACAGCCTGTTCCCATCAAACTTAACACTATCCTCAGCTGTTGGATGAGAAAAGTCAGATGGAACATACAAATCTGTGGACCACTTGCCCATGAATTTGTTCAAATCATTGCTGAATCTGCTGATGCTGCCTACCTTCAAAATTTACCATTGCAACAAGTTCCAGAAGATTGCTTACTATTACGGAAGACTTATGTTTAAAACCAATTTTCTATTAGTTTCTATTGTCCTCTGCTAAATTTTCAATCTAATAATCAATTTATGATTTTGTAAATCTTGATCCTCTCCATATCAAGCAAAAATAGAGTCTGGGAGAAGAATAGATTGAGACCAGCCCTGAGGAGAAATACCTGGGGATGTTGATTAATAAGAAACTCAATATGTGCACTTGCAGCCCAGAAGGCCAACTGTATCCTGGGCTGCATCAAAGCAAACATGGCCAGCAGGTAGAAGAAAGTGGTTCTCCCTCTCTATCTGCTCTTGTAAGACTCCACTCTGAGTACTGCATCCAACTCTGGGGCCCCAAACATAGGAAGGATACGGACTTTTTGGAGCAAGTCCAGAGGAGAGCCACGAGATGATCAGAGGGCTAGAGCACCTCTCCTATGAAGACAGGCTGGGAGAGTTAGGAGTTCTTCAGCCTGGAGAAGAGAAGATTTCAGGGAGACCTGATAGCAGCTGGAGAGGGACTTCTTCAAGAGCATGTAGTGACAGGACAGTTAGGAATGACTCAAATGAAGGAGGGTAGATTTACCATGAAGGTGGTGAAGCACTGCCACAGGTGGCCCAAAGAAGCTGTGGATGCCCCATCCCTGGAATTGTTTAAGACCAAGTTGGATGGTGCCCTGAGCAGACTGGTCTAGTGAAAGGTGCCCCTGCCTACGGCAGGGAGTTTGGAACTAGGTGATCTTTTAGGTCCCTTCCAATCAAAACCATTCTATGAATTTTTTTTGTCCTTCTCAAAAATGTCTCAAAACAATAATCATTCTTGAACCAGAACTGATGCCACTACTCAGGAGATATGCAAAACAAGTTTTTATTTTGAAGCAGAAAACACTCAAACTTTCAGGTTTTTTTTTTGGTTTTTTTTTGTTTTGTTTTGTTTTGTTTTTTTGGTTTGGTTTGGTTTGGGTTTTTTGTGTTTTTTTTGTTGGTTTTTTTTTGTTTGTTTTGTTTTTGTTTCTTTGTTTTGGTTTGGTTCGGTTTGGCTTTGCTTTGTGGGGTTTTTATGGAGGCTTTTTGTTTGTTTTGGTTTTTTGTCTTGTTTTGTTTGGTTTGGGTTGGGTTGGGGTTTTTTGTTTAATTTTGTTTTATTTTGTTTTGTTTCATTTTCTCAATACTCTTTCTGATTTTATCCAACTTTTTGGTTTTGTTATTTTTTTTGGCTGTTCAGCATACTGAACTACTGATTTCAGCAAATTACTAGTGACAGCTCCAAGTTCTCTTTCCTGAATTGCAATTGCCAGCTCTGATTTCAGTTTTACCTAGAGATGACTTCAATACTTTCTCCTAGATGCATTACTTTTAATTACCTACAGTGAAGCCTACTTGCCACCATTTTGTTGAAATTCTACCTGGTATCCCTCTGACAGTTCTCATACGACTGCAAGAGAAGTGTAGGGAACAGAATAAAGGACTCTATGTAACCTTTGCTGATCTCACCAAGGCTTTTGCTACTGTGAACAGAAAAGGTTTGTGTAAGATTTTGGAACAATTAGAATGTTCCCCAAGTTCCTTAAAATCATTGTTTTCCTTCATGAGGATCAGCATGTCCAAGTCAGACATGGCAATGCACTTTCTGAGCCCTTTCCAATAGCCAGTGGTGCGAAGCAAGGCTGCATTCTTGCACCAACTTTATTCACAATCTTCTTCAGCATGATGCTCCAAAGGGCCACGGCAGACCTCCATGAAGACAATGGTATCTACACCCGATAGTGTACCAGTGGGAGCCTTTTCAACCTAAGGCGACTGAAGGCCCACACTAAGACCTTAAATCATCTTTTCTGTGAGCTGCTTTAAGCTGATGATGCCACTCTTGTCACCCACACAGAAGTAGCTCTGCAGCTTTTAACATCCTGCTTTACAGAGGCTGCTGAGCTTTTTGGGCTGGTAGTCAGCTTGAAGAAGACAGAAGTTTTCTATCAGCCTGCACCTCAGGAAGACTTTCGTCATCCCCATATCACCACTGGTGAAACAGAGCTCAAATCAGTCCAGCACTTTAATTATCTGGGAAGCATCATGTCCTCAGATGGTAAAATGGACAGAGAGAGACAGCAGGTTAGCAAAGGCATACAGAGCTTTTGGTAACTCCACAAAAGAGTTTGGTGTAATAAGTACCTGAAGAAAAGTACCAAGATCAGTGTTTACAGAGACATTGTACTGTCTACTCTTTTATATGGGTCTGAATCATGGGTCATTTACCGCCACCACTTGCGTCTCTTAGAACGTTTCC
>JAYRBT010000082.1:71794988-71817128 GCA_036023395.1 Myiotriccus ornatus
AATTGTTATATAGTTCTTAAGTAGTTTTTATTTTGCTAGTAATAAATGTTCATGTTATTTTCCCAAATCCAGTCTCTTTTGTCTACATAAAAACCTTCTCTCAACTTAAAGTAATTGTGTGAGGGGTGTGAAAGCAAATTGACCCAGGGCAAAACTACGACATTTTTTGGTGGAGAATGCGGGCAGAGACTGCCCAGAGAGGCAGTGGCCGAGTCAAACCCTGACAATTCTCACGTGCAGCACTGTACATTTTGTGACAGTGCCAACAAGGGACTCTGAAGCTTAGCTTTCTAGAATAAAATTTCTCTGTCCTTTGATTTAGAGTTAGCTGATTAATTAATTCTGTTTTCTAGAATGTTCTTTGTAGTATCTAGGGTTTTTGCCATCAAACCCAGATACTGAACTAAAAATAACTACTGTGCTCCAGTAAAATATTTCTACTGGCATTTTGAAGGTAGTAAGAAGTCATTAGAATAATTTGTAATTATCTGATGACAGAATTACTAGGAAAATATAGGTCTTCAAAACATTGCTTGTCACTTTTTTTTGTTTCTCTGGTCTGGTTTTTAACCAAGTAGATGTGGTGGGATGAATTACATAGGGATGTTCCCTATAGAAATCAAATAAAGTAGACGTCTCTTCTTTACATAAATGTCACAAAAAATCCTACAAAATACGTGATTGTTGTCAAATCACCCTTTTCCTCTTGAACTAGAGAAAATCCAGTTTCTCAATGGTCACAGGACAGAAACAGGTAAGACTTAGAAAGCCTTTCCATACCTTCAACACATCCTTCTTCTCCCTGTAGACCCTTTGGTTGTCTCATGCAACACACTGCATGTTTATGAAAATGTCAAGGCATACTTGCTTCTCTCATGCAACAGAGGACTGAAGGAAGGATTTTTCTGACATAGACTAGTATCCAAAACCTTAAGTATACAATAGGAGTAAAAAGCTAGAGAAGGAAAAGATAATATTTTTCAAAACTGATTTTTTAAAAAATTTTATTTAACTATGTTTAGAATTCAATACCTAATTTAGGGAAGGCTTCCATTAGGAACTGATTTTCCCGTACAGAATGAAAATGCTATGAGCTTGAACAGAGTGTGAGCTAAACAGAATCAAATCCATTAAGCTTCCTGGTGATAATATGTAAAAAATGTTTACTCTGAATGATTTGTTTGATTTCGTTGCAAACCTTAGTGCTTCCTTTGAATACTATGCAAAGTTCCCAAGTTTTCTGAATTCTCCCTTCTTATGAAGTTGCCTTTCTGCCTTCCTCGTTCAACAGAATTTGGTTTAAGGTTTTCAAGGGCACATTCACTGTCTTTTCTTTGAAGTGAAGCCAAAGTCCTTAAGTCTCCAGTGGTGAGAATATATTAGTTATAAAGAGTGGGAAAGAGTAAGTAAGGGGTTTCCGATATTCTAATCAGAAAGTGCTATGAACCATTCCCCACATGCACACTTCAAATGAAAAATTTAATTTGAGTTTTAAACTTGAAAAATGCTGACAAGTCTTATTCTTAGGATCCAACATTTGTATTTCTGTTCTTGTTTGTTTGTTTAAAGGAGCTTTGAAACCCATGTGGGATGAAATGCCTGCACTGAATGTTAATTGAAACTGGTCACTGCACTCTGTTGAGTAAAAATCCCAGCTGGAGCATGTGATTAAATGTTTCAGCCTTACAATTACATCTCTGAATGACCATAAATACATTTTGAAATTAAAACCTAGGTCAGTGATAGAAGGTGATTTACACCTGTCACATGCCAGTGATGCAATTTTTATGAGATAATTTTGTCTCTAGATTTTGAAGTATTCACTCTCTCGAGTGCTTATTATCTCTTTGCTTGGCTATTTTTGTAATGTAGAATAATTTAATTCAGAAAAACCTTTTGTTTGGGTATACTGGAAAATGTAAAAAACTTCAGTGTCATGTTTTACTACATAGTAGATGTCTTTTAGTGAGAGATGTATGGAAGAGTATTTCTGAGAAAACTGACCTTTAAAACATTTTTATTTTTCCAGTCTGGATTGGTTAAATTTTTAAAAATATCCCTCATGTCATTAAAGAAAAGAACTCAGAGATGCTCTGAAATGTTTTTGTCATGAAGCACAGCTGCAATTCTAATTTTCCATTTAGCTCATATTTTTTTTCTACAGTCCTGTTAATCTGTTCTTCCCTTGACAGAGAGAGGAATAAATTCATCTGTTACATTATTCAGAAATTTTGTAAGAACTCACTGTATAAGAAAAGGATAACCTATATATGACAGTTCTAGTTCTTAATCTCTTAGCTAGACTGTTGAGTCTTCTTAGTATTTAGGTCCTTGCCAGCTACTGGAACAGTCCAACACCTTCTATCATCTGGATTTCCATCATGGCAGGTGTTTTATATGCCGCACTCAAGCTCTTGCCGCTCATGAGACTCCATGTTACCAGGAACAAATCAGCCCCTGGCAGATACCAGTGATGGCTGATTCCTTTCTTCTTTCCTCAAGTCATCATTCACTCCCAAGCAAAGTGGAATTATCCCAGTTTTTTACTTCTTTCCAAGTCACAGTGACCTAATTGACTAGTATCACTTTGAAGAGATATCAGTGAGTTGTTTATTGCCTCTAAAATCTCCTTATTGTAGACCTGCATAATTTTTAAGGAATAAAGAAATGTATATTGCACATTCATCTGAGGGATAAACAAAATTTTAACCATCCATCTACATGCTTGAGATGCATTATGTTTTCATTATTAGGACTAAAAGAATCCATTTTAAAGCTGGTGTTAATTATCCCTAGACAAATACCAGTAAGAGCAGCTTCATCTAACATGATTATTAAGTGCTGATTTTTAATTAAGAGATATTTGCAGTACAAAAAGGAGCTTTCATCTGTGTAGAAAGTATACTTACAATATTTTAATTTATAACATTTGCACTGTTCCATTTCTTAATTACTATATTTTCTTTTACAGTGAATTTAAAATTCAAGAGATCCTCTTTTATAGCACCTTTTTAATAGCTACTATTGTGAAAGCCGGGCACTCTGACCCTAAATAATATTGTATATTATTTTACACTGCCTGAAGGGACAAGCTAAATTTTCCTTTCTGATCATAATCAAAAGCCTGTTTGTTTAGCAATCACTGTTATAACAAAAAAGAGTGACTGAGAAAGACAGAGAAACTGTGTTTATGTGTCAGTGCTTATACCACAAAGAGGTCTTTTTTTCAAAGCAAAGCACACAAAAAAGGCCTCTCAGCTTCCAGTGAAATTAATGGAAGTTTTCCAGCTAAATCCTTGAACACCCCTTTGAATATATACCTGAAATGTAGATAAAAGTGTGGGTACATTCTTTCTTTCAGCAAAGAGAAAATCTAGTCAGATTTATTTGGCCCCTCCTCTCATTCTGATACACTGTCTTAGGTGGACCACATGAAAACTCTACTGAGACACATATCCACTCTGTTCCTACAAAAACAATTCCCTCTGGTTCAGAAATAAAAACAGGCTTCATCAGGGTTTTTGCTTGTTTGTTTTTTGGGGTTTTATTTATTTTTGTTTGGTTTGTGTGGATTTGTTTAGGTTTTTTTGTTGGTTTTCGTTTGTTTTTTTAAATGCTAGTAAATTCTCTTCTTTCCCTGAAAAGAATATCTACAAGGGACAGGTGAAACTGTGATATAAATTGCTGTCATGTTTCATGGAAGGGAGGTAACCTAGTTTGGACTTTGGATGTTCCAAAAGGAAAAACTCTAGGGCAAAAAGCTTCCTATCTTCATTGCTGACTTGCAGGAAAAGTTTTCAGTATGCTGAGGAAATGAAGCAGATCTGAAGATCATAACCTGCTGGGGTAATCTGCCGTGTCAATTCTTGCTTAAGGGGAAGAGCAGGATACCCACTGGAACTGACCTCTGAGGAAATGCTGGGTCAGAGGCCAAATGTATAACCAGAAAAGAAGGCTTACTTTTCTTTAAACATTTATTTCTCCTGTTGCAGGAAAGGACCAGTTTCCCATTTGAAAGTAATATTGCATGAGAAAGTTGAAACAGGTTTTTACTAATGATTCAATTTGTACTGTATTTTCCATTCAAGAAGTTTTTTTAAAAAATTGTGCCATTTTTATTTTAATAATTTAATTTCTGTCATCAAATTCACTTTCGTTATAATAAATTTATTGTTATACTAATATTAAGTTATACTAATATTTTATACTAGTATCCATAATTTATATGTGTAAAGCAATTTTTTAATGTTTTTGTTTTCTTTTTCAGAAGATATCTTAAAAATTTTTAATTTTCACTCCAATTTGGAGCCAAGCTAACTTTCCAATTGGCAAATTTTCTCTGCAAAGTTAATTCTGGTGTTGTGGCTAGTTCTACTCTGTATGATGTATGCCAAGAGAGTAAAGTATTATATAGAGAATTTATAGAGTAATTGATTATCTCAGTTGAGAAGTCAGAAAATGTGTAATGATTATGAGTACCAGGAAGGAAAACAAAAACAAAATATTATTTTCCTTAAAATTAACAGAAACATGCATTTTTAATGACTTAGAGTTTAGAAGAGATACATTTTTGTAAGATAAGAGATGACTCATTTGGTTTTCATCTCATGGTTAATTCTGGAAGACTGAAATATTACAGAAGAGTTGTAATTATTTTCATTCTATTTTCATAGTTAACTTCACAGTAAATGGAATATGGAGACTATTTTCACTTTAAGCTATAATTTACTATAAGACAAAGATCATAAGATAATCTAAGATTAAATGTACACAAAATCTATGTATGATATTTCATTTCTTTTTTATGTCAATCTTGTATGGAGGCAGAAACCTTACTTTCATGAGAGGCTGGAAAGAATTGGGTGCAGAAGGCAGCATTTGCAGTGCACTTTCTCATTTCTGAGACAGTTTACAGAAAACAACCTGTACCTTTCACACTTCAACACTATAATAGAAATGCCTTTTGTCTTTGTTTTATTCATTTTCCCTTCATTAAAGAGAGCATGATCTACTCTTCAAAGTGAAGACTTATAGTAATTTTTTTCTAATGGTAACGTTTGCCACTCAAACTTAGTTGCAGATCATCACCCAGATATGTTAAACTGCTGAAGTTTTGCTTATTTTTTTTACGTATGGAAACTCTTCTTGATGAAACAATGTTCAACACATTGTTTAAGAAGCAGTTTTCCATTATAAGACCTTTACTGTTTTCTGTCAGTTTTAAAGAGCTCCTTGATCATTTAAAGCATACATTAAAACCATATTTAAAAACAGTAAAGATAGACTATTTGCCACAAATAACCCAAAAGTACTCTTAAAATATTTAAATAATATTAAATCGGTATATTAATATTCAGTATAAAAAGAAGAAACACAAGAATACTTCAGAACTCCGATTCCAGCTGTTACACAGTCTAGCTATGTTCCAACCTGTAAGAAGTTGAGACTCCACTGTCCTTTCTTCCCTCATCCTTCTCTCCACCTCCATGACTCTTCAACGAGATACAGCCAAAGTATCATAACTTTACTTAACTCTGCCCAGAAAAAAATACTGCTGACTATAAATTATCAAAGGTTTACACAGAGCTAAATGACACACACCTAATGGCGTATCATCATCATCATGGCTAGGCTTCGCAAATGAAGATTTGAGAATAATGGTGTATGATAACTGTCATTGGTCGAGGCGGGAGGACGACACAGTGATCAGGAATACCAGCCCCCTTTATTGCAACAGTGCCTCTACTTTATACAATTCTAGATGACACATGTACACTCACCATTGGTTTAGCATAAACATAACAACTCATGATTGGACACACAGCCACATGTCCGATACCATAGGTTAGACATGCTAGCAGGAAGTCCACCCTGTTCCACAGTCCTTACTCTCCGTGGTTAACCCTCTGCCAGGTGTAAAGTTCCATCTTCAATATCTCAGCTTACAGAGAGCCCAGAGCCAGCTGGGCTCCCCCACAGATAACTTTAAAAATTTTCGTCCTCCAAAGGCATTAAACGGTGTTTTAAATTATCATAAATTTGGAATGTCTTGGTGGACCATAATTATTTACACAAGTTAAGGAGAGATGGTGAATCAAAAGCATTCTCAAAGGCAATTTAGGTCATAGCATAGGTAACTGTTATGAATTGCTAAAAATCCCTAATTGTTTGGGAAGTCTCACTAAAAATTGAGGACAGACTTTAAATAAAAACCTAAACATAAACAGTTGTACTTTAATTTATGTTCTACTATGTGGCTGTCTAAGGGGATGTCTTCTGAATTACAAATAAATGATTAGGACAATGGAGTCATAAAATTTTAGCTATCAAAAAGAATAGGTAAAGCCCTGAAAAATTTTTAACACTCTAATACTTCAGTTCCGGACTCAGGGACTCAGAATCCCTACAGTTTTATGTTGTCTGTCAGACTAACCTGCAAAGGGCCACAAGAGTATTCAAAGGACTAGAGCTTTTTTCACATAAGGAGAGGATGGGACTACTCGTTCTGGACAATAGAAGACCAATGGAATCTAATAATTGCATATACATATCTGACGAAAGTGAATGAAGAAGAGGGAGCCAGATTTTTCTCAGTCATACCCAGATTATAGGTACAAGTTTTGTGTTTGGTTTTTGTTGTTGTTGTTTTTTACTATGAGCATAACCAAACACTAGGTTTGGTGTGCTGAACAACTGCTGAACAGGTTGTTCAGCAACCTTGTGAAGTCTTCAACCTTGGATGTTGCTCAAGGAGAAGTTTAGATCAGATATTAGGAAGAATTTTTTCACAGAAAGGGTTGTAAAACCTTAAAACAGACTGCCCAGAAAAGTGGTGGAATCACCATCCTTGGGATTGTTCAAAAAAACATATGACTATGGCACCTGAGGATGTGGTTTAATGGGGAACATGGTGGTGGGTGCTAGACTGATGGTCAGACATGATGATTTTAAAGGTCTTTTCTAATCTTAGTGATTCCATGGTTCTATTCAAAACTAAAATCCTGGACGGCCTGCTCTACCTAACCCTGCTTGAGCAGGATCCCCTGCTGTTGGACTAGATAATCTCCAAAGGTCCCTTCCAACACCAGTGATTCCGTAACCTGTACTACTGCATCTTATAAACTTAGGAGTGAAATCCTGTCCCCAGTGGTGAAATAGAAATTTTTTTCATTGACTTCAAACATTTTATCTAGTATGCTAAATTTTCAGCAATTTTGGAAGGAGGAAAACATTTTTCAAGCTTTTTTTTTTCTTTTTATTTGCTGGTAAACAATGACATATCTGTCTGATTAGTTGAAGCAGACAGCCTGCTGTCTGTGTATGGCCTTTATCTCTAAGTGGAAATATAACTACTTTTCATTTATGGAAAACTTACCTCTATTGTTTTGATTGGGTTTGCTTAAGATAAAATATTTAATTCTCACTGAAACTCAATATGCTTCCTGAGTAGTGCAAAAAAAACACCAAACCCTAGCTTTCAGTCCACTGAATTTTCTACCAATTTTTCTTGAATTTCCTCTGAGAAATATGAACTTTTCAAATTGCATAAATACTAACATTCTAAACCTTCTAGTGCCAGAAACAGTAACAGTCCTTTTTTCCCCCCATCTTTGATGCCACAAAAGGTTGCCTAAAAGAATGATGTGTTCGTCACTAATAACAGAACACTGTGTTTTCTTAACACTTCTGAAATTTCAGGTCAATGACTGACAGAATAAGGTTACGAACCATGCCTTCTCAATACAAGTCTAAACATCACCAGAACCCAACTGCAGTCACTAGTAATGACAAATGCTAACCCCTGCAATCTTATCAGGTGGCAGAAATACCACACCAAAACTCCCAGGTTGTCAACACACTTGCAAATAAATGTGAAATAAGAAATCAGACAGGTCTTCTCTGTTCCAATTTTTATAGGAAGAGTTACAATTTCCTCCTGCTCTACTTGTCAGTCCAGCCTTTATTACATTGCTTTTCAGTTCTTTCTGTTAATATAAAAGAGAGGCACATGGTGCAAATGAAACCCACCATTTTTATGTAGGCAAAAGATGAAGTGTTTAGATCTAAACTGTTGATTCTAAAGCAAGAAATAGTCCACCCTGAAAATGAAATTAGTGCATCTCTGTTCATTTACAGTTTAAATACTTCTCACTTAATCAGTCACTTCCAGTTCAGGTTTTTGCCTGGGTTCATTTTGTTACATAGCATTTCCCCCCAGCCCCCGCTGCCCCGCTTTAGTATTTTATTTAAATATTTAATACGTAACTAGACAAAAAAATCTCCCTTTGAAGAACAATAGATATAAATTAATAGGACATCATTGTTCAAGGAGGACAAAGAAAAAGTCTGTCCCCTATTATTTTGGTTTTTACTTAAGAAAATAGAATATTATTTTCTCACCATAAATAAATTATCTCTATTTTCCTTGGTTTCTGCCTTGTAATTACCTCCTTGCAATTTCATGCAGATACAAATTTCTAAATTATCCAGCTTATTTGGATAATGGGAGTCAATTTAATTTGTACTACAGGGGTTCTTCTCTGCATGCAACTGTATTTCCCAGAAGACTTTTAATTTTATTATTTTTTAAAACCCCATCCTTTTAAATAAATAAAACAGATCTAGCTAAAATCAAAAGAAGTCTTTGTACAAGGTATTGCCACTCAACTCTCTGGAAACCTTATAAGCTTTCTCATAACTCTAAATTGCATCAGCTTTACTGTCAATATTTCACATCTTTGGAGAACATTTCTCTTGAAAGTTTGTCTTACTTCATAGATATACAAATCTAGGCTTTTTCACTAAGGGCTAATGGTACCATTAAAGACACATATGGTTACAAAAGTGTTCTATGGAACTGAACAGGATCATTATGAAAGACAGTTCAATACATACCCTCTGTTCTACAACAGTGATAATTTGGTCTCTTGCCTGGTTAGCCCTGCAATTTTCCTTTATGCCCTCAAGCAACTTTTAAAATTCCAGACTGACTTTCATTCTTACAGATCACAAGTAAAATGTGGTCCCTATCTGAAATAATAAAGTGATAAAGCTGAAAGAATTTTTTTCCAACAACACTGTTTACAAACAGATTTTATAGCTATATCAATTTATTAAAAAAACAAATTAGTACTAAGTTATGGTGCATATAAATAAATACCTCTCTTCCTTTGTCCGTATCTCTTCCGTTTCTTATATTTAACCAGTTTTTCTCATGAAGACTAAACAACCCACTAAATTTTACTAGAATTGCCCCTGTTGAGACAAAAATGGGGCAAGAGGATAGGGAGGAGAAAGAAACTTTGTTCATAAATTTAAACCCTGTTATTTCTGAACTTCCATAAGAAATACACAGAGAAGAATCTAATGTTTTTCTTTTCACTGTGCTGGATTGTATTTTTTTTGTCAGTGTTTGCCATTTAAAAATAGAAATTACCAGACATGCATTTAGGCATTTGTGTTTCCCTAACTAAAATCTTGTCAGTATCTACTTTCTGATTTGCTGTGCTTTTTTATTTGATGTAGAAGGTAATATGTTCAGGTTAGTATGGTGGCTACTGACAGATGAGTCCGTGGGATGTACTGTTATCTTCTTTTTTCTCTGTAGCTAATTTTTTTTTTTTTTCCAAAATGTAATGTAACAAGTATTCAGTGAGATTTTTACTGATAATGTTATCTGGAGTCTGAATGCATACCTGGTTTCATCAACACCAAAAAGGCAAGACATCCATATAATTATTCCATGCTCATATGCTGCAAACATCAGTAACTCTGCTTTGCTTTCCCTCATTATGTAATTAACTTCTATAAGTGAAGCATATCCTTTTTGAAAACAGCAAATGTTTAGGAACCCTAAGCAGGTTCTTAAGACTTGTTGTCTCATCTTGCACTCTTTTCTTTCATTTACAGTCCCATAATGCTAGGATTGTAGCAGTTGTATTAATATAATGAGTAAGGGGTCCTTGGGACCAGAGACAAACACCAATGTGGTGTGTATCAAATGCATCCTTTATTGAAAGAGGCGAAGGCTTACATAGTAGTCACTCTGGTGACTTTTACAGCACATCTTCTTCCCATCCCAAAACTCCTTCTATTTTTATCAACTTTTATTTGGCATAGTTTCTATTTCCATGAAGGGCCTATTTTCCTTATTTAGTTGAACAAGTTCTTTTTTACTTTATGTGAGTATATTAGGGACCTCACTGAAGTCCAGTAGAAAATCTTCAATTAAAATTACTAACTTTTCTGAGTCATAATTAGTTTTCAGTACCCCTAAAACATGTGTTATTTTAGAAAAAACTCTCATTAACACTGCAGCAAATTCTCCAAACCTGTGTTTGAAACTCTTCATTAAGAAGATGTAGTTTCTATTCTGTATGGCTGTTTTTATTCCAATTGACTGTACTAACTGATATACTCTCAGATCAAGCATGCAATTTCTTTAAGTGTGGCTGCCTTGCACATTGCCTAGGACACAGTGTCTTAGTAAAGGTAAAACAATGTGCAAACCCAGCTTAGGTAAGGAAAAGATATTCTGGATGTCCTGATCTAGAGATAGCCCAGAGGTACTGGAAAAAAATAGAACTGAGAATAGAATATGTCTGCGGAGAATTCTGCACAGGAGAATTCTACATGCAGCAAAATGTTTTCATCACGGCGACCATCTTTTCTACAGATTTAGAGGGCATATATGGTACATTATACAATTAATTTCTTGGTTTTCAGAAGTAGGTAAAACAAATAAAAAGCAATATTTTCAAATAAGAACCATTTCATTTTTATTTTTTTCAACAAAATAGAAAGAAAAAATAAAAAAATTGAGATGTGCTAAAGAGATATTTCTAGGAGAAAGGAAAAAAGAATTCATAACTAAGTATTAAAAAGGAAATGTTATGGAAAATAAACTAAAGTGATGAATTGGCATTAATGATGAAACAGGTAAAACTGGAGCAACCAAAACAGTTAATTTAGTGAAATGATGACGTGACGTCATTATAGGTGACGTTCGCTTAACCATCTGGATGTTGTTTCAACATTTCTCAGTGGACAGCTCTCAGTAAAAACTCCTACTGGCTATAGTTGATTGTGTGAAACTATAATATTTGTAAGTAAATTCCTTTTATATATTTAAAAATAATTAGAATTCTTGTGTACTGTCACCCTGACACATGTGGACATGTGGGGGGTGGTGGTGGGCATTGTTAAACAAACAAAAAGGGCAAGAATTTCAAAGAACCTGGTAAAATGTGTTTGTTGATCACCTGGTTGCTCCTCTCTGTCTTATTTTAAGTCTCCCTTGATATTTCACTGACAAATCAAGCAGAGAAGAGTATGTCTTAGAAACTGAAAAAAAGTTAAATTGATGAGCCATCACTCAGAAGAATGTAAAGTAGAGTATAGAAAATAGTCTTCCGAGAAGTAAAAAAATCAACCTAATTTTTTGCTAGCGTTAAGCTGCTTTCTTTCCTCTGATGTTTATACCATGTTCTTAGTAATATCCCTGTTGCTGGAATCCTTTTTGACATTTGTCAGCTACTCAGGTTTTTCTATATTGTGTTCCAATTTTCCTTTTATGATTGGACACTAGATCTATGCCGTCAAAATTATTTCTTTTATTGATTATTCTAACTCTAATTATAGCATGGGACACATACAAATTTATTCTATTAAGATTACCTGCAAATATCTTCTATATTCCCTAGAATCATAGATTTTTGCTCAACTATAGGTATTAGTCACAATTACAGGTTTCTATTGACTAATTATCTCCCATTTTAGAGGTGAAACTGAATGGGTATTAGTTTGGGGATTTGTTTCTTCTAAAACCAACCCATTTAGGAGCCTATATAGCTGCAAAATCAAGCTTGAAGTATAAGTCTGGTGACATCTATTTTTCAAATCAAATATATTATTGAATCCTTATAAGTATATAACAAATGCAAGTTTGCATAATAAAATATTCTTTTATCTTCTGTTAAATTATTTTTTTCTTATTCTTTTCATACTTACAAGTATCACAACAAAGTGTTCCAGGTAGAAAAAATTTTTTAAATGCTTATCACAAAGTATAGCTTATTCAACTAGGTTAATTTATTGCAACAGCACAAAGAGAGTTTATTAAATATTAATTTTCTTCTATCTGCATTGATATTAGTAATTTAAGTTGGCTATAGTGTAATCAATTACAGTGAAACATGCTGTGAGAAAGTGAGCCTAGTGCATTAATTTAATCTATTTTAGCTACTCCTGCTGTCTCCAAAATCATTTCTATGGTTACAAGGCGTTTGTCAAAGATTTCTGAGAGCAAACATCCTGTGCTTCTGATTCTTCTCTAAATAAGGCTAACATTTTATTATTCTCTCTTGAACTAGTTAGTTTGGGAGTTCTGTATCTCTAAACATTTCTTCTTCAGTAGAAGAGAATTAAAACATTGTCATCAATTGACATTTTCTGTAGACAAAATGCGTGGTAGCTGCTTGTAAAACAGATACAAGAAACATGGAAATATTTATAAGTAGCTAGGAGAACTTGACATGCCTCGTCTGAGATATCGGAGTACTCAGTTTCTTTTCACCCTTTTAGGAGATATGCTGACAGAATGCACTATGGGTTTTAGAGCTGTAAGAGTTTAGTTCTAGGCTGACATGAATATAAATTGATATCTATAATATCAAGAGGGCAGGAAGGAATGGATTGTAAAATTGTAATTGCAATCTCTTAAACATGAACCCATGCCTGGTTTGATCATGCATTTGATATAGCTCACTGGTGGTCTCAAGTGGTACAAACTTTTAATAGGAAGATTGAACTCTTGATAATTGAATGCAGTTGGCATCAACCTTATATTATATAGATTGCTTTTGTGAAAAATATATTCTTTAAATCATCATTTGAGGAAAATAATACAAGCTGCTCTGAGACTCCAATATAAAGTATCAACAGAGTTTTAAAACAGGTCATGACTACGGCCCACTTTTATCTTGCATAAATTAGCTCTGCCGCCAAAAGGGGTAATCTCTGCCTCTTACACTTGCTTCCTTCCTTACACCAGAACAGGGATTCACAAGTGTGAATGACAAGCTGGTTCTAAAGCCCTTGACTCTGTATAAAAAAGTCATGTAGTAGTCACCTTCACTGAAAGCCACACTGGAAAATTGTTCTTTCAACTTTTATTTACAGAAACATTAAAACTCCAGTCTTTGAAGTCATGCCTGTGCTGCCCATTTGACCTAAAATAATTAAGTTTATTTTTCATTGTGAAGATTTTTTTTATTTGATATACATCTCTCTCTATATATACACATACATATATACATTTATCACAGGAATTGGCAGGACTGTTATTTGCTGGCACGATGACAATGCTCAGAAATCCCATTTATGATGAACTCTGTAAATGTGACTATGACTATAAGAAATATACATAAACTATGTCAGAAGTTCCCTCTGGATCACCTAGTCTATCCCTATTCAAAGCAACACTAACTTCAAAGTTAGCTTGGATAGTCCCCAGTTGAATTATTAAAAAGTTCAAGGATTGAGATTTCACGGTCTTTCTGGGCTCCTGTCTCAGTCCTTAACCACTCTCGTGGTGTTTATTTTTTGGCTTATTCTGGTGTGTTGATCCTTGCTGGATGTCAAGTGCCTAAGAAAACCACTCAGTCACTCTCCCTTCTCAGTCAGACAGAGGAGAAAAAGTATAATGGGTCCAGATAAGGGTAGGGAGAGATCACTCACCAGTTTCTGTCATGGGCAAAACATATTTGTTTTCTGAAAGTACCTGAAAGGAGTTTGTAGCAAGGTACAGGTTGGTCATGTCTTTCTAGTAGCAAGTAACAGAACAAGAGGAAATGGCCTCAGGTTGTTCCAAGGGAGGTTTAGATTGAGTATTAGGAAAGATAATAACCAAAAGGGTTTCCTAGCACTGGAACAGGCAGCCAGAGGAATGCGGGAGTCACCATCTCTGGAGGTATCTAAAAGACATCTAGATGGGTCACTTAGGGACATGGTTTAGCGCTGAACTTGGAAATGCTGGGTTAATGATTGACTGATGATCTTAAAGGTCCTTACCAAGCTGAACAATTCTATGAGCGTATAAGACTTGGGAATAAAAGATATTTTAATTTAATACTAATCAAATCAGAGTAAGACAATGAGAAATAAATCGAAATCTTAAAACATCTTCCTCCCACACATATCTTTGTCCCAGGCTCAACTTTATTCCCAATTCTTTACCTTCTCCCTCTGAGAGGTACAGGGGAGCATGGAATGGGAGCTGTGGTCGGTTCGCTGCACATTGTCTCTGCTGCTCTTTCCTTCTCACACTGGGGACTTCTCACAGTGTTCCTCTGCTTCAGCATGGGGTTCCTCCAATTGGAGAAAGTCCCTCATGGATTTCTCCAACATGGGTCCTTCCCAGGGGCTGCAGTCCTTCACAAACTGCTCCAGCATGGCTCCCTTCATGATGTCTAGTCCTTCAGGAACAGACCACTCCAGAGTGGGTTCCCCACAGGGTCATAGGACCTGCCAGCAAACCTTCTCCAGCATGGGTTCCTGTCTCCACAGGGCCAAAGGGCCTGCCAGGAGTCTGCTCCAGTGTGGGCTTTCCATAGGGTCGAAGCCTTCTTTGGGCATCAACTTATTTCATCATGGGGGTCTTCCACATGCTGCAGGTGGGTATCTGCTCCACTGTGGAACTCCATGGACTGCAGGGGGACATACTGCTTCACTGTGTGCTGTGGCACCTGGAACATCTCCTGCCCCTCCTGAGCTAACCTTGGTGTCTACAAAGCTGTTTCTCTCACTTCTCTCTCCACACGCAGCTTGTTGCACAGACTTTTCCCCTTCTTAAATGTGCCAACACAGGGGCACCACTGCTGACAATGACAGATTTAACCTTGATCAGTAGCAGGTCCAACCCAGAGCCATTGGCATTGCCTCCACTGTACAGAGGGGATGCCTCAGGCAACCCCGCACAGAAGTGACCCCTGTAGTTCACCCAAAACTCACCATGCAAACCCAACACGTATATCTAGTTGGAATTCGCCTTTTACAACTAATGTCTGAAGTCTGTTGCTTTCTTGTTTATAGCAGCTCATTAAGGTATGATGCTTAAATAGCAATCCAATCCTCCCCTGACTAGTCACATCTCTTCTGCACTAAACAAATCCATTTCCCTTTTCCTCTCCTCATCTATCACATGCTCCAGTCCCCTAACCATCTCAGCAGTATGACACTGATGAGTATATCACTGTATAAGTAAAGATGATCAAAGATGAAAGAGAAAACTTATAAATAAGCAAAGTGATTAAGGCACATGAATCTGATTGTAATGAAGAACTAGTAATGTAGTATTTTTCTGGAAAAAATGGATCAGCCACTGTCTTCAAACTTTTTTATGAAGGCAATCAGCAATGAAGAACTTAGGCATTAACCCAGATTTTGGGCAGCACGCTGTCTCTCCTTTGCTGAAACATATTAAGACCCCAGTTTTGATATAAACTGCTCACTATTGTCTCTCTGACATTTACATGGAGCTCTAATTCCTCAAAAGAATAGGATGTTAATGATTTTCCTATTCATATTGTGGTTACAGATTATAGTAACTGCATTTCAAAATAGAAGAACTAGAACTTTTTCATCTGCTTCTTAAATTTTAAGCACAGTTTTGCTGGAAGGAAGCAGTGACAGAAAAACATGAAGCTGAGGAGGAGGAAAGCAAACCCTTTTCAATATAAGTGACTTACAAGATAAAATTCCTTTTCACCATGCAAATTCTGACTTCAGTAATAAAGCAAGACCCAAAATCAGCCCTCTCAAACCTATGTATCATGAAACAAACACCAAATATACCTTCCCCATGTTAATGGGCCTTTTTTTGTTTGTTCTAGAAATGTAAGCACAAATGAAATGTCTAATGAAAATTAATTCTTTCTTTGCATTATGTGCACAAACCTATGTCTCTGTTTTGAGATCAAGTGACAGCAAGCCAAAGAATGAAAAAAGCTATCAATAATCTAATGCCAATATTAAAACCCAGTAAAATTGTACTTCCTTTTAAAAGTGAGGGGTTTTGCTGCTCCATTTAATGTTTTCTGAAGTATGTGGAATGTGGAAAGGGACTTTAATACACCGAAGAAAGCTTGTAATAATGAAAGAATTAGCGTCTCTTATTATTAAAACTTTTGGAAATGTAAAAATTCATGCTTATTAATTCTAGGTGCATGCACATAGCCCCAAAAAGAGATAAGCCATGACTTACTCTTCAACTGTGCTTCTTTATTCTGTGCGATGAATATATTATTAAAAGGCAATAAGAACCACCACTCTGTCACTGGAATTTTAGCAGCAGCCACTGCAGAACATACCATTTTAGCCATATTTGTTTCTATGCTTTTCAGTTTAACTTTGGCGGTAATTTCCAAGGGGATTGGGTATGATGAAGAGTTTCCATAGTTGCAAACCCTAGCCAAACCATTAAGTTACAAATTTTCACAGAAGTGGGATCTAAATTTGCTCACTGTGGTTCTTCACAGGGTAAAACTAATAATCATAGATTGAGGATTAAGAATTTGTTTGGATTTTCAGTCTGTTGCAAATATAGGTCTTCTGCTATTTGCATCAATAGGATACATATAGTCATCTCCAGCACTGAAACAGAGGAAATTAAATGTTGAATGCTTTGGAAAATGGTATAAGTTAAATCAACTTTTTTGTTATATGTGTGATTTAGATACATTACCAAAAATCACAAAAGCTAGGCCCTGAAAGTTTTCATCTAGAAAGACCCTGTTTTAGTACAAGGGAAATTTTGCTTGAGGAAATAAGTCACATGTCAACTGTCAGTTTTCCAAAATAAATATGGTTATTTGAATCTGTGAAAACAAAGATTTTTTTTAAAAGTAAACAGGACTGTATAACATGCAAAAGTTTGAATTCTGTGGCAAAATGGAATATTTTTTCCTAGATATCTACGTTTTCTACTGTTTCATAATTTAAGCACCTTTCTCTTCCAGCAAACAGTTACAGTTATGATGACACACAGTCACACTGAATGCTTGGTCACAGTATGTTGATCACAAATCAGATTATTTCCTTCCCTCTGGTCACTGGCAGTGAAATGCAAGCTGAATGTCAAAGCAAACTTCTACCAGTCTCCAGGTGCTGCATCACAGACCCTGATGTTGCTAGTCCTCAACTACCCCTCTTTTAGTAACTGCAGGTGACTCTTCTAATTGGTATGCTTTGTAAAATATTAAGGAAAAAAAATTATAGCAAAGCCCTAATTTCAGTTGCTCTTTTTTTTTTTTTTTTTCCCATTGGTCATTGAAATACTTATAAAGAAAATTGACTTTGAGAACCAGTGGAGATCTCATGGGTGTCACCCAAAGCTATTTCCACTAACCCCAAAAACATATTGAATACCTGTAAGGATTGATCAATGAATTATCAAGAGTTCCTTAAAAGATCCTGACAAAATATATTTTATTTCAGTCAGGAAGAAATCTTGAAAGAAGATGACGTTTTCTGTCAGTTTGATGTAAAAAGTTCTGCATTTTTTTCAACACAAATGCAGAAATTCATAGGACTTGACCTGCAGTTAGGAATCTTGATTTAGGTTTACTAATTGCTTTATGACTCAAACTCAACATGAAAACACTGCAAAAGCAAGGATTTTTGTTTTGGTTTGGAGTTGGGGTTTTTTGTTTTTTTTTTTTTTCTCTGGCATTTATACACTGTGAGAAATAAACAGCTGGGGTAAGCAGCAGGCTTTTCAATATGTTTTATTTATTTATACACAGAACTTTAAGCATATGTCATATTGGTGGCATTTACATCATAATATATGTTGTTCCCTATAGCTGTGCAAATTCATCAAAATTGTCTGAATATCTACTGAATGTTAAGGCAGGAACAGCTTACCAAACTTTTTTTTCCATCTGGTTCTTATCCCGCAGGCTCAGCTTTTTTGCATAAAGCACTCTGAGAAGGAAATATATGTTTTAAAATGCAATAGTCTGTCTCTGAAAGAAGATGGTTCCTTTTCTCAATCCAACTGAAAGAAGAAATAAGCATGAAAATTTAGTTTATTCCAACTATAAGAACAAAAATAATAGAAGGGAAGCATCCACATGGAGAACTAAGCAAGAGGATTAAATCTAGATTAAATTAAATACATTAGAAAATATGATTTTGTATGACAGCTTGTACAACAAATACACCTTTTCACTTGTACATTTCCATTATAAATTTATATATGTTCAGCAGAGTTATTGATGCAAAAATTCTGTTCTTTAGGTTTATGATAATATGTTAAGTCTTTGCTCTTCACTGAGTGGTGCCTAAGATGTGGGGCTATCTGCTATAAATGTCCATACTCGGAGAAATAATTGCAGGAAAAATTATAAAGGGCTTATCTTGATAAGTAGGGCTATAATCAGTCCATGCATACTTCACTCATGGGTCCCAGGGCTTTTAGCTGTTCTAATAGGCTACATGCCTCAACACGGAAAACTCTCTACTCATCCAAATTACAATAACCAAATTCTGCTTTCTCTGATCTTGGACCTTGTTCCAGGGCCTGATGGTATCAACAAAAGTTTTCTGTTTGGTTTGTTGGGTCTAGGTCAAGTCTGCTTCACGTCTACCCAGATACAATAGATTTCAATAAAAATTGCAGAAGTTCAAAAAAGTGGATGTTTTTCATGTTCAAACCGTAATGTATCCAAATCCCATGCTGTACTGATTTTTTTTCTGCTCTAGAAAATTCACGGAGATCTACTTTCTATGTGTTGTTCTGGACAGAGAGTGGAAAAGTGTGCTCTATTTAGTGGGATGTCTCTGAAGATGGAAAAAAGAGCTCCTTCTGCATTAAATGCCTCAGATGTATTCTATAAAGCAGTAGGCACACTTGAAGTATACTTCACATAGCAGCATAAGACTATGTGTTATTCTTTATCTTGCATAAGCACCATACCAGTAATGGTCCACTTACTACTATAAATCTCTGGCAGACAATATTCAGAAAAATGGAGCCAGTGAGTGAGTACTGTAACCATGGAAACAGTTGTCTGGTATCTCACACATGCAGTATGGAATGAGAAAGTACATGCCTTTGCGGTCAGGGGGATACACTGTCCAAACACCAGTGACTCACCTTCTCCTTTTTCCCTGCACAAGGGGGAGTGAGTGATGGGTGCCTCTGGCTGAGAAAAAGATGATAAGTCTGAAATATGACAGGTGAAATGGAAACCCAGATAAGATAGAATCTTCTCTTTATTCCCAATAAATAAACTTTATTTATTTCCTGGCAATGTAAAGTTTTTCAAGGCTGAAGATAGAATATACACTTCTTATCCTGCATAGTCTCGAATCATGAATGTTCTTAAGACATATGTTACCTTCTAAGTTAGCATTTTGATATGCCTAGCAGCTAAGTTGTAAATAATCAGTGTTAAAAAAAAAAGAATTCTCAGTACAGTAGCTTTCAGAAAACAGATAAATTCTCTCATGTGTCTTTAGTTCTAAAACCGTCTTGATTTCTGAAATTTTGCTTTCCTTAGCAATTTCAACAGTATCTACTTTCTACATTTGTGACTCACAGACTCACTGATAATTTTAATATATTTTTTAAAAGAGAGAAAAACTACAGAAAAAAAAAGTCATTTTGATTACTTAGTTGTCACCTGGAGTTTTTGTCGTTGGGCAATGGTATCCAAAATTATGTGCTTAGCTTGTTAAACATTCCCAAGCTCAGTGGGAAAGTTGAAAACAAACATGGCATTTCATCCTTGGCAAGACAGTTAATAAGCTGGAAGAATTTATTTTTACCATTCCAAAATCATTCTTTGTTTTCTACCTCATGTTTATTTCTGCCAGTAATAAAAAGAAAAAAATCGCTGATTTCAAAACCACCTAGTAAAGTATACAACAAAACACCATCAGCTAGAGGAAAGATCCTGAGTCCTTAAGCTTACTCAGGGTCTTAAAATGATGTAGCTGAGTGAAATTCTTTTGCTGATATGAAAGAGTACACATAAATTCAGGCATAATATGAAAACACTTGTGTGCTATAATTCAGAATCCTCATCAGGAAATTATTATGAAATTGACTTCTCTAAAGCAAATTGGCTGGTATGCATCTATTTAATAGAAACCAGAAGATATTACTGGATCCAGTAAAGCTGGAGAAGTAGGAAAAATGCTGGCATGTGAATTTTTCTGTTCATAAATGCAAGAAAGCATTCAGTGGAGAGGAAAAAAATTGACATTCACATATTGAATTTGAAATATATCAAAAGAATTATCAGTCTTCCTGTCTATATTGTTCAGCAAAAAATATTTTCTCACTCTGCAGTGGTAGAAATGAACCACAGAAGGATTAACGAATAATAAATAAAACTTAAAATGAAGAATAAATAAATAAATAGGCCTGAATATAGTTTACATAATGTATAACATAGAAAACAATAGCATATTGCCATTTGGAATACCACGTTTTTTGTGAACCTTTAAATATATGTATTCAAGTAATAGAAATAAGCATGATTGTATCAGAGGCTTGATAAGGACTGTCATACAAAAAGCAAATAAGATGACTGAATAATTTGATTGGAAAGAGGACAGGGAAGAGACAAGCAAAGAAACAGACTATTTCAAGAATATAAATGGAATGTATTCATAATAAAACATTTCAGTCAAGTTTATCCTTAGAAATTTTTTTAAAAAATGTGTGCCTGTGGCACATAATTTTTTTGCGAAACTTTCTATCACAACAATTCTTAGATCAACAAAATTTAATAGTATACCTGTACCACTGAAACACGTGCTATGGGTTTTTAAAAATTTCCATAGTTAAAAAATACTGAATGAAATCTAAATTTCCTGCATTCCTATGATTCAAGTCATGCTTTGCCTTCTGATTGTCAGTGAACAACTTCAACTAAGCATAACTTCATCTATGGCTGCCTATTGTGAATTTTCCTCTGTCTTTCCCAAAAGAAAGTCCTGCAGGCTGTAAAAAGACAAAGAACCATGAAAACCAACACTTCCTCCAAAATGGCAATTGCTACTATGTCTTATTTTTATTTTCTTAATTATTAGATCTAGGTCCATTCAAATTACATTTTTAATTTAAAAATGGATTTCTGTTAACATCCAGATGCTACATAAAGTTAACTAAATCTTGCTGTGTTATGCATTTAGGCAAAACAAGAATCAAAAAACTGAAATCAATTGATTATGTTTTTCAGCATTAATTTAATTTTACTGTTATTATAACAATTTTACATCTGTTTGATTCAAAAAATGTAAGATCTCCCTTCTTGTCTGGAAAAAAACCCCACAAAGCCAAACATAAACCTCACAAAAACCAGAACTAAAAGACAAATTGCCAGAACAATTATCTGACATTTAACACAACACATTTTTAGTACTTATCTGTTGCCATTTCTCACTGCACACTTACTCAACCACACTGTACGATAAACAGCAAGCAAGGAACTTTTCAAGTACTTTTTGCCATGTGGACATTTAGATATCTATGCAGCTTTTTTTACCTTCTAGTCCCTAAAGGAAGCCATTTCTTCTTGTGTCTTTGGCAATAGACTAGTGGGAAATATTTGCTTTGGCTAAGCAACCTGTAAGGATTCTACAGGAATGATTCAACAGTAGCCAGAAAGCAAATAAGCTTCTTCAGAGGCATGAAAATTAAGTGTAATCATACCTTGATTTATTTTGTGGAATTTTAACGAGGGACTCTGTACAAATCCCAGAGGTACCCCAGTGCTTTAATTGTTTAATTATTATTTGTGATATGAAACAGATGCTTTTCTTGGTAACCTCCTCTACCTGGATATCACTTTGAAACATATGCTAAATGACCACCTTACAATTAGGTCAAATGATTAAGAAGACAGCCAGATGGTTGCTTAATCTAAATGAATAATGTTAGAAGAATTATTTTTAAAGTATGTTTAGTAGTTTTTGCATATTATGCTATTTCAAAGTCTGCCTGCATCCTCTTGCTGGATTTTCAGTGCTGTGATGGTTTTAGTCTAGGCTCTCCTGGTGACCAGTTTGTAACCAAGGAAGTGGCCAAGTACCCAGTATTCCATACGATTTTTACGTAAACCAGAGTAT
>JAYRBT010000082.1:71817228-71828365 GCA_036023395.1 Myiotriccus ornatus
AGAAGGGAGGGGGAAGGGGGAGCTGATACTGTGCTTTGGACATTTGGCAGGGAGCCAGGTCCAAACTGTCACAAGTGCACCAGGAGAGGGTTAATGACAATTTATCTGTAGTGGCTCCTGTTTGATATGACTTTTTTTCTTTTTTCTTTTTTTTTTTTGACTCTTGAAATGGTAGTGGGAAAGAATAGCCCTAAGAAAAATTGGTATATTGATACATTATTTTAGAAAGTTAATAAGCAAGGTTCATCTCCCTGAGCACGTGACAGTAATAAATATTCTTTTCTTCAGTGATAAAGAAGCTTATTATTCAGAGGAACATTGCAGAGCTATCAGTCCTACAGGTTGAAAAAAGCCATTACTCATACTGTATGTGGCATCATGAGGCTTGCCTCAAAATTAGGAAGTTAAAAAATGTTTTCAAATATTTGTCAAGGGGTTTTCAGTTTGTTATGGTGGGGGTTTTTTGTTTGGTTTTGTTGTTTTGTTTTTGTTGTTGTTTTTTTTGTGTTTTTTTTTGGAAGGCATTAATTCTTTATGGCTTTCAGTCTGAAATTCATCCTTAGATAGCCGGATATTACACAAGTTTTCAGCACTGTTTTCATTACTTAGTTTACTCTTAACCTGTGGACTTGCTGCTTTTGTAGTACTTTCAATGTTGCTCGTGGTTACTCAAGACTCAAAAGGGCTGGTCAAGTTTTGTGACACATTACTTTGTCCAGTCAGATTTTGAGAACTCTCTAGCTGTATTTGGCATTTCCAAACACGCAGCTGAGAAATTAACAGCAACTCCAGATGACAAGCAACGTCTTTGGAAATGACAAATATGAATCTGATTCATGTAATTACCTATTATGCAAACAACATACAATTGCTCTGTACATTTGCAATATTATCATCATATCCCGAAAAAAATACTCAAGCTGACACTCATGAATAGGATCTACATGTATGTCTAAATCAATCAGAATTTACAGAACATATGAACCATTACACATATGCACCTCTATCTGCTGAGGTGTTCCAAAATAAATGTATTTTATTACTCTTGTGTCTTTACTGTGAAAATTGTTTAGGGGGTGGGGGGGAAGGAGAAGGGGAGAAAAGCAAAGGAAACATTGAATTTAATGCAATAATGCATTTTTCTCTTTTCAACAAAAGCGGACAAATGAAATCATTATACTGGTTTCCTTGAACTCAGTTGCCCTCTCATTCTGATCCACTAATAACACAGTTTTGTCCTAATATGTAACCAGAAACCTAAACCTGTGGAGCCGAAATTGTCTCACTGTTAATCAAAGCCATGGTTTATTATGATTTAGGTCAAGGAAATAAACCTCCTCTGTGCAGCTTGATTGCTGGTACTGACATCACCACTTTTATTACTTTCACTGCTTTGGAAACAAATTGGCATTCAGTTCAGAAATAACTCTGTTTGCTCAGCCAAACTGACTTTAATGCTCTCTCTGTGAGCTGACAGCTGGCTTGCAACAGATGATGATGAGCAATCAGCTGATCATGTCTGAAAACAGAACCATGCACCTGGAACCAACTTAAAATCCCATTTTGATTACATTTGGAATTGTTATGAAGGCACCAAGAACTGATATAATTTATATCATCATATCTCTGTTCATTATTAGCTTTAGCAAAATTAGTTACTTCCAGCTGAATTTGCATAGTTGAGTTTACCTGTGCATATATGGGAAACTCTTCTCCAGTTCTGTAAATTTAATCATTCTTTGACACCTACAGATTTTGTTGTTTAGAAAATGTTTTATCAGACCAAAGTAAAATTAAGATAGTTATCATCAGAGATTAATGTCTATACATTCAAACAAAAAGCTCTTGTAGAATTGGGTCACCAACCCAAACTTTCGCTTTCATGATTTTTTAATCATCTCTCACCACGTTCTCGATAACTATAAATCTTGGTGATATTGGTATAAATGTTTGTGTCTTAGCCACAGAAGTGCTCTAGTCGAACACATTTTCATAAGAGTTGTACCCAAAAATAGAGACATGAATAGCTGATGTTGCTTGTTGATGTGCCAAATGACAAGTGGAATAATAAGCTTTTTAATTTCATGAGACCACTGCTCAGTGTCAGTGGTTGTAGTGCTGCAGCTTATGTCTAGTCACATATTTAGGAGAGGTAGCAAACAACATTCACAATTAGTTAAAGATCAGTATATATGCCCCACTATGTGATACAACAACAAAGATCTTTGGAGATATGTGAAGTGTAAGAGGGAGAAGTCTTCAACAAGGGAATTCTGTGATCTTCAGTTACCCAAGGAGTTAATGACTGAGGGAATGGCTAAATGACATTATTGATACTACATTAATCATGTGGTTTAAACACAGGTTATTACAGTATACGCTACCATGGTTCTATGTATAATCTCCCTTGATAAATAAGCATTAGGTAAGAGTCTTCTGAACATGGAGTCTTTCTAGAAATTCTAATATGAGGTTACACCACAGGTGCACTTTGTAACAGATATCTATCAGGAAGTAAAAGGATTTAGGGAAAGGATCTCTCTGAGAGGACAAAAACGTGGCTGTTTTGGAAAGGAAACACAGAAGGAACACAGAGAAAAAAAGAAAAGGAATTAATATTTTATATTTGAAATTTTCATATAAGATCTTCCATCATGGTGTTTTAAAGGACCCAGGGGGAAAAAAACCAAACAAACCAACACAAAAAACAAAAACAAAGAGTCTGTTTTATAACCTCTGTATTTGATTCTC
The DNA here is from genome assembly GCA_036023395.1 of Myiotriccus ornatus. Taxonomy (NCBI): domain Eukaryota; kingdom Metazoa; phylum Chordata; class Aves; order Passeriformes; family Tyrannidae; genus Myiotriccus; species Myiotriccus ornatus. The sequence goes on from JAYRBT010000082.1 coordinate 71,819,980, forward strand.
AGTTGTTCCTACTGATTCCCATTGGTGTTATGCTTTATTTAGAGTAGTGGGGTTTTCTGGCATCGAGACTTTATCAATGTATAAAAAGTACTCGGTTAAAGAATAAGCAGCCAGACTCTGCTGCAGTGGCATTGAGTGACAGTACAAGAGACTGTAATCACAAATTGAAACAAAGGAAAATAATTTAAATATGAGAAAACTGTTTTGTAGAGGTCAGATACAGGTTAGAGTGGCTGTGAAATTGCCATACTTGGAGACAATCAAGTGGACCCAGTTCTGAGCTGGATTAGATGGTCTTCAGAAGTCCCCACCAACCTCATCACTGACTCTGTGACTATTGTGGAAGGACCTCTGCTTTGGAGGAAATTGCGATTTTCCTGCAAAACAAGCAAGTCTCCTCATGAAGATGAGCTTGTAGGGACTGTAGGATGTCAAGAGCAGAAGACATGAGACAGAGAAAGATCATCATCTCACAGAGGACGTGTGAAAGAGCAGAAGGAAGAGAGCGGCTGGTAGCCAGGCCTCAAGGACAAGGAATTGGAAACTTCATGGAATGCAAAGACTGGTACTCTGGGCTTGACTTGGTTGTTGCAAATCAATATATATATTTCACTTTAATGACCTCATCACAGAGATGGGTTTTTTAATTTGTTCACTTTCAGATTTATATAATCATATATTTAAATTCTAGCTGCTTGTGCAACTGCTATTTTATGAAGTCTAATCAACTCTTCAGATATGCATATCATCATCCATATATCACAAATACAAAACCAGTTATTTTCTGTTCATGACCATCTCTTTTATTGTTGCTTTATCCATTATCGTTGCATGTCATATGCAGAAGCTTTCTATCAAAAATCCCATGAGATTTTGGACTTTTGAATTAGTCTTCACTATTTTTTCAGTCACTTTGAAAAACCAGGATGTGTTTTGCATGCAAACAAAGCAGCTGGAAAATGCTTCAATCAACCTCTATAATCAAGGGTATGTTTTTTGCTTGTTCAGTGCGAGAGCCTTACAGTGATAGCAGATAACTGCTATCTACTAGATACACTACCGATTTTTTTGAGAGTATTCCTGTTTTCTTCTTTGTTTTGAGAGTAAATTAAAATTTACCCTGTCATCAGCAAACACTACAGTGTATTTTGAAGAAAATAAACTGGTTTGTAGTGACAATGGAGAAGCTTTGTTCTCCCTCAAATTTATCTCAATGCTTTTTTAGTGAGTCAGTATATGAACTGTGTGAAAACTTCCTTTTTCTACTTAGGAAAGAGTAGATTGTGCCTAAGAGCTGAACAAACAGAGGAAAAAAATTGTGCTGTCACAATCTCTAGGGTACAAAGAATCACTGAAATCCATCAAACCAGTATGAGCAGGAAAAAAATTTTGTTTTCCAAAGATATGTTTGGGCAAGAGTGTAAGTTAGAGCTGATGACAAATCTCAGAAAAAGGAATGCTGTAAGAAACAAGCATTGTGTCTTTCCTGTGGACAGTACAAGAAGGAGCTCAGCACTAGAGCTGCACAAGGTAGATACCAAAGTATAACAATGCGCACACACACACACACACACACACATGCAAAATAAAACCAATTAGCAACTGTCTTTGATATGGACATGGAATGCCTTCAAGAGCAGCATAAAATGGGGTAGAATATTACACATATTAGTCTGAAAATAATTGCCTCTCACTGTGCTTTCTCAGAGAAGCACAGATGTTTCTCCCTGATTTTTTGAAAACATTTGGACAATAATATTATCATAAAAAAACTTCCAGTGAATGGGTCTGTTCTTTTCAAAAATCATAGAATTTAAAACATGATCTTTTGAAGAAGAGTTAGTGTCATGAGAGCATTTCACCTAGCCTTTTTACTCAGCCCCTTCTTTTTCTTTCTTAAGAGTTACAAAGACAATGGGTGAAAGGCACAAAGAAGATGAAAAGAAGTGAAGAAAAGAGGTGGTCTTACAGAAAAATCACTAATCTCAGCAGGAAGATAGGGTGGGACTGAAGCAAGAGCACAGAGATTCTTTTCAGAGAAAGAGGAAAGCACTTGAGCGTTTCCTGGGTCAAAAAAACCAAAACAAACCAAAAAACCTCTCTTGCCTGTTCGTGTCAGGACTGTGAGTTTGCTTTTGAGATACTGCTGCTCCTCATCTATTTTTTCTTCCAAGTTCATGTCCACAACTCTCTTTTGCCTTTAAAACTCTTAGTCCTGATGCTGCTTCTTGTTTTCTAAAGCACGTATGTCTCTCTCCTTGGACTTTTAGGATTGCTAACATATATGATTTCTGAGGCAGTTGTACCTCCTTTAAAGCTTCAGACATTGAAATCAAATGTCTAAAACCCTCAGTTTTCACCTGTATTTTCTTTTTAATTTAAAACTCTCTCTAATAGCTGAAAAGAAAAAACACATCAGTTAAAAATAAAGGGAGTAGGAAAAGAGCAGAACACAAAAGATATGTTTTCATTTTGTTGTCTTTGTTTCATTTAATTTTTAATGGGATTTTTCTTAAAATGGATATTAAGTTTTATTTCTTTTATACTGCTTTTCCCCCCATGTTTGTTATAACTTTCCTCATGCATTCTTGTTTCATTTTCCTCAGTTGCCTACACATTCCATTGCTATTTGGTCCCAGAATTCTTCTGGAATAGTTTTTGTATCTACTATATTTTCTTTAGTTCTTCTCCTTCTGTTGTCTTATGGAACTACACAACATCAACATTAGACAAGACTGATATAAAAGCAGAAAGTCAACAAGCATGATTTATAAGAGTATTGATTATGAAAACTACCACCACCATTTCCATATCTGGGCAGGAAAGTCTTAATGTTACCCTAATGAGGTGTGAAACCAATAAGATGCATTCAGACTCTTGGCCATCTTCTCAGTTTTATTTAATTTGCAGTGAGCCTTAGCACGCTAACAGATATTGGGGGTCAACTGAAGTTGGACAGCAGAAAATGCTTTTATAACCTGGCCCTGCAACAAATGCAATAGATGAGCTATGCCTGTGCTGGAGCAGTAGTGTCCGACGGAGAAAGGGGGAGACACATACTGATGTTACCAGCTTCATCAAACTGGTTTTAATCTATTACCACAGGTTACCTAGATCCATTTAGCTTGCTAAGGCTCTACACACTTTCAGCAGTTCCACCCAGAGTCTTTACAACAAACATATATAGTAAGTTGGCAAGGTATGATAGCATGTACACTCTTCTGAATACTTTGCAGCTACACACAGTGAGGCTAATCAGAGGTCAGATACAGTCAAGAGATTTGTGTAAGCAACAGAAAAGTCTAGAAGGTCACTTTTTGTTGAGAGATTCAGTAAGGAACTTGCTCCAGATGTTGAAAGCTGAAATATTATATAGGAAATGTTAACTTTAATCTTTAATCAGTGCCTGGTTACGCTACTTTTGAGTGGCAAATGCTATTTCAAGGCTCAGTTTCTTGCATCTGAGAACATGCATATAGATCAATTGAACTGGAATACATAGAGAGGAAAAAAAAAAGATAAAAATGAGAAAAAAAATCTAACATTTTTTTAATATATAAATTTTTTACTAAACTTTTAAAGAATTTTAAAAAAATGGGAAAAATTTAATAATTACTTTCCAAATAAGAAAACTGTTATGACCAGTTAAGTTTCCATTCAGTAACATTCAGAATTCCATTGCTTCCTTTATAAGAATATAAAATGAGTATAAGGCAAAATCTATTTGCATTTGAAATTTTATTTTTACATTCTGTCTTTAATAAAAGTAATACTAGGTTTCAAAAAGAAGTTTGCCTTGATTTTATGGATTATGATTCTATTTCTGTGTGTTCTTTTTATATAACTCTTTGCAGAACTTTTTATCTGTTAACTTTGTTCTAGGATTTGGAAGCTGGCAAGGATTGCACCTTCTCACTGTCTGTAAAGTTTAACTGCTTATTGTAACTGCAGTATTACCATAACCTAAATACTTACCCTAATACATTTTTGATTGTAGAACAATGTTTAGCATGTCACCACGTAATCCAAATTCTGTTTTTTAATGAAACTTAAGCAAACTTTTTTGCTGTTTGGCACACTATGTCAGATGATATGCAGGTTTTATGCAAGATCCATGAGGAGGGTACAACTAGAGTATATAATGATATGCAAATATGCCCTTGTTTTCTGACAGAACCATTGATGCTCAAGGATATCCGTCCTTCCCCAAATGAGATGCAAAGAATGAAAAATTCTCCCAAGTTCAGCAACTGTCAAACTCCACATCTAGTACAGCAGTATCTCGCTTTTCTGGCCCTGCAAGCTGCATACCAAACCCCCTACATGTCTGAAAAGCAAAAGACATTTATTCTGTAACTTATAAGGGCAGATAGGTCCCTCTGAATGATTCAAATGTAGAAGAGAACAAAAGGTAGGGGAGACCTCCCTGGGAGATCTCACTCTTCTATTACCAGAGGGAGAATGGAAGCACACCTTGATCATTGAATGACCTTTTGATTTCAGCTTCAAAGGAGTTTCGTGTCCCTACATAGCTGGGGATTTCAATCAGGCAGAAGCCCATGTGCTGCACTCTACTGCGCGCTATGCACCCCTACCACAGAAAGCTTGAACTAACATACCACTCTTGAGCCTTCTTCAGAGGTAATGCTTAAATGAAAGAGGTAATTATATGGCTAGCCAGTCAGAGGGTGTCAGATATATTTAAAATAAAATTTACAAAGAAAAGATCTCATAAATCTAACAGTCAGGTTTACTTATCACTGGTTTTGTCTTTCAAATCACAATTATGCAGGCAAAAGGTAGCAGCAATAGCACTAATAAATATAGTTCTGAACAAACATTAATGACATCAAAAGTTCAATGTCCATTAAAAGTCTAGAAGAATTGAAGGCAGGAATAGTTGTGACTCTTCCACTTTTATGAAAGCAGTAATGTGTAGTGCGCAGGGAGTGTCCATGACATATTTCTTTTTTTCACTTGGAATTCAGGATACAAAAATTATTACTCAAATTAATTCTGTTATGAGTTTGTAGCTTAGGCACCAGATCCTGTGCTTGTATAGCATTAATCTCAAGTTAATAGAAATCAGCTCATTAACCTCCTCAGAGGTTCTTGTGCTAAATTTTATATGAGCTGCTTTATGTGTTCATCTTCTATGTCTCACATACTTCATAGAAAGGAAATGTAAGCAGTCCCTCTTTCAGATTATATTCAATATTTTATGTGCTGAACAGAGACACTTTCTTCACTTTCCTTAATCTTCTTTTTTTTTTTTTTTTTAACATTGCACCACTTGAAATTACAGGTAATATGGAAGTGACTATATCTTAACAGATTTCTTGTTTTTCCAGCAGCCATATATTATTTTAGATTGTGTAGGCAGTATTTTCAATGTAATTTCCAAAACTCTTGTTTCCAAAATTATTTTGACTGTAAGACAAAAGGCAATTATTTTGCGCTGAAAGTGCAGTAATTACTAGCTACTGATTTTCACAGCAAATTGTGAATAAAGATATTTACTCATTTATTTTATTCATTTGTTCTTCTGTGTTCTATCTAATTTCTATTTAGAAACTACGAGGAACCTGGGTTCCAAATATGCATGTGATTTGACAGTGGTGTTTCAAAAATGTTGCACACTGAGAAATGCCATGCTTACTGCAGCCGCTTACTATGTCAAATGCACATTTGTCTTGTGTAATCTGTGCATTGGAACAGCCTGCAGCTTGCAAAATATTGTGTATCCACAGATCATTTCTGTATAACAAACTCAGACGAACCAGTTACATACCCAAATTCAGTGGTTATTCATCTCAGTTGCACACCAGATTTTGGAAAAAAGAAATGGGTACAGACAGACCATGCCCCAGTCCCACCCCCCACCTTTTCTCTAATTCTTTCTACTTCATATCCCTGCCTTGATATATTTAATCAAGAAAGATGATTCAATTGAATTTAATCTCCATTTACCCACATTTTCTTAGCCCCTTCATACATTTTTGTTTCATGTAAAGTTAATATAATAGTACTTTGGTATCCACAGTACTGTCTTTGCTCCTCAGTGGAATTCATAGAATCACAGAATGGGTAAGGTTGACAGCAGGTCGTCTGGTCCAACCTCCCTGTTCAAGCAGGGTCATCCTAGAGCACATTGCACAGGATTATGACCAGATGGTTCTTAAACATTTCTGGTGGGGGAGACTCCACAATCTCTCTGGGCAGTCTGTTCTATTGCATAGTCACTAGCACAGGAAAGAATTTTTTCTTCATATTCAGATGGAACTTCCTGTGCATCAGTTTCTGCCCATTGCCTCTTGTCCTATTGGTTGGTATGACCAAGAAGAGCCTGGCTCCATCCTCTTGACACTCTCCCTTCAGATACTTATAGACATTGATGAGGTTCCCTCTCAGTCGTCTCTTCTTGAGACTGACCGGGCTCAACTCTCTCAGTCTTTCTTTCCTCTAAAGGAAAGGTTCCTGATCGTCTTCATAGCCCTCCACAGGACTTGCTCCAGGAGTTTTACATCTCTCTTCTGCTTAGGAGCCCAGAGTTGGACACAGCACTCCAGATGTGGTCTCATCAAAGCTGAGCAGAGGGGCACAATCACCTCCCTTAATCTGCTGTCAATGCTCTTCCTAATGAACCCCAGGACACCATTGGCCTTCTTGGCCACAAAAGCATACTGCTGGCTCATGGACAGCTTTTTGTCCAACAGGACCCCCAGGTCCTTCTCTGAACTGCTACTTTCCAGCAGGTCAGTCCCCAACCTATCCTGGTGGAAGGGGTTATTCTTCCTGCATTTGCCTGTGTTGAATTTCAGACAGTTCCTGTCTGCCCATCTCTCCAACCTATTGAGGTCTTTCTGCAGGGTTGCACAGCCCCCTAGGGTATCACCCACTCCTCCCAGTTTTGTGTCATCACTTTCAGTGAACTTGCTGAGGAGGAATCTGTCCCTTCATCCAAGTCATTTATGAGCAATTTAAACAGTACTGGGGACCAGTATTGAACCTTGAGGGAGAGCACCAATGACAGTCCTCCCTTTGTCACTGCTTACAACCCTCTGGGATCTACTGTTCAGATAGTTCTCAATCCACTTCACTGTCCACCTATCCAGTCCACATTTCCTGAGTTTGTCTATGAGAATTCTGTGGGAGACAGTGGAGAAGATCTTGTTGAAGTTGAGGTAACAATATCCACTGCTCTCCTCCCCTCAACCATCCAGGTAGTTGTTTCATCATAGAAAGCAATCAGGTTGGTCAAGCATGATTTACCTTTAGTGAATCCATGCTGACTATTCCTGATCACCTTCTCCATGTGGATAGAGATGGCCTCCAGAATGAAGTACTCCATTACCTTTCCAGGGATTGAAGTGAGGCTGATTGGCTGGTAGTTCCTTGGGTCCTCCTTGTCCTTTTTGAAGACTGGGGTGACATTTGCTTTCTTCTAGTTGTCAGGCACCTTTCCAGATTGCTACTACCTTTCAAAGTTTATTGTGAGTGTCTTTGCTGTGTTGCCCACCAGCTCTCAGCATTTGTGGATGCATCCTGCCAGGGCCAAAAGACTTGTGGATATCAAATCTGCCTAGGTGGTCTCTTACCCAATCCTCATTGACCAACGGAGAGTCTTTCTTCCAACGTTTATTTACTCTAGCCACTTGGGTCATAGATTTCTGTGGGCTGACCATGGTGAAAACTTCTACTTCCTGTGTTACACCTAAAAGAAATATTCACTTCCCTTGTAATCTGCCCTTATCAACCTGAAAACATTTTTCAATTGTCATAATGTTGCATCAAGTCTAAAAATACCGAAATGAAGCATTTCTATGTAATGCGTCAGCCGCTTCTCTGCTTTTAATTTGTCACTTCATAGTGTGGTCTGAAGGATGACAGATTGATCAGCAGTTTCACTGTCTGTCTTACCCTTAGGGAAAGACAGCAGACAGCTGTTACTCTTACTTTTTATTTACACACCCTGCTGACTGTAGAGAGGCAGCAGTGAGTGGAGGAACAAGCAGCAAAAAAACCTTACTTAACTCAAAAATCATAGAAGCATAGAATCATAGAATCAACCAGGTTGGAAAAGACCTCCAAGATCATTAAGTTCAACCCTTGATCCAACATCACCGTGGTTACTAGACCATGACACTCAGTGCCACATCCAGCCTCAACTTCAAAACCTCCAGGGACAGTGAATCCACCACCTCCCTGAGCAGTCCATTCCAATGCATTATTACTCTCTCCGTAAAAAAATTTCTTCCTAGTATCCAACCTAAACTTCCCTTGTCAGAGCTTAAGACGGTGCCCTCCTACTGCTGATTGCCTGGGAGAAGAGACCGACCCCCACCTGGCTACAACCTCCTCTCAGGTAGTTGTGGAGAGTGATGAG